>SKCR01046099.1:0-94698 GCA_019454045.1 Zanthoxylum bungeanum | reverse complement strand
AGAATTAATTCGCTAGTGACTTAAATAGTAATTTTGCTAGGCATAATTTTTTAATTAAATTTGATTTAATTACGTCGCAACGGAAAATTCGTTAATTCGGAATTAGCGAACCCGAGCCCGGGAGTGTTTACGGGCCCACTCGCATTTCGAATTTAAGTGCGGCCCACAAGTCACATCAAGCGTCATATCTTTAGTTATTCAAGTGATGGATGTCTTGTCATTTTGAGTGATGTGATGTCTAGTCACTTTTGAGTGATGTGAGTTGTTGAGGGCATTAATTGTCATTTTGGCTCCAAAATTTGTTTGACTTTTTGAAAGGCATATACCAAATTTTGGAAATCAATTTTTTGGTAATTTTTTTTAGAAACACAAACCAACTCAACACTCTTCTCTCCTCTCCCAAAACTTTCGGCTAAGGGCCTTTTCTCTCCTTCTCCAATTTTTGAAATTACCGAGAACAAGAACAAGCAAATGGAAGATTTGTGGAAAATTTTCCAAGGTGCTAGCACACATTATGAGTCATACAAAGGTGATAGGGAAACTCATCTATGAGCATGGAATCTATAAATAAAGCTTGGAGCTTGGAGATTCAACTTGGAGCACAAAAGGGAGCCATGGCCGAGAGCTTCAAGGAGCTTGAAGAAAATTTTTGTTGTTCCTCGCATCGCAAAAGCCGATCAAAGTGAGTATTCCGCAACTTTACTTTGATGTATTCACACTTTTCATTGCTTAATTTGATCTTGGGACTATAGTAGAAACCAAACAGAAAGTGGGTTTAACCTCGTGGATATATAATATGGGTGTATTTTTAAAATATTTTATGGAAAATTAGATTCCGTTACGAGCCCGTAGAAAAAAATGGGGACCAAATCGGAGTTCGAATACTCTGGAACGAAGAAAATGAAGTTTCAGCGTGGGCATCAGGTCACGGTGCATCGCGACGCTTAGGTTTAGGCGTCGCGACGTCCAAACTATGAAAGCTCTATGTCACGATGCCCAATGGATAGCGTCGTGATGCCAGCATCACTGAATATTGAGTGTCGCGATGCCAAAGATTAGAGTCGCGACGCCGCCTTGTGTAAAATGTTAGCAGTGAGCAATTTTACCTTCAAATTAATTCTAAATACTTCTATTTTTCTCCAAATCCTTCAATACACCTAAAATCTAAATACATGTATGTATTTGTTTGAATCAAAATACGAATCAGTTTAGAATCCCACAATGAAATGACTCATGAACAATTCTAGGTCACTCAAAGGTGGTCTAGTGATTCTAGAATAGTAGTCATAGTTCTAAGCTTTAATCTAGAGTTCCAAACTCTTATTAATTGTTTCATGTTTAACATGAACATCTTTAACCCAATTATAAGCATATTGTGTTTATATTTTCAAAGCATCCTAACACAATTCATTAGCCTAATTTCAACTTTAAGATATGTTATTATACATCCAATACATAATCCATCACTATATGTCTCACTAATGAAAACTCACTAATGAAGAACATAGCTTAGGAGAAGATCAAACATTATCTAGTAAGCTTGATACAAAGATCCAATCTCATTCTCATTTGTTGAAATGATTGGAGAAATTCCAATGTATAGCAAGCTTGACTCCAAGATCCAATCTTGATTCTAATCCTAGCAAGCTTCACTCCAAGATCCAATCTTGATTTCTCCATGTTGAAATGTTGTAGATGTTGGTTTTCTAAGGTCAAACCAAGATCGATTTAAGCAAAAAACATGTGTGAATACAACAAAGTTAAGTTGTGGAATACTCACTTTGATCGGCTTTTGCGATGCGAGGAACAACAAAAATTCTTCAAGCTTTTCTTCCATGGTTTGGCCATGGCTCCTTTTGTGCTCCAAGTTGAATCTCCAAGCTCCAAGCTTTTTTCTAGATTCCATGCTCATAGATGGGTTTCCCTATCACCTTTGGATAACTCCTAATGTGTGCTAGCACTCTTGAAATTTTGCCACAAATTTTCTATTGCTTCTACATGCTCTCGACATTGAAGGCAAAAGGAGAGAAGAAAATGGTTCTAATGGCCGAATGAGGGAGAGAGAGAGAGAAGTGGTGTTTGTGTGTTGTGTGATCTAATATACAAAAATTGAAAGTCAAATACCAAATAAAATAATTAAATGGTAAATGTCTTTCAACCATCACACTTGAGTGTTTCATACTCAAGCATCAACCAACAACTTCCATCAACATAAAAGTGATAAAGTTGACTAGTGATGTGACGCTTGATGTGACTTGTGGGCCCCACTCGATTCGAAATGCGAGTGGGCCCGCAAACACTCCCGGGCTCGGGTTTTCTAATTTCGAATTAACGAATTTTCCGTTGCGACGTAATTAAATCAAATTTAATAAAATAATTATGCCTAGCAAAATTACTATTCACGTCGCTAGCGAATTAATTCTAAATTAACTCGTTTGCCCGAATTAAAATCTAATTTTAATTCCGCGTCGAAATCTAATTTCGTATAATATATCGAATATATTATTTTATCGATTAATTCCAAATTAATCGTTCTCTCTCTTTAAACAATATTTTATCCCAGATAAAATATCTCCGTAATTAATCCCAGATTAATTTTCTCTCTCTAATAATTAATCCTAGATTAATTATGTGCGAGTCATACGTCATCGGTGAATCTTCGGGAAGCGACCCATGAGATCCCCGGATATGTTGGCAGTAAATCTGGTCGTCAGACTATCCGAACACGTAGTACCTAATACTACGTTTTTACCATTTACAAGACATGGTTGGCTTCTAGAAAAGCACCGTGCCTACCCAATTCTCCAGAAATATTCTTAAAGGAATATGTAATCTATATCAGGCGTAGTATACGTAGTATTGCGTATTGCGATCCAGTATCGGATGTCATGTGCTAGGCCTGGGGCTGGAATTGTGTCTGCCCCGTACGAAGCATATATCGGATCTCTTGTAACTAGTCTCTATAATCGGATAAACATGACCTAGTCATAATATCCCGATAGCTGCAGCATATAAGAGCACCAGTTCCGTATCCTACGTGACCATCATCTCCACTATGACTGGAGTGATACTTCCATCTCGAAATCACACCCAATACACTACGATTCTCAATATACCCAGAAGAGGCGTACACAGAACCGGTTAAAGCCCTGGACGACCAAAACCAAGTATATTGATTGTCGCAAGTATTAGCGGTGCAAGTCTCATGTTAAGACCAAATACACCTACCCTGATTCGAACTTCCATAGACACATAGTCATACTACCAATGGAATTCCAAGGGGTCTATCCAGAGTGAAGTTGTTCTGTACCATTGGTAAACACAACCTCATATTACACTTGCATGAGTATCCAATACCCAAATATATGAGAACTATGTCGTTATGCTCCCACAACGCGCACAAGTGTAATACTAGTCTATTACGCATTATCGATGTCCAATCTCGATAATACTACGACTAGGGATATTTAATGATTAAACCTTCGTGGATTGATACTGTCTCATATCATCTCAATCCGAAACTAATCATAAGGACCTTCTATCATTTATACATCTTGGTAATCTAATTACAAATGATAAAAGAGCAATTTCCTTTGTCACATAGTTAATTTGTACAACAACACCATGTTCTGTACAAATAGTGATGCTATGAGTCATAATTGTCCAACAGTAGAGATCTTCCAAAGCTTCTCTAAACACTTCTCTAACTTAGGCTGATATCTCTAACACTTGCTTGTTTTAGCTTTCTTAAGCTTAATTAAAACATTTTCTCAAGCTTTCTATTTATAGCAAAACTTGGATAATTTTTAATTAATAAAAGTTCTAATCAATTTTAATGTGGGCTTAATCTAATTTGTCCAAATATGTATAATTAGGTGTGACTAATCACATTTATCTACCACTTTGATTTAATCCAATTAAATCAAGACAAATTCAATTAATGAATTAGTTACATGTCTACCATTTTGATTGAATCCAATTAAATTAAGTCAAATACATCTATAATTACATATTTTAAATTACCAAAATATCCTCAAATGGTAGAGATATTTATGAATTTATAATTAAGCCCTTGTGTAATTTTGAATTAATCCAATTAGGTCAAAGTAAATAATCAATATTATCTAATAACACTTGATTATCTTAGTTGATAATTATAATATCGAATATTATTATTTATTATCAAAAATAATCGGCTACCAAAGTGTTCAACGATTACATTTCATATTGTGGGACTCTCTAAGTCCAGACACGTTCGTCATATAAGCCTAGCTAATATGTACGCAATTCGGACACCTCCAAATTCGCGAAGAACAAGAACGACCTTTCTGAACTATAAAGTCAAGGTCATCACTTATGTTTAACAATCCCACCGTCGTAGGTTATCCGAGTTGTGCTTAGTAAACATAGAATACACCGTCAAATTTCTGAGGCACACATCTGATGTCGACATGTCCACGGTTCTTTACAACTAATGCGATCCACCTAAGTTGATTGGCTTTGGCCAAAGTCTTTAAGAATCATGACTTACTCATATGGATACCTAAACCTCTTATGGTACACATACGGGCCGACGGATCCTATCTTGATATGCACTTGATTAACGGATGTATCGGTCCACACCCAACGAACATCTAGAGGCCAGATCATGAAAGGTTTCTGACAAACATGACATTTAAGTATGGAGGATCTCACACAAAATAAATATTATCCTATAGTCAAATGATCATATATACTACTCGACTCGAGGAGATTCATATTGACGGTGGTATATACTTACAACTATTAGGAATCATATGTGAGTTATTGAGTATTCACTCCAACGAATACCCACATGTCTATAAGAGCTTCCAAAGCTCACGGAACATCGGATTAAACCATTGGAACTCCAATTCCAATATACGACATGTACTAGTCTTCTAGGTTATAGGAATTCGACCGTATTCCAAAACCAATGACTAGGAATATTTACTTTAAGAATAGTTTATAATAGTAATACTATCTCAATGTCAGATCATTTAGTGTCCAGTATTACTACAAGACTATTCTAAGGTCGATGGCATTCTCATCATATTTATACATTAATCTAATATGCATAATGACATTATCATTAATAAGGTATGAAATGAAAATGTAGTTATTTTATTAATAAATAATAAAATATACGATACATTATTCGGATTGGCGCTCCAAGCACCAACTCCAACAAAGGTGGAGCATCAATGTTCGCTTTCTCAGCAAACACTACTACTAGAGCCTTATTATAGGGATTTTCCTATAAAGAGATTTTGGCTTTTAAATCTACATCAAATGTAGATATGTAATCCGAATTAGCACGAATTCCTATAAGCGACACCCACACAGCTTAGGCACGATGTGGGTTAGGCCATATAAATCCATTTATATCTAGATTACTAGCATATGTAAACTGGATTTGGATTTAATATCTCATATTATGCATGAATTATGTGTGGATGCAGGATCAGACTCGCTTTGATACCATTTTCTGTTGAGGTTTTTAAGGTGCGCGATACGGAAGCACGATTGTTGGGCAAAATCGACTTTTAAATTTTTTATCAGTCCGGACGAATAATCAATATCGCATACCAATTATAAATCCATATTTTGCCTTAATCACTCATGAATATCAAATATTAGGAGTGATTACGCAACAGACACTCGTGACAATATTTTCCGAAAACACTTTTTGTGATTACATGTTAACCGATTTACCGGTTCAATGAACTGGACGACCGGGATAACCAGAAGACCAATTCAGAATTAGAACCAGATCTGCCCACTACTACAGTGATCTGGTCACTGTAGCAATGGCTTATTACTGTAATTTCATCAAATTACAATTTTATCCCTAGTGTGGTTTTTACTGAAAATTCTCAAAATGCTTCTGGAACGATTCCGAAAATTCATAAATTTTTTATACACATTATACTCACTGCTACAATAATCCGAGTACTGTAGTAGTGGTTAAATTACAGTAATTTCAGTAAAATTATTATTTTACCCCTAATATGATTCTATGAAAAATTCTCAGAACATTTTCGGAATAATTCTGAAAATTTCAAGAATTTTTCCTACGCATTATAATACATTCAATTTCATCCAAAACTCATCAATTTAACTAATTGAACCAAAATTGAATTATTTTCAAATTAATTCTCAAATTAATTCAATAACTATGCATAACCAAATCTAATTGAGTAATCTATAGAGTCCCACCATATAGTTACTCTAAAATAATTATATGTCACTTATGAGTGGCTAATGTAACTCTAAAATTGAATTATAAGTATCAAATACCATAATTAGGTCAATTACAATAATTGTCCTAATTTATTTACACATGCAACCCTAATACTAATCAATTGGTTTTCTCACAAAAAAAAAAAAAAAAAAAAAAAAAAAAAAAACTCATCAAACAAGCATAAACCCTAACTACATCATATGTAATTCAATTGGAACAAATTGAAATAATTTTCAACACAAGTTAAGGAATTACCTTAACTCCTCTACTATTAATAGTTTAAGTTCCAGTTGAAGTAGTTTATACTTCCAATTTATTATTCTGTTCATCCAAAAGAAAAACCCCAATTTGATATATTTGAAACTATTTCAAAGCAACCAAATCAAGCCAAAAGCATAACCCTTAATGGTTGAAGGGCCATTTTGATCTTGCTTAGCAAATGGCAGAATGGCCAAAGCACTTCAGCATATGGCCAAATGGCATTTGCTCGCAAATGAAAAATGGCCGAATGGCCTTTAAAATGTCAGAAAGAATGAAACCAAATTGCATTTTTTTGGAATACCGGTGAAATCTTATATCATCTATATGGATGTCTTGATAAGCCGGTGTTGTCTCAAGCTCTTACAAAGGTGTTACCCAGGGTTTGAACCTGGGAAAGCTCAAACCGCTGGGCTACGCCCCTTGGGAGGGGTATTATGATCAATTATCCACCTTTGTAATACTTGGCCAATAATTAGCAACATATGCCAAATATAGTATATAGATAGATATAATTTTACCACACCAAATGTTTATCCGTAAAGCATCAAAATAAAATATTCTACATAATATTCTATTATTAAATAATAATAATTAATTAATTAACGTTTAATTAATTAATAATCATTATCACATGTGACAAAAAAATAAAATAAAATAACTAATTAACATTAGACATGTGTCCAACACATGTAAAAAATTAATTAGTCATGTGCATAATTAATTAATCAAACAATAATTAATTAATTAATTATTCTACATGTATGAGTGTCATTCTCCAATTAATACTAATGTGTATCTAATCAAATTATGTATCATATACACATATACATTAAATACTAAAATACCTTGTGGATTGGGGGTGTTCTGTGTGTTTTGGTACCCTGACTCGATGTGGTTTCCTTTGTGTAAAATGAAGAACCTGACCCAATGAGCTTTGACGAAGTTAAACCCGATCAGGTTAAAGCAGCATGACATATGCCCTGTCTGAAAAGGAGTACATCTAGAATACTAATGATGAAAATAGCAAAACAATGGTTCAATGAGGTCGTGGGTCCTACCAACCGTCATAGGCCAGTGCAGTAGCAGAAAAGCTGGCTTGTAGGTTGTCAGAGAGGATCGTGAAAGCAATGACTAAAGGGGTTAATGATGATTAAGTGTTATAAGGTGGTGTCACGATCGGTTCTAAAAGGGTTTTGGGAACCTATAAAAAAGGTTAAAATCATTATAGAAGGGGATCTTTTTTGGTTGGTTCTTTTCACTGGAAAATTGAGATTTAACAAACTGTGATTTGAGAGTAAGAGTACCAAAAAGTAACTAGTGATAGAAATTGAGTCATGTACCCAACTATATTATGAGAGATAGATCGTGATAGTCATTATTCGAGGAGATATTTTTGTTGCATCTTGTGTAATTCCCTTGTTATCAGCTCGGGTCGGTGTTCATCCTAAAACTAATAAAATATCCATTTTTCTTCACGTGAATGTAGGTTGGAGTCACTTTCCGCCCGAACCACGTTAAACTTTATCTCTATGTGATTGTTTGTGTCTTGCAAGTTTGTGCGGTTCCCACAACTAAATAAATTCACTAGTTTGGGAGATTTATTCGAGAGATAATTTCCAATTTTATCCTTAGAATAAAAAAACACAATAATTTCCAATTTTATCCTTAGAATAAAAAAACACACACATATGTTCAAGAACTAAGAGCCAAGAAAGTGGCCATAAATGATCTGGGTGCAAAGGACAAACGAGGCAAAATTGATTATCCGCATATTAATATTTCTTTTTAACATTTCACACATTCTTAATGCACTCCTGAATCCTAACAATAACACACAATTTTAAGTTTTATATAAAAATAATAGCTACTGAAAATTTTCAATACATAAATTTTTTAAAGTTTTATGATAATTTATGAAACAATTATTAATGACTTATTTAATTAGTACTCATATTTATGATAAAGTCTTATCCATTAAACAACCGAAGTCAGATTGAAGAGGGTCAAATTTTCAGCATGGAGGCAGATGCCAACTACCATGCACGTGCAAAAACAGTTAGTTGATCACGTGCGGATAATTTCAGCTAATGTATTAGATGAAACTACAACATTTATACAAACAATAAAGCCAGCGAAACAACTCAAAAAAATTAAAGAGTCTCCGAGTTCTTTGATCAGTTACATTGACATCAAACACTTAGCATCGTCACTACTCCAAAAACAAAACCATGGGCTCAATAGGTGAGACTCTGTGCGTGACTGGCGCTTCTGGGTTCATCGGTTCATGGCTCATCATGAGATTGCTCGAACGTGGCTATGCTGTTCGGGCCACTGTACGCGATCCTGGTCTGGTTTCATTTGTTAATCATGTTACTTAATTTTCTTTATAACATTGCAAGTGACAAGATCTTAATTGACAACGTGGCAGATAACAAAGAGAGAGTGAAACATTTGCTGGAGTTACCAAGGGCAAACAGTCACCTGACTTTGTGGAAAGCTGATTTGGCCGAAGAAGGAAGTTTTGATGAACCCATTCGAGGCTGCACTGGAGTTTTTCATGTGGCCACGCCTATGGATTTTGATTCCAAGGACCCTGAGGTATCATGCCGTCCCTGCCCATAGGAGGGCGCTTAATGATCAAGGGATCCAATTTTTTTTTATTATAATATTCTATTATGTTCAGGGGTCTCAAAATATAAAAATAGACTATGATCGCAAAAATATTAGAATCAGCCAATAAGCGTTCAGTTTCTTACTTGATGCTGATTTATAGTTTAATTTTCACAGAATGAAGTGATAAAGCCAACAATAAACGGGATGCTAAGCATCATGAAAGCATGCAAAAATGCAAAAACAGTGAGGAGGTTAGTGTTCACATCATCTGCTGGAACTTTGGATGTTGAAGAGCACAGAAAGCAAGTTTATGATGAAACCTCATGGAGTGATTTGGACTTTGTTCGGTCTGTTAAGATGACTGGATGGGTTAGTAATTATTTAATTACAAGCTAATTCATATTCTTGTCACATGAACATGTTTAAATTAATTTATCAGTTTGTTGATTTGATCAGATGTATTTTGTGTCCAAGACTCTGGCAGAGCAAGCTGCATGGAAGTTTGCTGAAGAAAATAACATTGATTTTATCAGTATAATACCAAGTCTTGTTGTTGGTCCATTTCTCATGTCATCAATGCCACCCAGTCTCATAACTGCACTTTCCCCCATTACAAGTTAGTTGCTTTAATTCATTTCTCTGTTTAAAGTGTGCGCTGGGTATAATCTTTTATCCGTCTTTATAGACTAATATCAGCTATTTGTTTAATTAAACACAGGAAATGAAGCGCATTACGGAATTATAAGGCAAGGCCAGTTTGTGCATTTGGATGATCTCTGCAATGCTCATTTATTTTTGTTTGAGCATCCTGAAGCGAAGGGCCGCTACATTTGCTCTTCACACCCAGTTACCATTCTTGAACTTGCAAAATTCCTCAAGGAAAAGTACCCAGAATACAATGTGCCCACAGAGTAAGCCCTCTGAGATTTATTCAATTTGGTATCTTCCAATAGTGTCATTTAACTAACCTAACTGTTATTGCTAATTAGGTTCAATGGCGACGATGGGAATTTGAAAAATGTAGTGTTCTCTTCCAAGAAGCTGACAGATTTGGGATTTAAGTTCAAATACAGCTTGGATGACATGTTCACGGGAGCTGTCGATACTTGCAGAGCCAAGGGATTGCTTCCTCTTTCTCATGAAAATGAGAAAAATGGACATGCCTAAATTTATGTGCTGCCTCTTTCATGTTGCAGTTTTACGAAATAAATGTTTCTGATTATGTGGATTCTGTACTTTGTCAACTCATTTTGTGTCATGTAAAAGTTCATCTTCCTTATTTCAGCCCACTATTCAAGGAGTAATGATAGTGACCCAAAAGTAATTATGAAAAATAGACAAATAAAACACAATTAAAAGACAAATAATTTTATTTGTCTTTTAATATTGTGCTATTTTTTCATGTTATTTTTTGTCAATGTATCATTTTTGTTTAAGTGGTGTCTTATTTTGTTATTTTTAGGCAGTCTTGTTTTGTTATTTTTGCCAATCTTGTTTTGTTACCGGAAATAAAAATGAACTTGTCGTGGAAATTATTGTTTTACCCAAATGGTTATGTTACGAGGGTTTAGGGTTTCTTAAGAGAAAATGGCAAACGTGGGGGGTAGAACCCTAAAAGTGCCTACTAAAAAGAAGGGGATTTATTATTTAATCCAAAATAAAGAGGCATATTTCAATTTAGTACAAACTCAAAATAGAATTTACATTTAATTCATACACATATAAAAATGACATAAATGTATATTATAAAATAATATAATTATATTTTTAAATATATAATATAATTTTTAATTTTTTTGATATTTAATTCTATTTTAAGAATTCGGACATAGTCTTAAAATTTAAGTCAAATTAGGGGGAAAAAAGATAAACATAGATTGAAGGTAGTAAATTTTCTCTCTCTCAGACAGACACTTGGAGACATGATGAGAGAGGAACAAAGTCGAGTGTGGGCAAAAATAAAATAAGGGCGTGATTTTTGTAATTTAGCACACGTAACATGTGCACGTGGCAAGATTTTAACTTTTTAAAACAAACACGCAAAAACAACTTAATAAAAATTAAAAGAGTCCACGAGTATCTTAATAGTACACATTAAATATCTATTTTTGGAAAATTTTGACATTATTTTTATATTTTATAGGTATTGTTTCTTCATAAGAAGAGCTTCCTTCTCTAGATTAGGAACTTTTCCAAATTTTATTTTATAATTTTCAGATATATTGATTTCTTGTAAAAGATGTTCTCTTATATTACTTATTTCTGAACATTCATCATAAATTTCTATAAACGGTTTACTTGAATAAATTTCACCATAGTTTGTATTACTTAAGGAAAATAAGACAGAATAGTAAACACTCATAACTTTGTTCCTAATTTTATGAATTTGTCTTTTAATAAATATATTAAATAAAAATTATATTGTAATAAAAATAAATTTTATAATTTTATAATAATTCTATTATAAGAAGAAACATATTAGACGATCATATTAAATAAAAAAATACTATAAAATTATCGACAACTAGCACATGACTCGTACTTTGTGCGGGTCGAACCTATATTTTAGGTATTGATCTTTTAACTACTCCAGATCTTGTCTGTTATATAGTTTAAATGATACATTGATTTACTTACACGTAATATTTATGTCTCATTCGTTTGTCTATCAATTCTCAAATAATATTTTTCCAATTCACTATGTAAAAGCTAATAGTCAGAGTATGCATTTTGAAGCATAGTAAATAAAAAAAAAATTAATGAAATAAAAAAATTTATATAAATAATTTAAAATAAAATAACAAATAACAATAGACCCAAAATCTAAAAAAAATGGTTAAATTTTTGTGGGTGGCTACTATTTAAGTTTCTTATTTGTAATAGGATATAATAGTTTTTTATATTATAAAAGTTTTTTATTTTTTATTTTAATTTTATAATTTATAAATAAAATGACTTTCAAATCAACAATAGGATCAAAATTTCAACAGGATCAAAATTTTACTTTGATCTAGATATATCAGAAACTTCATTACTTTTTTTGATGCCTACGACCTCTTCTCTATCCGACCCTTTTTCATTATCTAATATAATATAATTTTTTATTAAAATAAAAAATATACATCATACTTAATTTCTATAATTAATATTTTTATTATTAAATTATAAAATTAAAATCATATATATATATGTTAAATATTTTTAAACTCTCTCGATACTCCATAGGCGACTCAATTTTGAAAAAACAAAAAGAAAATAAAATAATTTTAATTAAATATGAAATTAAATTATTATATTCCTAATAAAAAAAACTAACAAATTGATGAATTATATTTTTAATCAAATACCTAATGCATATTAACATACAGTTGACAACTCTAACGATTACTAGTACTATTAATTACTACGCAATGCATATGGTAACCCAATTAGCAACTTGAATGAAATCTATTAGACATCCAATGTGGACACATAATAATTGCGTTTGTGTCTTAATCATGGTTGGGCATTAATTTATGAACCATATTATAAGTTTATTTAATAATCTATATTAAACATGAGGCTAAGGTCGCACCATATGTAATGTAAACATATGGTGATGAATCCAGTTAGGCATTATAACTGTGGCTAAATTGTCAATTATCAAAATTGAGTTGAAGGTGACCATTGGATTTAATCTAAAGCCACAAACAAAATTCCGTAAATATCGATTCACATATATTTATTATTTTTATTGTTAATATATATATATATAATAAATCTGATATGTTTATCATTTTCCTAATTAAGAATAATATTATAATAATTAAGAGAAATATTAAAAATCACTAAAGTTCAATATTTTTTTAAAAAATTCACTACTAAAAAAATATAAATATTCATGTAATATAATCCTAATAAGCATTTAATTCTGCTATGTTACTAAGGGGCCAATTTAATTTTAAGTACTTGGCAAACTTACTTATCATACATGTATGCAAATTCTATGATAATAAATATTCCAATTTCATACAAACTATAATTTTATGTACGTATGCAAACTCTATGCTACTCATTGCTTATGAAACAGCGATGGACAAAGAAATTAATGATTACAAAGTAGTAGAAAGAGATAGTAGTGGACAAAAGGAGAAGAAAAATAAGGAGAATATGTATTTTGATTCAAAAACGACATGAATTCATTTATTATTTTTTAATTTTAATTTCTTTATTTTTTTTTTACAGTTTAATATTTTCAATTATCTTTAATGTTAATACAATATTTAGGATAACATGTAAATAATAATTTTTTATAGGCTAAGTTGCCCTCAACAGTTCCTAAATGGGCATCTTTGACATTGTAAAATCTTTCATCGAATAGACCAATCACAATCGGACTATCTACACCTTCTTTAAATAATGATTTAAACAGTATTTGAATACCAGGTAGATAGATATATCTAATTTTTCCCCTCTTCTTGGATGGTATTTTTCTTAATATTTTGTTAATGTTTGTTTGTGTAAGCAAATTTAATTTTATGTTTCCCTTTGTATGTGTGATATCTACACTTCTTTCTAATTCTTGATATTCATGTACACTAATTTTTTGTCTTAAGTACATTCCTCTTAGTTTCATCATTAAATTAGATGGATGTTTTAGATTTAATTCTAACTTTTCAATTTTTGTTAACTTTTTATTATCAAAAGTAGCATACATTAAATATTCTTCAGAATTTTCTTCAATTTCTGTACTGTCTTTATTTTCTTCATTTAAGATTTCTCTATTCATTTTCACTAGAGGTGTTTGAATATACTTCAAATATTTCTGACTCTTCTGTACTTAAACAGTCAATTTCGACTTCACTTAATTCAGATTGAATTTGTTCATAATCTTCATGTAAGATTCTAACTTTCTTTTTGTCACTTTCATATTTCAATTTAGTACAAACTCAAAATAGAATTTACATTTAATTCATACACATATAAAATGACATAAATGTATATTATAAAATAATATAATTACAGGTTTGCACTCAAAAAACATAAATAAAATAAAATGTCGCGGGTAAGGCGGCAAATGAGCCAAATTTCGCTTTTTTTTTTTTCAAATTTTCAATTTAAAAATTAAATATCTTCTAAAATATAAAGAGTTTCAATAAAAATTACAGATTATTAATTTACAAATCATGAACTTTAAAATAAGTACAATTATAAATATGTTTTGACTGAAAAATAGTTCAAAATAACCCTTATATTTATAAGATATTAATCACAGATCAAATCTTTCTAAACATTCAGATTTCATTCATCTAGATTGTAAATCACAATATGTAAAATTCTAATTTTCATTTAGTAACCTCTCTCAAATTCGAACTTCCACAAGGTCAAAATCATCCATAAAGTTGCTTTGTCGCACATAATATATAACCTGAAAATATGACTGTGCTCACAAAAAATATGGTTGTCCTCATAAAAATGTGATTGAACTCATTAAAATGTGATTATCCGAAAAAAAAAATGTGATTGCGTTAATGTATTATAAGATGTGGTGATACTTCTTTTGAACCTGGATATTATACTGGCATCAGTAAAGGACAATTCTGAACCAAAATGGGGGTTAAGGTCGGACCTTGCGATGGGTGTAATGCGGCCCTAAATCATTCATAGTGTCTTATATTGGGTGGTGACTCTTTTATTCTCCTCTTAGTCCCCCGTGGGCTATCCATACTTTCTATAGACTACGAGCCCAATAATGTCATGGTCGCCGATATAATAGGCATAACGATAAGCCCTACTGTGGGAATACACAGAAATTGGGCGACGCATGCTGTCCCGGGATCGCGGCCCGGTTGGGAGTACGGAGTAGCCTGCGGGGGACTAAACCGAAGAATGATGGAGTCGCCACCCGTTGTGAACCGGGAAAATAGTTTAAGGCCGCACTCACCCTTCGCAAGGGAAGACCTCAAACAATTGGGTTCAGAATGGTCCCTTACTTATGCCACTTATAATAAAATGATTTGTGCAATAATTCAATCAAGCCTAAGCAACATTTATTTCCAAGGATAACTTGCTCCTAAATTCGCATGCATACATCAAAAGTTCATCTAAATTCACATGTAACACAGAAACAGTTGGGTTTCTGTCCCAACTGAAGAATGATGGAGTCGCCACCCGGTGTGAACCGGGAAAATAGTTTAAGGCCGCACTCACCCTTCGCAAGGGAAGACCTCAAATAGTTGGGTTCAGAATGGTCCCTTACTTATGCCACTTGTAATAAAATGATTTGTGCAATAATTCAATCAAGCCTAAGCAACATTTATTTTCAAGGATAACTTGCTCCTAAATTCGCATGCATACATCAAAAGTTCATCTAACACATGTAACACATCTTCATATTTACATACAACCTATGTCCGAATTTGCATACAGCCTATTTGTATATAATCTATGTCTCAATTTGCATGCATTAACATACGGCAATCATACAAGTTAATAAACACATTGTACTCATACATGTGGGGGATACAGATGAATGACAAATGCACAATCTTGCGTAATACATAGAAGCAATCAGGTTCATCATACGAAGGGATAACTACTAAGGACAATTATGCACGAAATCTGATGAAAAAAGACTCAGTTCAGTGGGTGCGCGTTCGTGTAGCGTTCGTAAACGCGTTTGAATGGTAAACAGAAGGTTCGTGTTCGTATAGCGTTCGAGAACGCATTCGAACGAAACCAGACCTGATGCATGATGAAACTAAGAAAATACGTGCGTGTTCGCGTATCGTTCGAGAACGCGTTCGAACGATAAACAGAAGGTTCACGTTCGTATAGCGTTCGAGAACGCGTTCGAACAGAACCAGACCTGATGCATGATGAAACTAAGAAAATACGTGCGCGTTCGTGTAGCGTTCGAGAACGCGTTCGAACGGTAAACAGAAGGTTCGCGTTCGTGTGGCGTTCGAGAACGCGTTCGAACGGAACCAGACCTGATGCATGCAACACATACATAGACAAACAAATCCACAATGTAGGACCTCACGTATCCGATTGAACTCATTCTCATCCAATCATATGTACCTCGTCCGGCGCGGCAAAGCATCGTGGTAAAGGATTTTAACCTCTCAAAATAGAGGACCTTTAATCGCACTTATTAAGCCCATATATAAAGAAGTAAAGACAACGATATCGGACTTCGTGTATCCGATTGAACATATCTCACATCCAATCGAATATACACTATCCGGTGCGGCAAAGCATCGTGGTAAATGATTTTTAACCTCTTAAAATAGAGGACCTTTAATCGCACTTACTAAGCCAATGCGCAAACAACACAATACATATATAAAGAAGTAAAGACAACGATATCGGACTTCGTGTACCCGATTGAACATATCTCAAATCCAATCGAATATACATTATCCGGCGCGGCAAAGCATCGTGGTAAAGGATTTTAACCTCTCAAAATAGAGGACCTTTAATCGCACTTACTAAGCCCATGCGCAAACAACACAATATATATAAAGAAGTAAAGACAACGATATCGGACTTCATGTATCCAATTGAACATATCTCACATCCAATCGAATATACATTATCCGACGCGGCGAAGAATCATGGTAAAAGATTTTAACCCCTCGAAATATAGGACCTTTAATCGCACTTACTAAGCCCATGCACTTGACCTCAACATTACTCAAACACATAAGATGCAGAAAATAAATAACGACAATAAAAAAATCAAGATAAAATAAAGTATGTGCCGTGTACTCAAGTGGTACGTGGAGTTGTATCCCGAGTACAGATCATACTACCGTCCATTCGGAATCGGCTATGAAATTTCTGTCCGGGTTTCCATCCTATATACCACGAGAGGCGACATATTTTTCATTCATTCGAGGGCCACAATCATGCACTAATAAACGACTCTCATGCGATAAAAATGAATAAAATAATTAAAAAGATAGATGGAAATAATAGGAAAAGTACCCTCAGGTTAAACATTTTATTCGACTCTCGGAAGTACGGTGCACGGTCTTCAAAAAGGGGAGGAATGCTCTGCAACTCCTCCGGTTCACATGTTCACGCCTTTCCTCGCTGTTCCACTGCCCAAGCTACTGTTTTGACTCCGATTCGCTGCTGTTTTGACTCTGATTCGCTGTTGTTTTGCTATTGTATTTCTGCTATATTTTTGTCAATGTTTTTGGTGTTTCTAAAGGATTTAAGTGTCGTTTTTAGTTATTATTTTAGGGATTAAAAGTGTAGTTTTTTTTTTGGTCACTGGTTTAGGTGATTTGGGGGCTGTTTTTTTAGGTATTTCGGTGATATTGGGCTGCTGTATAGGGGCTGTTTTTTGGTGATGTGTGCTGCTGTATAGGGGCTGTTCCGGTGGTATTTCAGGTTATAATATTTTCGGCAATGGAGGGATTTATGGGGCTGTGATTTTCGGCTAATGGTGTATGAGGAGAAGAGAAATATTTGCTTGCTGTATGCATGAATCAAGAGGCTTTTTCTTGTGTGGATGCTAGGATTTTTCTTTTTGTGAATGAGCTATGAGGTCTCAAGGGTTGGAATTGGGTTCCTTTTATAGGCAAAGGGCTAGGGTTAAATCTTGCTTGACAAGGAAGGGATTTGTGTATTTAATGGAGGATATGATTTAGTTTCAAACAAGGAAAACCAAAGATTGAGGGGGGACAAAATTGGTTCAAATTAGGAAGTTAATATATTTAATTTGTGTTGTTTAGGCATAATATTTGTTAAGTTAGGAATACAATATTTTTAATTAGGAATAAAAATATTCTTGATTGGGAATATAATTGGTTGATTGATTTTAATTAGGCATGATTTTATTTAATGTTTTATTTAATTTGGTATATGATTTAATTAATATTTTAATTCCCATGTGTTAAATATGTGTTTTATTAATTGGGATGTGTTTTATGGGCTTTGGTGGGCTAATTGGGCTTGGGCGTGAGGCTAGCAACAAAACCAGAAATACCGACGCTGTTCGAACGCCGATTCGAATGCTACACGAACGCCCGCAATCGTTCGAACGTGGCCACAAACGCAGCACGAACGAAGACATTGAACTTGCGAAATGAATCTGATGACGTACTTATTCTGAATTTCCCTTTCCGACGTCCGTTTCCCGTGACTTCCGTGACTTAAAAGGTAGTGCCTCCAAATGAGACTCATCATATGGACTTATATGTAAAAATGCAATGCCTACAGTCGCCCCCACTTTGATGGGATTTGTGTAATGTGTAACAGTGACAATTCTATCAAAGTTATGCAATGTATTTTCACTTACCTGGCTCGCCAACTTCCATCTGACTTGCCTGCTGCCTCGACCTGAGTTGATGCTGCAGTGGACCTCGATCCTGGGACGCATCCCAAAGCTAACGATGCAGGGGGCCAACGACCCTGGGATGCATCCCGATAACTGCAACCGATAACGGGGGCCTCGACCCTGGGTTGCATCCCAATACCATTGACAATATGTGGGCCTTGACCCTGGGACGCATCCCAAAACTAACTATGCAAGGGGCCAACGACCCTGGGATGCATCCCGATAACTGCAACCGACAACGGGGGCCTCGACCATGGGGCACATCCCGATAAAGTTGCCAATGTATGGGCCTCGACCCTGGGACGCATCCCGAAACTGATGATGCAGTGGACCTCGATCCTGGGACGCATCCCAATAGCTGTAACCGAAAACGGGGGCCTCGACCTTGGGACGCATCCCAATACCGCTGACAAAAGGGTAGGCCTCGACCTGGGACGCATCCCGAGACTGATGATGCAGTGGACCTTGATCTTGGGACGCATCACAATAACTGCAACTAGTACATGTGTGGGCCTCGACCTTGGGACATCCCGAAACTGATGATGTAGTGGACCTCGATCCTGGGACGCATCCCAAAACTGCTGCCGGTATGTTGATGCTTCTAATCGGCTTGTCTTTGTCTCTTTCTCTCTTCTTCTTCAAAACCTGTGAATACAAAACAAACACAAAACGAATGCCAAAATGTGTTACGTGTATGCATGTATGCATGAGCTTCCTTATCCCGTCGGGTTAGGCCTTCTGCCAAGTCTTCTCTTTCTCAGGCAAAATACTGCTTCAATATGTCCACATTGATCGGCTCAGTGAACTCGTTACCTTCCAAGTCTGACAGTTTCACTGCCCCATTTCCCATCACTTTCTGCACTATGTAAGGTCCTTCCCAGTTAGGTCTGAACTTTCCTCTCGGATCTGTCGTCGACGGCCTCGACTGCTTAAGTACCAAATCGCATTTTCTGATCTTGGTGGGGCGTACCTTCTTGTTGAATGCTCGGGCTAGTCTCTTCTGATATAACTGCATGTGATGCAAAGACTTCATTCTCTTCTCATCCAGTAGTGCTAACTGATCAAACCTCTGCGCGGCCCATTCTTGTTCCGGTAACTCTGCCTCTGCTGATACTCTCATAGACTGTATTTCCACTTCCACTAGCAGTACTGCCTCCATTCCATAGACTAAAGAAAAAAGGTGTAGCCCATGTTGCTGTTCTCACTGATGTTCTGTAACCCCCACAAGGCATACGGTAGTTTGTCGGCCCAATCTCTGCAATTTTCTGTCATCTTGGCTAAAATCGTCTTTATAGTCTTGTTGGCTGCCTCAACTGCCCCATTTGCTTGCGGCCTGTACGGCGATGACTTGTGATGGCCTATCCCGTATTTATGTAGCATTACCTTTGTTTCTCCCTGGAACTGAACTATGTTTTCTGTCACTACATGATGCGGCATACCGTACCGACAAATGAGATTTCGAGCTATAAACTTTGTCATCTACCTTGCTGTAACATTGCGGAATGATTCGGCTTCCACCCACTTTGAGAAGTAATCTACTTCCACTACTATGAAGCGATGCCCATTCGATGCATTCGATCGAATCTCTCCAATCATATCAATTCCCCATGCTGAGAAAGGACACGGTTCTGACAACCTGTGCAACTCTATGTGCGGCAAATGATTCAAATTGTCGTGTGCCTGACAATTATGACAGTGCTTTACCATCTTCACACAGTCTGTCTCCATGGTTGACCAGTAAAAACCCTATCTCACTATCTTACGGGATAGATTCAACCCGTTCATGTGTGGACCACATACCCCGGCATGTATTTCTTCAATTACCTGCTGAGCCTCCTCTTTTCTTAAACACTTCAACTGAATACCGTTTGCCTGCCTCTTGTACAGTTCCCCTTTCAAAATCACATACTGGGAAGCTAACCTCTGAATGGCTATTCTGTCTTTTCTGCCTGCTCCCTCTGAGAGTTCCCCATGTTCCAGATACCTCTGAACGTCATAATACCAAGGTTTACCGTCATCGACCTCTATTTCCAAAATTCTCTCTATCTCATAAACAGGTTTTCTTGCTTTGTCAGTATCAACGGTCTCATCACTAACTTTTCTGGATTTTCCCAAGTAGCTGCAAGTGTAGCCAATGCATCTGCCATCTGATTCTCTTCTCTTGGCAAGTGTTGAAACTTACAATCGGGGATAACCTGTGCCAACTTTCTGAGGTAAAAAAGGTAAGGTTTCAACCGTTCTTCTTTCAATTCCCATTCTCCTCGCATCTGCTGGACTACCAACATAGAATCTCCGTAGACTTCCACACTCTCGGCCTTCAAGGCTATCAATGCAGTCAAACCAAAATCACATGCTTCATACTCGGCCATGTTGTTTGTTACTCTGAATGTCAACCTTTTGGCCAAAGGCAAGGTCTCTCCTTCGGGATTCACTATCACAATCCCAATTCCGGCTCCCTTGTAATTCACTGCTCCGTTAAAATACATTTTCCATCTCTGAACTGTAATTGCTCGGATCTCTTCATCGGGAAATTCAAACTTATACTGATCCCCTTCAATAGGTTGCAACGCCGGAAACTCTGCTACTGCTCGCCCCTTGATCACTTTGGTGGTGAGATATTCAATGTCAAACTCTGTCAGCAATACTAACCATCTGCCCAATTTCCCCACTAGCGAAGGCACTGAATGCAGATATTTCAGAGGATTCTTCTTTGCCACTACCTGGATCTTGTAAGACTGAAAACAATGCCGCAATTTTCTAGAAGCTCATACCACTGCTAGACCGATCTTCTCTACTTCTTGATATCGAGCCTCATACAGAAGCATCTTCTTACTCAGATAGTAAACTACATGTTCTACCCCTGTCTCATTTGGGTGTACCATCATTGCCCCCAGTGCTTCTGATTCTATGACCAAATACAATATCAAATATTTTCCCGGTCTCAGAGGTTTCAATACATGAGGCTTTACCAAGTACTCTCTGATCTTGTCGAAGGCTGCTTGACACTGTTCATTCCATCTCACTGGCTGATCATTTCTCAACAGTTTGAAGATAGGCTCACACACTGACGTCAACTTGGCGATGAACCGACTGATGTACTGAATCTTCCCCAGGAATGCTCTGACCTCCTTCTTAGTCTTCGGTGCTGGCATCTTTGTGATTGCTTTGATCTTTTTAGAGTCTACCTCAATTCCTCCCATTCCCACTATATTCCCCAGCAGCTTTCCTGATGTTACCCCAAACACGCATTTCTTGGGGTTCAGCCGCAGGTTGTACTTGTCAACTCTCTGAAGGAACCTCTCCAGTGCTTCTATATGCCCAATTCTCGTCTCTGATTTCACCATCATGTCATCCACATACACTTCAATCTCTTTATGCATCAAGTCATGAAATAAGGTATTGGCCATCCGTTGATACGTAGCTCCCGTATTCTTGAGCCCAAACGGCATTACCCTGTAACAATAAGTACCCCACTCGGTAACAAAGACAGTCTTGTGCTTATCTTCCTCAGCCATGAGCACCTGATTGTAACCTGAAAACCCGTATGCAAATGAATACATAGCAGATAGAGCCGCACTATCAACCAGAACATCTATATGCGGTAGAGGAAAATCATCTTTCGGGCAAGCCTTGTTGAGCCTTGTTGAGATCTCTGTAATCCACACATATTCTGACTTTCCCGTCTTTCTTCGGTACTGGAAAAATATTTTCTAACCACTCGGGATACTTCACTACTTCCAGGAACCCCACATCTATCTGTTTCTTAACTACCTCTCTGACTTTCTCAGCCCATTCTGGTCTCATCCGTCGGAGTTTCTGTTTCACCGGCCTCATATTCGGATAAGTTGGTATTGTGTGTTGGGCAATGTTTCTGTCTACCCCAGGCATGCCCTCATAGGACCAAGCAAACACTTTGGCATATCTGACCAATACTTCTTCTAATTTCTCCCGCTCTTCAGCGGTAACTTCACTTGCAATCAGAATTTCCTTGGGGTTCTCAGGTGTACCCAAGTTAAATGCAGTAGTTCTGGCTGAACTGATATCAAATATGCTTGATTCATGTAGGGCAAATGGAAATGACTCAGGCAAGTAAGCAAAAGAAATGTCTTTATTATTGGATAGTGCAGAAGTACATTCAAACAAATCAGGAAGGTAAATGTCTTCATCATCTATAGACACTTCTTCCTCTGCAACCAGGTTTTCTTCAGGCTTTTTATCCTCTTCAAGAGTCAGGCTCTCCAACTTCATCAGTTCTTCTTCCCAATTCTCTGCTTCTTCCCCAACT
Source organism: Zanthoxylum bungeanum (assembly GCA_019454045.1). Classification (NCBI taxonomy): domain Eukaryota; kingdom Viridiplantae; phylum Streptophyta; class Magnoliopsida; order Sapindales; family Rutaceae; genus Zanthoxylum; species Zanthoxylum bungeanum. The sequence goes on along the minus strand of SKCR01046099.1, from coordinate 71,946 downwards.
TCTTTGGTCGGCAGCTTCTTGCCCAGCATCTCTTGGAAGATCTCAAAACTAGGTACCACAATCCCGTTAACTTCTATCGGTTCGGGCTCACCCTGATACCCTGAAGCCTTCACAAAACAATCTGCCAGTTTCAACCCTTTATTTTTAACCTTCGGCTTTTCTTCATCAGATTTGTACCCCAAACCCCTCCGAGTAGTTTGTCCTCTGAAGTTTGGCAATTTTGAACCCTCACCCGACTCGAACTTCATTTTTCCCATAATCCTAACTACCTTAGGATCCACCCATTCCTCAAAAGTTTCTGACACTTGGAACCTCGTGAAAGGTTGTATTTCCAAAGCAGCCACATCATTGTCTACCTCAGCTCGGATGGTGACAATTTCTCCTCCATATGGGAACTTAATCATCTGATGCAGAGTGGAGGGCACGCCCCCAAGCTTATGAAACCAAGGCCTTCCCAACAACAAGGCAAAAATGGCTGGGATGTCCAGCACTGTGAACTCAACTTCGTCCTCAATAGGACCAACCTTGACCGCCGCTACAAATGTACCCTCAACTCCTCGCTTACTGTTATCATAAGCCTTGATAGTCATACTAGAGGGATCCAGATATGTTGTTTTCATACCCAGCTTGGCCAAAATCTTCGACGGGCACTCATTAATGGATGAGTCGTCATCCACCATCACACAATAGGTCCTTTTACCCCTCACTTCAGCTCTGATAAACAAAGGTCTATTGTGATTTCTCCCCTCAGCTGGGAGTTCTTCCTCAGAAAAAGTGATTGCCTGCAAGGCCTCCTTTTGCACTGACCCAACAAACATTGCGGGGTTGGCATCCTCTGTCACCACTATCTTGCTTAAGGCCTCAACCATGGCCCGCATGTGCTCCTGAGATGCACACAAAAAATCCCAGATACACACTTGTGCTCGGGTTTTCCTCAACTGCTGCAGCACTACATCTCCCTCGGCATTATCCCCATTTTCTGCCACTTCTCTTCCTCCAGTCAACACTTCCTTACCTTTATCAGTCATATCATTATAGAAACGTCCACTGCGTGTCATCCCCCTCACTTCTTCTTCATCACTACTAGAGAAGTCTGCCCAGAAACTTTTCCCATGTTCGGTTTCATCTTCGCTATTACTATCCCAAATCCCGAGGCAAACGGCTTGGAGGTCAAAGGATTTGAGGACAAGGTTCTCGGGTAGGCCAGAGTTTATCATATAGGTTGGTGGCAGGACGGAGTGGTAATTTGGTAAAGGGTTCTGGTGTGTGTTGGGGCGTTCTGTTTCAGGGTCGGGTATTTTTTTTGGAGTCTATAAGGTCTTGGATTTCATGGCGGAGTCGGGCACAATTTTCGGTATCATGGCCTTTCTGTTGGTGGAATTGGCAATATTGGTTTAGGTTGCGCTGCGGTGGTGGAGGGTTTGGGACTGGTTTGGTTTCTAGGGGTTTCAGAAGTCATTGTCTCTTCAATTTCTCCAATACTTTGGACAAGGGTCTACCCAAGTTGGAGAATCTCCGGTTTCAGATAGCGGAAATCTTAGCAGAAACGGGCTTTGTTCCCGATGTCCCCCCAATGGGCCTCCTGTTCAAACCATAGAATTTTCTATTCTCGGCCTCTTCTTCCTCAATATCCATGACAGTTTCCCTCAACTGTCGGAAGTCATTGATCATGGAGGTCATCCTCCTCAGTTTTCCATAGATGGAAGGCTTGGTGCCCTTAATGATCATTTTTATCTGGTCCTTCTTTGAGGGCTTGGTCTGCATCTTTAAGAGCTGGCTTCTCCAGCGGTCCACATACTCCTTGAAACTCTCTTCCGGTTTCTGCCTGGTGTTCTCCAGATCACGGAGTGACAGATCTATCTCCAAGTCCGTGACATACTGTTTCAGGAATACATCAGCCAATTCCCTCCAATCTTCCCTTACTTTCTTCTCAAGGCTGTGATGTCATACCACCGGTGCCCCCTCGAGTGACATTCCAAACATCTTATGTACTTTTCGCTTTGTCAAACCCACAGAACTCATAACTGATATATACTGACGGAGATGAACCCTCGGATCCTCATTCCCGTTGAACTTAGCCATATCTAGCATCTTGAACTGAGCAGGCAACTGTTCTTTCGAAGGTCATTGCCTCATAATCTAACAACTCTTCATGTTTACCCTTCATTTTGCGGGTAACTGTTTCAACCTGATCCCGAAGCTTCTGAAATTCTGCCTGAGACCCAATCACTCTGCCTGTTGCATACTCTGCCATGTCGTCATCAAAAGCGGGGATATCATCCCCCAACCCATTCGGAGGCTCCTCGCGCCTCACATTCTCAGAATTCCCCCCGGCACGGGGTAAAGCCATACCAGCCACAGCAGTAGTCAAGGCTTGCAACTGTTCAGTAATTTTGGCGAGACCGTTTTCCAATTGATCTATCTGGGATACCTCGTTATCGGATGTACTCATATCTGTTACTGGTCTTTTAGTGAGTCTTCCCTCTTTCCTAACCCAACAGGAATCTATGATGTCTTTTATAGACATAGAGGGTGTTAACATTTTATATGTATGCATGAGATGAATGAGATGCATGCGATACAAGGAATATATCAACTCATTAAAATTTTCACACAAATCGCCCCATCATCATTTTAGGATCTTTTGGGCTAACTGTCATAGAGTGAACTCGTCCCAGTTTAAATGACCCAACAAGTTCACATCTCATGGCAAGAAGTCCAACCATATCCAATTGATAATTCTCCCAACACAGACATATAATGGCCCATTGGCGTTTTAGAAGCTTTTGGCCCAATCATCATAAGATACGTTATTGTCCCAGTTTAAATGGCCCAACAAGCCATACCTCATGACAAAAGGTTCGAATGGATCTAAATGACAATGTTCCCAAACACAAGCATACAAAAATAATTTCTACAGAGTGGCCCATCAACATTTCATAAGCTTTTGGCCCAATCGTCATAGGATACGAACTCATCCGAGTTTAAATGGCCCAACAAGTTCTCATTCCCGTTGATATATACTGACGGAGATGAACCCTCGGATCCCCATTCCCTTTGAACTTAGCCATATCTAGCATCTTGAACTGAGCAGGCAACTGTTCTTTCGAAGGTCATTGCCTCATAATCTAACAACTCTTCATGTTTACCCTTCATTTTGCGGGTAACTGTTTCAACCTGATCCCGAAGCTTCTGAAATTCTGCCTGAGACCCAATCACTCTGCCTGTTGCATACTCTGCCATGTCGTCATCAAAAGCGGGGATATCATCCCCCAACCCATTCGGAGGCTCCTCGCGCCTCACATTCTCAGAATTCCCCCCGGCACGGGGTAAAGCCATACCAGCCACAGCAGTAGTCAAGGCTTGCAACTGTTCAGTAATTTTGGCGAGACCGTTTTCCAATTGATCTATCCGGGATACCTCGTTATCGGATGTACTCATATCTGTTACTGGTCTTTTAGTGAGTCTTCCCTCTTTCCTAACCCAACAGGAATCTATGATGTCTTTTATAGACATAGAGGGTGTTAACATTTTATATGTATGCATGAGATGAATGAGATGCATGCGATACAAGGAATATATCAACTCATTAAAATTTTCACACAAATCGCCCCATCATCATTTTAGGATCTTTTGGGCTAACTGTCATAAGAGTGAACTCGTCCCAGTTTAAATGACCCAACAAGTTCACATCTCATGGCAAGAAGTCCAACCATATCCAATTGATAATTCTCCCAAACACAGACATATAATGGCCCATTGGCGTTTTAGAAGCTTTTGGCCCAATCATCATAAGATACGTTATTGTCCCAGTTTAAATGGCCCAACAAGCCCATACCTCATGACAAAAGGTTCGAATGGATCTAAATGACAATGTTCCCAAACACAAGCATACAAAAATAATTTCTACAGAGTGGCCCATCAACATTTCATAAGCTTTTGGCCCAATCGTCATAGGATACGAACTCATCCGAGTTTAAATGGCCCAACAAGTTCTCATTTCTGAAAAGAGGCCCAACTGCATCCAAATGAGGATAGTCCACAAGCACAAGGAAATAGTTGTTATAGGCTATACAACCCCGGTCTACGTGTGGGTTTGTGGGAGTGTAGACAAAGACTCTCGCTGGCGAAGGATTGCCCACAACTAGGTCTCCCCACTCAAGGGTTCGAGCGACCAAGTGAGCGCACCTTTTTTATACCTTAAGGTACGTGCCAATGAGTTATGGTGTGTGAATGACTGTCAAATGGACTTCCCATTGTAGATTCCCCAGAGGGAGGGCGGAGCGAGGCTCTCTTAAGTACTCTAGCCTCTTAGGCTCTTATCGCTTGGTGATAGGAATAAACAACGAGTCCTCCAAATTAGTCCATCACAATAGGCTATGGGTAAATGATTATCTAGGTGCCTTCACAGCTTTTCCTCATAGAAAGGTAGTGAATTAAGGAAGACACCAAACCATTACCCAGCCTTAAAAGTGCCTTTGATTAAACCCTTTTTAACCCACAGTAGACACGGTTAATTAAAGCATAAATCATAATATTACAAGACATTATTTCGGGGCCGATTCTCTATCCCCAGTGGAGTCGCCAGACTGTGGGAACATAAAAATTGGACGACGCATGCTGTCCAGGGCTCACGGCCCGGTTGGGAGTACGGAGTAGCCCGCGGGGGACTAAACCGGAGAATGATGGAGTCCACCCGGTCTGAACCGGGAAAATAGTTTAAGGCCGCACTCACCCCTCGCAAGGGAAGACCTCAAACCTTTGGGTTCGGAATGGACCCTTACTTATGCCACTTGTAATAAAATGATTTGTGCAATAATTCAATCAAGCCTAAGAAACATTTATTTCCAAGGATAACTTGCTCCTAAATTTGCATGCATACATCAAAAGTTCATCTAAATTCACATGTAACACATCTTCATATTTACATTAAACCTATGTCCGAATTTGCATATAGCCTATTTGCATATAATCTATGTCTCAATTTACATACATTAACATACGGCAAACATAAAAGTTAATAAACAGATTGTACTCATACATATGAGGGATATAGATGAATGAAAAATGCACAATCTTCCGTAATACAGAGAAGCAATCAGGTTCATCATACGAAGGGATAACTACTAAGGACAATTATGCATGAAATCTGATGAAAAATGACTCAGTTCAGAGGGTGCGCGTTCGTGTAGCGTTCGTAAACGCGTTCGAATGGTAAACAGAAGGTTCGTGTTCGTATAGCGTTCGAGAACGCGTTCGAACGAAACCAGACCTGATGCATGATGAAACTAAGAAAATGTGTGCGCGTTCGCGTAGCGTTCGAGAATGCGTTCGAACGGTAAACAGAAGGTTTACGTTCGTATAGCGTTCAAGAATACGTTCGAACGGAACCAGACCTGATGCATGATGAAACTAGGAAAATACGTGCGCGTTCGCGTAGCATTCGAGAACGCGTTCGAACGGTAAACAGAAGGTTTACGTTCGTGTGGAGTTCGAGAACGTGTTTGAACGGAACCAGACCTGATGCATGCAACACATACATAGACAAACAAATCCACAATGTAGGACCTCACGTATCCGATTGAACTCATTCTCATCCAATCATATGTACCTCGTTTGGCGCGGCAAAGCATCGTGGTAAAGGATTTTAACCTCTCAAAATAGGGGACCTTTAATCGCACATACTAAGCCCATGTGCTAATAACACAATGCATATATAAAGAAGTAAAGACAACGATATCGGACTTCGTGTATCCGATTGAACATATCTCACATCCAATCGAATATACACTATCCGGCACGGCAAAACATCATGGTAAATGATTTTTAACCTCTCAAAATAGAGGACCTTTAATCACACTTACTAAGCCCATGCGCAAACAACACAATACATATATAAATAAGTAAAGAGAACGATATCGGACTTCGTGTACCCGATTGAACATATCTCACATCTAATCGAATATATATTATCCGGCGCGGCAAAGCATCGTGGTAAAGGATTTTAACCTCTCAAAATAGAGGACCTTTAATCGCACTTACTAAGCCCATGCGCAAACAACACAATACATATATAAAGAAGTAAAGACAACGATATCGGACCTCGTGTATCCAATTGAACATATCTCACATCCAATCGAATATACATTATCCGGCGCGGCGAAGCATCGTGGTAAAGGATTTTAACCCCTCGAAATAGAGGACCTTTAATCGCACTTACTAAGCCCATGCGCTTGACCTCATCATTACTCAAACACATAAGATGCAGAAAATAAATAACGACAATAAACAAATCAAGATAAAATAAAGTATGTGTCGTGTACTCAAGTGGTACGTGGAGTTGTATCCCGAGTACAGATCATACTACCGTCCATTCGGAATCGGCTATGAAATTTATGTCCGGGTTTCCATCCTATATACCACGAGAGGCGACACATTTTTCATTCATTCGATGGCCACAATCATGCACTAATAAACGACTCTCATGCGATAAAAATGAATAAAACAATTAAAAAAATAGATGGAAATAATAGGAAAAGTACCCTCAGGTCTAACCTTTTATGTCGACTCTCGGAAGTACGGTGCACGGTCGTCGAAAAGGGGGGGAATGCTCCGCAACTCCTCTGGTTCACAGGTTCACGCCTTTCCTCGCTGTTCCACTGCTCAAGCTACTGTTTTGACTCTGATTCGCTGCTGTTTTGACTCTGATTCGCTGCTGTTTTGCTATTGTATTTCTGCTATATTTTGGTCACTGTTTTTGGTGTTTCTAAAGGCTTTAAGTGTCGTTTTTAGTTATTATTTTAGGGATTAAAAGTGCAGTTTTTTTTTGTCACTAGTTTAGGTGATTTGAGGGATATTTTTTTTAGGTATTTCGGTGATATGGGACTGCTGTATAGGGGCTGTTTTTCGGTGATGTGTGTTGTTGTATAGGGTTTGTTCCGGTGGTGTTTCAGGTTGTAATGTTTTCGGAAATAGAGGGGTTTATAGGGCTGTGATTTTCGGCTAAGGGTGTATGAGGAGAAGAGAAATATTTCCTTGTTGTATGCGTGAATCAATAGGCTTTTTCTTGTGTGGATGCTAGGAGTTTTCTTTTTGTGAATGAGCTAGGAGGTCTCAAGGGTTGGAATTGGGTTCCTTTTATAGGCATGAGGCTAGCAGCAAAACCAGAAATACCGACGCCGTTCAAACGCCGATTCGAACGCTACATGAACGCCCGCAATCGTTCGAACGTGGCCACGGACGCAGCACGAACGAAGATAGTGAACTTGCGAAATGAATCTGATGACGTACTTATTATGAATTTCCCCTTCCAACGTCCGTTTCCCGTGACTTCCGTGACTTAAAAGGTAGTGCTTCCAAATGGGACTCATCATAGAGACTTATATGCAAAAATGAAGTGCCTACACCTACTTCGCTCCTATAGATGACGATGCTACTGAGGATAGAGAATCAGTCCCCAAAAAATGCCTTATAATATCCATGGTTAGATTGAGGTTAATCATGTCTTCATTCCCCTTGCATACCTGTAGAAGCAAAGTAGGATTTCCTACTATGCCTATGACGATGGCGACCACGACACTATTGAGCTCATAGAGAGTATGGATAGTCCTACGGGGGAACTAACTAGAGAATAAAAGAGTCACTACCTGGTATGATACATATGAAATGATTTAAGGTCGCACTACACCTCTCGCAAGGTTTGACTTTAAACTCGTTTGGGTTCGAAATAGTCTCTTTCTGATGCCAATGTATATTAAGGTTCAAAAGAGGATCCACATGTCTTATAATGCAAAGAAATCACACACAATAATTTATATTCAACGTAATAATCATTCCACATTTCTTAATTACAATGAACAATGATAAATTAAATTTTAATCAAAAGCAGTTAAATCCGGTCTGATATAAATCGTCATGTCCGGCCGGATGTACAGGATGACCGACTGGACTTATTACATAATCTAGAAAGCATAGGGACGTAAGGTCGTATCTCACACATCCACTACAAGAAAAAAGGCCTTTACTGACACTAAGGTTAGTGACACTAGGCTAAAAGTGTCAGAAACGACGTGTAAATGGGCATATTTCCGTGTTTTTCACTTAAATATCAATAATTACTGACACTATGGTATCAGCGATTTTAGTGTCAGTAATTACTATTACAATAGTATCAGTAAGAAATAAAAAAAAAAAAAACGCGTAGTCGTCTGGAGTCGAACCAACACCTCGCGGAAGTGACGTTTTTCGCATATATTACTGACACTAGAGTATCAGTAAATTTAGTGTCAGTAATTAATCATACCTTAGTATCAGTAAAAAAATTAAAAAAAAAAATTATTTCCTTAAGTCTGCTGGGACTCGAAATTGTAACCATTGATATAAATTTTTTTTTTATTGTAAGGCTTTACCACTGGGCCAAATCGTGACTTTTGTTCCTTAAACCGCGGTTTATAAAAATATATATGTATATGCACCTTAATCTGTAGTGTGTGTGTGTGAAGGAACACGTGAGTATTGTTATAATAGTGTTTATGGTGATGGCCGTCGGGTACCTAACACACTGCCATCTGTCCCCTTGCACGCTTTCGCGTCACTCCCAGAACCACGCCACGTGTCCCCACAAAATCCCGTTCCTAATAAAGTCTCATTCCTCGTTCAATTTCTTCGATCCCCGCTACCGAAGAAAGGAATCAAAACACTGAAACAGATCTAGGTTTTTTGCCTTGCAAAATCAAAATCGATCGATGGCTCTCGAATGGGTTGTGCTCGGATACGCCGCGGCTGCGGAGGCCGTCATGGTGCTGCTGCTAACACTCCCAGGACTCGACGGCCTCCGCCGCGGGCTCGTCGCCGTGACACGCAATCTCCTGAAGCCGTTCATGTCAGTGGTATCGTTTTGTCTCTTTCTACTGATGGACATCTACTGGAAGTACGAGACGCGCCCCTCCTGTGAGGGCCACTCGTGCACTCCGTCGGAGCACTTGCGTCATCAGAAATCCATCATGAAGAGTCACGCAACGCGCTGTTGATCGCGTCGGCTTTGTTGTTCTATTGGTTGCTGTACTCTATGACTCATCTCATTGTCAAGATCGAGCAGTTGAACCAGAGGGTTGAGAGGCTCAAGAACAAGGATTGATTGGCGATTGAAGATTAATTTGAGGTTTGTTTTTTTATTTACGAATCTTGATCGCATTTCTTCTCCTTTTTATAATTTTTGGTTTTGTTTGTATTGAATCTTAGATAAATTTTGAATGCTGACTGATTACTATATATTCACTTAATAGTTTGATTTACCATCGGGATTGTGTTTCCATGTATTTTGTATTTTTTATTTTGATTTTGCTTGATGGTGAAGATAATTGAGAAATAAATAGAAACTTGGAATACTATTATTATTACCCAATTCAACACCGTTAAGCCATCGAGACGCACCATTCTTATATTATATGACATTGATGTATATGCACCTTCACACACACACACTAAAAATATATAAATTGTCTGTTCAGTGAAAGAAAAAGTTAGCTATTATTCCAGTGGAGATGGTTGTGATGACATTGATGTATATGCACCATTATCCAACAAACTTCCACTTTGTAATTTGAATGATGATGATGATGTGGGAGAATTCCAGTAGATAAAGATTTGTAATTTTATAATTTCATTAGGCTATGAATATGACAGTTTTTGAATTATGTAAGTGGTTTGTTTCTTATATTAAATGACACTTTTTTATTAGATTCGTCTATCTCTTTTATTTATCTTTACCTTAAACCATTATTTTGTGTCTCTAATTATGTAAGTGATTTATATATGTACTTTATAATATGGATCAGAGAAAGCAGTTTGTTATTAAATGTTATTTAAATGATGTACTTATTTGTTGTTTTCAGTATTGTAGGGATTATAGAGTTATGGCTGAACATGAAGAGATGAATCTTCCAGATCTTGAAGGTAGGCCTTCAAGAAGAAAGCAAACCAAGAAGAAAGATTTGCAAAAGGATGGGGATAAAATAGTGGTTGAGTACAATATATACGGAGTTCCTATTGGACAAGGAAGAAATGAGCTGAGAAATTACATAGGAGTTATCGTTCGGGAAACAATTTCGATTACATATGATGATTAGAGGCGTGTGCCCTTAGAGGTGAAGGAGTTCCTATGGCAACATTTTCAGGTTGATATTTTCTTACAATGACAACTATATTGTTAAATATTTATAGTGCTAATATTTTCTTATTTGTGTATAGAAAAAATTTGCTTTGAGTTTAAAGATGAAAGGACAAGTGCTAAAGTTGATGGGAGTTTCTTTAAGGAACTTCAGAGTGAGTTGGCAAATGAATTTATCATACCTAACAAGAATGACACCAAATCACTTAGGTCACCTCCAATTGAGTATCCAAGCATAAAAGATGGCGATTGGAAGTTGTTTGTAAATAAAGTTTTGTTAGCAGAATTTCAGGTGCGTTTAAAGTTGATTGTGTGTATATGATTAAGTATTTATTAAAATATTTTATCTTTGTGTAGGTAAAAAGTCAAAAAGCCAAAGAGAAGAGGGCGAAAAATACCTACAATCATCACTTGGGAAGCACGGGATACAGTGGCATGTTATATAGACATGTATGTATTTTTATTTTTACATTATTATTTATTATTTTCTGGAATCATAACTGATTTACAACCTGGCACAGAAATTGAAAACTGGAACATCCGAAAATGAAATTGATCGGAGTGATGCTTGGATAATGGCAAGAAAAGATAAGGAAGGCAATCTACAACCTGCAGTGGCTGCGATAGAGATGAAAATAGTAAATGAACCATAACTCTTAATAGCTGATATAGAAGCATGTTTAATTTCTTACTTGTATTTTTCTGTTTTTTTAGAGTGATCTTAAGAGCCAAGTTGAAGAAGGTTCTTTTCATTCTCAAGGCCCGAAAGATATTTTGACTGAGGCTATTCAGAAGCAACCTAATGGATCTAGAGTGCAAGGAATAGGTCAATTTATCACTCCATCCATGTACTTTCAAATTCCTGAATCTTCAGAGTTTGCAATGGAAAGGAAGAAGTATCAGGAGAGCTTTCAATTTATGACAGCGCAACTTGAGTATATGAATGCAAGGCTGAACGCCTACAGCAACACTGAAGTAGGTAGTTCTAACTTTCCCAAGGCAAAATCTTCAAGTGGCGCTTGCTTAGAGCTTGAACGTTCCCCGAGCATACTTGGAAAAAGAAAGGTTAATACATTTGGCGTCTTTTTTAATATCTTCATATATATGTATTATTAAATACTAATAATGAATTAATCCTACAGGTTCAGTTAGTTGTGGGTAAAACTTCACCAAAGTCTGTGAAGAGCAAAATATTGGAGGATCCTATTAAAGTTGGTGTGCCAAATGATGATCAAAAAGAACAAAACATTGAAGCAAATTCAAGAATAACTCCAACGAAACCTAAATTGACTCCAAGAAGATCTCCGAGGTTAACTCCTGCAGTAAAGGAACCAAAAAATGAAGTAGTTGTGAAAAAACAAATTGCAAGAAAGCTGGTTCTTAAAAAGAACACGAGGGCAGCTGCACAAACAAGAAAACAAGATAAGAGTCCATACATGCAAATGTTTTTTATGCTTGTTAAGAGCTGTTTTCCGAATTTGATAAAGATTGATTATGACATACCAATTTTTGGTATTACTTGGAAGTCATACTTAGACAAAGCAATTTGCGAAGAAATCATGGATTTTAAGGAGGTCTCAAACTGTGCTATTAACATATGGATCAAGTATGTTTTCTTTTACCTCTTTCTTCATTTGTTCTAAATGTTTTATAAATATTTACTTTGTTTTTATGTTTATCTTGTCTTAGGCACTTATACGATGAGATGGATAAAACTGAAACTGCCAAACCAGTTCAGTTTGGAAATTTTGAGATGATACGTCCATCAAAGGTTGCTTTGAAAGAAGGACCTCAATACATTTCAAAACTGTTAGGTATGATAGATTTGGGGCAAATCATATTGATCCCATACAACCCAAGGTAATAATTTTTTAATTTTTTAGTATTCAATTTCAAGTTATGTAATCCAGATTTTTATTACCCTTTCTTTCTTATTTAGCTTTCACTGGGTGCTTCTTGCAATTGACATAGTACGACGCACGATATATTATCTGGATCCTAAGGGGAATAATCCTACTGATGAGTTGATGCAAATTGTTAATCAGTTAAGTTATAATTGTTTTCTCTTTATTTTAACATTGGGTTTATTGTTGCATTATTTATATGATATCCAATTATAATTTTTTGTAGGGGAATTAGAGTGTATCAATCTTTACATTCTAATAATAAGAGCGGTAGTGTGACTTGGGTATCTGTGAAGGTACAAAGTTATGATATATATATATATTTTTGTGATATGCAACAATGAGAATATTTAGAATATATCTAAATGAACTAATATTGATATGATAATTCTTTTTTATAGTGTCCAATGCAGCCTGGAAGTTTTGAATGCGGTTATTATGTGATGAAATACATGCAGCAAATTGTAACAAATGTGAACATTCTAAAAGACAATGTAAGTTAACAATAGTTAAGTTTTATCACTAGTCAATTAAGATATCTTACTGTTTAAAATTCTAACTTATAAATATTTTAAAGTTCAAGGGGATTAATGAGTACACTCTGGAAGATATAACGCAACTCCGTGATGATTGGGCAATATATGTTGCACATATAATCACACAGTATAATGAAGAGGTAATTACAAGGACATGTTTTACAGAGGTGATTATTACTTCCTATTTTTTCACTTTAATTCATGACATATTGGGAAATCTTCTATTCTTGCAGAATACAAATGACAAGGACAACATAGCTATTGTTCGTTGAGTTAATGAAGTAGTATGGTATTTCTCTTTTCTGTAAATTAATACATTCTTGTTTCTACTTTTAGCTTAGAATTTTTTCCCCAGATTTTTACTTCAGTGAAAGCAATATGAATCATATCTTTTATTTCAGTTTTATGCCCTGATGGGTTTAATTTGGTGGGTTAATTTGTTTTATTTGTGAGTTTTGCTAGTGGGTAAGATTGCTTTGAGACTTGAAAGTTAAAACAATCATGATGTAAAATATTCTATTAACAGTGTCTCGATGTTCTCTATGTCAGACATGAACTTGGAGATAGTTTTTTACCTGATGAAGTTTTGCCATGTTCTGATTGATACTTGTTGAAACCTTTGGGGGATATGGCACCTGTCATCTGATGTGCTTTGAGGTGCAGCATGAATTCTATGGAAGCAGTATTTGATATATTGAGATCTAACATGTTTATCTCATCTATTTTTATGGCAATTACCTGGAATGTTACATTCTAGTACATTTTGAGCTTTGAACTTTTAGTTTCCAGGAATTCCATAATGAACAACTATCTTGTCATCTTGATTTGCTTCCTGCATTTGGAAACAGTATTAGATCATGTCATCTGATAAACTTCATCTGGTTCATGAGATCCTTTTATTTCAGTTTTATGTCCGTCTATATATATATATATATGTGTGTGTGTGTGTGTGTGTGTGTTATTGATTTGTTTGTTTTGGTGATTATGTAGCGGTATGAAAGATACAACTTGTTATTATGGATGCCATTTGGTTTTTTATATGCATGCTCTTAGGTTGTTGGTATGGTTATTGTCAATAAGTGCTTTATGTGACAAAAATTAGATTAGGGTATATTTTGTATTTTTATTTGGATGTATTTAATGTTTTTATTTATGAAGATATCGATTTTTTTTGGAAGTCCATCTAATTCTTAACATTTGGTTTATAATTTCAGATTTTGTGCCAGATATCATATTGTTGGGGGATTGTTGCAGGCTTCTCAACAAGTATCATGAATTTTGGTGGGGGCATGACATTTTGATGGGACTTTAAGAGTAGTTTTTGAAATATATATATGTTAATTTAAAGATTGTCTATGGAGTTTTTGTATTCATCATGTGATTAATACGATTAATCTATTATATTGCGAATTTTATATAAATGTAATTTTTTAGTTTTTTATTTCATTGAGTTGGTATATATATATATATATATATATATATATATATATTATATATATATATTTTATGATTAATTTAATTACAAAAAATAAGAAATATAATTGTGAAATAATACGATTTTTAAATTTTAAAAGATATTGACGGATATTGATACTATAGTAACAATAATTACTGACACTAAAATCAAATATATGCGATATACTGATACTGCAGTAACAAAATTTACTGACACTATAGTATCACTAAATACTGATGATATAGTGTCAATAATTTACTGACACTAAAATAGTGTGAGAGATTACTGATACCATAGTGTCAATAATTTTCTGATACTACAGTATTAACGTTTACTGACACTAAGAATCACTGACACTAGAAACTAGTGTCAGTGATTTCTGGCTGCGGTAACACTGACACATTTATATAGTGTCAGTAAAACCCTTTACTGACACTAATTTAGTATTAGTAAAAGCCTTTTTTCTTGTAGTGATCGATCTCCACATCACCAAAGAAAATTATTCGCATAATAATAACAGATAATGATAAATAATGGATGTTTAAGCATAAAAGAAACAAAACATAAGCTCAAAGTCTTACACGTCTATTTCCATGCGGTACGTGGAATTGTATACCGAGTGCAAATCATAATACCATCCATTCGGAATCGGCTATGGAATTTATGTCCAATTTTTCATTCTATATACCACAGAAAATAAACTGCTCGGTGTATCCAGTTAAGCAGCCAAACTTACTGTGCGATGAATACATGTCCGGTCGAACATACATATGTCCGGCAGGATATGCGGCGTCACTCAAAACAGTGAATTGATGATGAAAAATTCAAATATTAAGTGCCCCCAGGTTGTACCTCAAACTGCACCTAGTTCTCATAATACTTCTGCAAGTCAAAAGAGTAGTTTGGTCTTGTGTTGGAGTTCTGTGGTTATGGCCTTGAAGTTACCTTTGAAGGTCTGGAAAAAAAAACAATGGAAGTTTGGGATGTTTAGTTCCCTAAAAGTATCTATCAGTTCTTTTTATTCTCTAAAAAAAA
This sequence comes from Zanthoxylum bungeanum, assembly GCA_019454045.1. Taxonomy (NCBI): domain Eukaryota; kingdom Viridiplantae; phylum Streptophyta; class Magnoliopsida; order Sapindales; family Rutaceae; genus Zanthoxylum; species Zanthoxylum bungeanum. The sequence goes on along the minus strand of SKCR01046099.1, from coordinate 56,847 downwards.
GATTCAAAAGGTCTAGGGTTTAAAGTCTCTCTCATTTTCCATTAAACATGGGCTTCCATTTTATACAATTTAGGTCTTGGTTTAACGAGGAAAGCCTTTTTTGATAAGAGAAATTCTTTTTTAGCAAAAGACATTTAGGGAAGTTATTTTTTAAAGGGGATTGATGTCAATAAGAAGGGATAAGCATGATGTATATTGTTGTGGAAATATTATGTTTGAAATATAGCATGATATGCCTTTATGATCTTGTGGTCGTGAGCTTCTAGTGGGAGTAGTGATGACATTTTGTTGATTAGCACCAAGGATATAATTGTTAGTACCTTGTAATAATGTTGGTAGCGTGTAGGCTGTTTGTATGTGGGTGTAAGGGAAATAATTATTGAAGATGATAATGTTGAGTATATTATATATGAGTAGGGAAATGTTGGGTGATGGTCGAGATATAATTGGTCGAATGTAGCTTAGAAAGTAACCATGCATAGCTAGGACATGTAATAATTGTTTCATGTTTAGTGAATCGGGTACTTTCACAATGCTAAATTCTACACTAAGTTTAATGATGTCATTACACCCTTTAGGCAAATAAGAAATTAATTAACTTGTTCAATTGCTATGAATTAGAATGCACGTTAAAGTTATATTTTCCTAAAAACATGTATTCATGCATCATTCACGCATCAGAATTTGGATCATAGACTACCTCAAATATTAACCACGTTTAAAATAATTCCTTGTAGATGCTACGAAAGATCTTCCGCTTAGAATCACGATGTTCTTCGAACTAATAGTGAAAGATAACTAAGTCCCCGGCAACGGCGCCAAAAACTTGACCGGCGTTGTCACATGCGTATAACGCAAGCGCACGTATCGTTCAAGTAGTATAAAAAGTATCGATCCCACGAGGACTTAAAACCTTTTATTATCAATTTTTGAAGTTAAATGTTTACAAGTATCTAATAGATTGATTGTTTGATTGGGTGGCGACTTAAAAATTAAAACAAGTAAATAAAATGACACGAAAGTAGGTTGAGGAAAATTCAAATTTATAAAACTATCTAGGGTTGTGATTTCTTCCAATATCTTTTTAAATATGAAGTGGTTATTTCATGTTTGTGTAATATATTGGTTTACTAACCTGGAACGCGAAATTCTGCAAAAGCCTCTGTCGATGGTCGGATGCAAATACCCAGTGTAACCCAATTAAATCATATGTCTATGTCAATCAAATTACCTGGATTCATTAAGACTAAGTTCCAATTGTGGTTACCCCCATCCGACAGGTATATGTCTATCCTGTAAGGAAATCTATTAAAAGGTTATCTATCCTCAAGGAAGATCGTGGGCTATTAAGTCTAGGGTTTTAAACCTAAAATTCTTTATCATTGCAACAGTCGAGAAGGTTTCATCATAGTCAATTCCTTGGATTTGTCTATAATCTTTCGCCACCAACCTAGCCTTATAGGTTTGGATGTTGCCTTCTGCATCAGTTTTACGCTTGTAAATCCAATTGCAGCTTATGGGTTTTATCCCTTCAGGTGCATCCACCAAGTCCCAGACTTGATTCTGATACATATAGTCTATTTTGGATTTCATGGCCTCAAGCCACTTGACTGAATCAATGTCATGCATTGCTTCGTCATAACTGGTGCGATCTTCATTATCAATGACCTGATGATGTTCCTCATCAATATGGAAACCATATCTTTCAGGCTCATATCTTTCCCTACCAGACCTTCTAAGTTCATAACCTTGTGGTTGTTCCGTCGCTGCCCTTTTGAGGGGCCTGGGGCTTAGTTCTATGTTAGTTTGTTCTTCTTGTACCTCATCGAGGTCAAGTCTCCTCCCACTATATTTCTTGAGAAGGAATTCATTCTCTAGAAATTTAGAATTTCGTGAGACAAATGTTCTTTGTTCATTTAGGACGTAGAACACGTATGCTCTTGAGTTCAAGGCATATCCTACAAACTTACATTTAATTGCCCTATCATCCAATTTGTTAGTTTGTGTGAGCTTAACATATGCGTCACATCCCCAAACTCTTAGATAACTAAGACTAGGACGTTTCCCAGACCATAACTCATATGGTGTTTGACTAACAGTCTTGGAAGGAACTTGGTTTAGTAGTAGTGTTATAGTTTCTAAAGCAAGACCCCAAATGAAAGAAGTAGATCCGTGCCTAGCATCATTGATCAGACCATATCTAATAATGTCTGATTTCTTCTTTCGGAGACCCCATTATGTTGTGGAGTTCCCGGAGGAGTCCACTGGGAAACTATGCCATTTTATCTCAAGTAATATTGAAATGCGTCGCTTAAGTATTCACCACCTCGGTCAGACCTTAGTGACTTAATACTTTTATTAAGCTGGTTTTCTACTTCAGCTTTGAAGTCTTTGAATTTCTCAAAGGTTTCAGATTTGTACCGCATAAGGTACACATACCCATATCGCGAGTGATCATCGATAAAGGTAATGAAGTAGGAGAATCCACCTCTAGTGGTGACTGACATTGGTCCGCATACATCAGAGTGTATGAGTTCTAATATCTCCGTTGCACGCTGTACTTTACCTTTGAATGGTAATTTGGTTATTTTACCAAGTAAACAAGACTCACAAGTTCCATAAGGTTCATATTTGAAGGGTCTGAAATACACATCCTTATATAGCTTAGTTAATCTTGTTTCATTGATATGACCTAAGCGACTGTGCCATAGAAGTGATTCATTGAGATTATTCGAGTTAACGTTGTATATATTAGAGGTTGAACATTCTTTGTTAGTTTGTAAGACATAGATACCATTATTCAAAATAACATCTCCATATTTTATTTCATTGAAATAAATAGAACATTCATTACAACTTATTAGGCATGAAAAGCCTTTATTACATAAAGAAGAAATTGAAATGATGTTCTTTACTAGAGAAGGTACATAAACACAATCTTCTAAGTCTAAAACTAAACCATTCGGCAAAACTAATTAATAAGTCCCCACGCACAATGCAGCCAGTTTTGCTCCATTACCCATGCGTAAGTCAACCTCCCCATGATGGAGTCTCCTACTGTTTCTCAGGCCCTGCACATTGTTACACAAGTGAGTCCCACAACCGGTGTCAAGCACCCAAGTAGAAGGTTTAGAGTTTTGAGAATATAGTTCAATCATATACAACATACCTGAAGCATTGGGCTTCTTGGCCTTTTGGGCTTCCCTAGCTCCCTTGGCTTTCAAGGATCTGCAGTATTTCTTCCAATGACCATTCTTTCCACAAAAGAAACATTTCCCCTTTCCTTTTTTCTTCTCCACCTTACCATTGGGCTTTAGGTGATCTGGAGCCTTGGCCTTGCCCTTATTTTTCTTTAGGCCTCATGGCTTCAGGTCCGTACCCGTAAGCATGACGGAGGTTTTAAGCTCCGGTTTCAAGTCCTTCTCTGCTTGTTTTATCAGATTGTGTAATTCTGCTAAAGTAGCTTCTTTATCAGACAGATGAAACTGCATAATAAAGTTAGAGAAGTCTTTTGGTAAGGACTGAAGAATTAGATCGTGACCTATCTCATGATCCATGATGGACCCAAGGTTGGCCAATTTTTCAATGTGGCCAATCATCTTAAGCACATGTCCACTAACAGATCCTTCCTTATATATTGTTTGGAATAAGACACATGACACTTGGAATCTCACGGTATGAACAGAAGTTGCATATAACTCCTTCAAGTGAAAGATGATGGTTTGAGCATCCATATCTTCGTGAGCTTTCTGAAGTTCGTCCGACATAGAGCCAAGCATTATGCAAGCTGCTTTCTCATCATCATCGACGTGTTTCTTCCAAGCATCAAATGTATTTTGGTCAGCATCTTCTGCGGGTTCAGGGGGAAATGGTCTTTCAAGAACATAGAAAATCTTTTCTTATCGTAAGACAATTTTAAGGTTTCTAAACCAGTCATTGTAGTTGTCCCCTTTGAGCTTATGCTCATCAATGATGGAACGAAGTGATACTCTGTTTGTCATTTGAATGTTTGTGAAATATTTTAACCCACCCGTTAAGAGAGAATGTTAAAATTAGGAATATGTTTTCATTAATGTTTCATAATAACATGGGCTTTTAATATTATGAAGTTGCTCCCACTCAATTATTTTTAAACTTTTAAGCAAATCGCATCAACCCCAATATGATGGATTTCTTGTGGGCAAAGATCCCATTATCATCATTTCATAACTCCGACTAGGGCCGATCGTTATAAAATATGATAATTAGGTAGGTTCCCAACATATAAATCACAATTCTTTGATCATTGGGTTGGGCAATCAAACATGACATAGCTTATGCTAGTCTTTGTGGACACCCAATCTTTGCCACTAAGTTATAAGACCACGCCTAAGGGTCGCTGTGTCTTTGCCATTATCAATAGTACGATTTAGGGATAAATTGGTATTGGTCAGTCTGGTAAAGCCTAGTTCTGCCAATACAGATTAAGCCTTTTGGGTCTATACTTTACAATGGGAGGCAAATTTTAGACTTAAATTATTATTGAGGATTTTAGCAAGTTTAAGTGAATAACTGTCAAATGGATTCCTCCATTGAAAATTCCCCAGAGGGAGGGTGGAGCGAACTCTCTTAAATATCCTTACCTCTTAGGCTCTTATTGCCTTGGTGACAGGAATAAACAATAGATCCTCCAAATTAGTCCAACACTTTAAATATGCTTTAAGGTAAGCTTTGAGTAAATGATTATCTAGATGTCTTCACAGCTTTTCCTTTTGGCTATAAAAAGGTAGTGAGTGAAGGAAGACACCAAATCATTATCTAACTCTATTAATACCTTTGGTTAAATTAACTTTAGTTTGGAAAGTTTTATTAACGCCTTTGTCCCACCCCACTTGTATATTTTATAATGTCTTTTATTATAAACAAGTGATTTATATTTATTAGCCTTAAAGGTAATAAATCTCTTAGTTCATCACAGAATAATTACTTAGCTAAGGGATAAGCAATACACTCTCTATTTCCTTAGAAAGTCTCTAGATGCTTGCACCCTAAAATAATCATGCCAATTCTAATCATACATAGAATCATCAAGCATATGAGTTTTAATATGTTGGAATTATTTTAGGCATTAAATAACTTTGATTAATATTTAATTATGATATTGCATTTTATTTTATTCAAATAAATTTACTATTCACAATTTTATAGATGCGTGAACTTTAAATGCAATTTTAAAATTCAAATCTTAACCAAATCATGCAAAACTTGTGCCTACAATTAAGTTCAGGGTGTTAGCTTTCCAACGAGCATTTACACACCCAATTTCGAGTTCAAATGAGAGAGAACTAATCAAAACAAACATGGCGCTTTGATACCACTGTTGGGAAGCGGCCGCGAGTGCGCAGCGGAAAATCAAGAAGAAATTATGATGTCGCTATCCCTTTGCCCAAGACCCATTTGTTTTTATTATTCTACAAGCCTAGGCATGTTACTATATATTCTAAGCATAAAAACTCATAAAACATGCAAAGAACATAAACATAAATATGCTAACTATCATAAGAACTCCAATTAAAATAAAGAAAGAAAAAGACTTACTTGAACCGAAGACTCCTCCAGTCCTCCCTCAAATCTACAAGCTTTTCTCGAACTCATCAAGCTCTTCCACGTTCCAAAGAGCCACCCAAGTGTGTGGCCTCCAAAGATGCACACACCAAAGCCAAAACTCAACGGCAAGACTACGCCTTGAGTGCACGGGTATTTTGCCCTTGGTGCTAGCCTAGGCAAATACCTCAAAACTTTTAACTCGAGGTTCCTCTAGTCAATTAGACTTAAGGATCCTCAAAATCAGTGGCTTACTCTTAAAATTTAGAGTTTCTCACTTATATAAACCCAAGATATAAAAGGTTTGGTGCAAAAATTTGTAAAGAATTCATTGGGTTTATATAGGTGCTCCAAAGACAATAAAATTAATTAAGAATCGGATGTGGGATAAATGCTAATTTAATCTTAGCCATTGGATATTAATTTAGTGGTTTAATGAGATTATAAAACCCGAATAAGAGTTTGGGCCGAATTGGAATTCAAAACAAATAACAAATAAAAAAAATTTACTATTCATGTTACTATTCACGCTTATTTATTTATTTATTTATTTATTTATTTGTTTGTTTATTTATTGCAATTCCCAAAGTGCCTCTATCGTCATTCACCAATCCCTAAGCCACTATGGAACCTCATAAATGATCTGTTCAATAATTAAACACATTGAACCATTTATGAACAATTCCTACAGCAATCATATATGGTGTTATATTTGTACTGTGCACTGTTAACCATTGATTTCGACTTTGTTGTGTGCGACCTTTTGGGTTCCCCTCAAGTTGGACATGAAATGAATCGTGATAATTTAATTGAACATAAATTATCTTCCGATCAGATGGTCGTTCGATTTCAATGACCAAGGTTGACATCTAGCAACATGCCAAGGCCCCCAAATGAGAAGGAAAGATATATATACCCATTTTGTATGCGATTTACATATGATACGGTCTCTCGCCTTACTGTATCCCCACCGTTTGACCTAGGGTATGGAAAATGTCTACCCATATAGTCAAATGTATGATTTTGATAGTGTCATGAATCGTGCTAACCCAAGAATCTCACATGATTCTTCCACTGTGGCTACAGTCTCAAGCACTGATCACACATATCAACCCGCGAACTGGAATACTACTCTTATAAGAAAATATTATCCGAGAGAGTGGCGATTCTCTGTTGTATCTTTACAAACTTCATGTGTTTCAACAAATGACCCAATCATACCCTTATGACCGGATCTTTTGAACCGGGGAAGGAGAATGTCAAAGTTATTTGATCCACACATAAGATTGTAAAGACCTCAAGTCTAAGGACTAGTCATACAATCGATACATGAAAGTTCTCACAGGCACATAGGATAAACACTCCATGTGAAAACTTTCGACGGTCAGTTCGATGGACACGAGCAACTCATGCATCCATGTGATACACCAAACGGACGGATCTCCGCTAGTAGCCTATGAGATCGGATACCCCGCTTAAGGGCGGATCATATCATCATGCTAGTTGTAGACACTTGTATTTTTGCATGAAAGCCCGATGATGAGTCTCATTCAGAGGCACTACCCGATAAGTTTCGGAAGTCGCGGGAAAACGGACGTCGGAAGGGAATTCAAAAAATAAATACCTTATCGAATTTAAATTCTCTAGTTAGCCGCGGGTTCGCTTAGTCAATCTCTATTTTAACTTTAATCTTGGCCCAAAACCCCCGCACCCATCCAAAACCCACTTGCATAACCCTAAACCTAATGCACCACTATATAAAAAAACCACAAAAAATAAACCCGAAGACGCCCTTTTCTCCTCTTCCATTCTCTCGGCCCCACTCAACAAAAACCCTAATACACACTATTCTCTCTCTCGATTCCCCCTCAACCCTGAAGCTTCACGCCTTCATCTCTCTTTGATCTCTCGACTATAGAAAACCCTAAACAGAACACTCTCTCACCTACTGCTCCATCTCTCTTCACGGCCATAAACTTACAAACCGACACAACAAACCCTTAAACACTCGGCAGTCCTTCACAAAGATAAAACCCTAATGCTTCTTCTTTCTTCACGTCCCTCACTCTTACCTTCTCTCCATGACACAAACATAAACCAACTTCCGCACAGCCACTCACGAAAAGGCACGCACAAAGTAGCCCTATAACTCACAACAACAGCCTCTCGCCGAAAGAGACAACAAACAAATAAGACTCTCACACGCACTCACCAGCCAACACACACCCTTCTTTCTCTCATACATTCAACACACCCACACACTGTCTGCTGACCGGCGTAAACACACATGTATAACGCAAGCGCACGTATCATTAAAGTTGTATAAAAATATCGATCCCACGAGGACTTAATATCTAATCTATTAATTTTATGAGGTCAAATGATTACTAGTATCTAACAGGTTGTTTGATTGATTTGAAATGGTGACGATTCTAAATTTAAAAATAAAATTATTCGAAAGTAGGTTTTAAGAAAATTCAATATTAAAAACTACCCAGGGTTGTGATTTCTTCCAATATCATTTTAAAGATGAAGTGGTTATCTTAAAGTTGGGTAATATATTGATTTATTAACCTGGAACACTAAATTATGTGTAAACCTCTGTCGATGGTCAGACACAAATACCCAGTTTAACCCAATTGAACCATATGTCTATGTCAACCAAATTATCTGGATTCATTAAGTTTAAGTTCCAATTATGGCTACCCCCGCCCGACAGGTATATGTCTATCCTGTAAGGAAATCTATTAAAGGGTTATCTATCCTCAAGGAAGATCGTGGACTATTGAGTCTAAGGTCTTAAACTTAAAATCCCTATGTCTAGTTCATTTTAAGTTTCCCAGTTCAATTTTATTAATGGCCAGTTAATGAAAAAACATTAAGATTAAGACTCAATAAATAAATCTTTATATTACCCAAGCTATAATCTAACCCCTTATAAAACGGTGATATTGGATTTCATCACAACCCCAGATAACTGGCTTAGTTACGACACATATTTACGGGTAGTAAAAAAAACTTAAAATAAAATAAAAGACATAAAGTAAAATACTGAAAATTAAATACTGAAAATTAAATATTGAAAATTAAATGCTGAAAGTAAATGCTGAAATTAAATACTGAAAATTAAATGCTGAAAGTAAATTACTGAAAGTAAATTGCTGAAAGTAAATTGCTGAAAGTAAATTACTGAAAAGTAAAAACTGAAAATTAAAGAAAGAAAAGTATTGTGCGTAAAAGTAAATTGCGGAAAGTAAAAACTGAAAAGTAAAGAAAAGAAAGTGCGAAAGCGGAAATTAATTACTAAAAGCTGTAAATAAACAAATAAGATACAATCTTCTTAGAATTCTTAAGGAATTCCTTAGAAGAAAGTATGAATTTTACAAATGAAATGGCTTGGTATTTATAGGCAAAATTTTGCCTCCATCAAATCATCCACCAAATCAATTATTAATTGCTCCACTAATTGCTCCACCAAATCCATTATTAATTGCTCCACTAATCTCATATCATGTTTGGTGATGATTTGATAATTTTTATTATTTATTTATTAATTTATTTTTTGCTTTGAAAATGATTGAAAGTGACTTTAATAATTACACACAACACATTTATGGATGGTTCATCAATTTCGTGCATGAAATAGTCAGAATTCGAAATTATTTTGTCTTTCCAAGATGTAGATATTTGAGTCTTCTTTAATCTGGAACTTGAATCAGCTCAATCCGATATCGGAGTAAAAAGTTATGCCTAAAATACGACAGATGCGTAAAATTGGAATTTCCAAAACTGCACTTCGTCAAAAACGCCATTTCAAGTTTCCAATCTCCAAAATTAAAATATCAAGTCGAATAATTGCCCTTATTTGACCCATATTTCGTCCTAAATGATTTCATTGAGATCCGATATTATTTTATCTTCAAAATAAACTAAAACACATAAAACGTTCATCAAATCCGAGAAACTAAACAAAATATTAAGTTAAAGGGGCGGTAAATATTGATATATTTTCCGCTCATCACACCCCCAAACCTAACATTTTGCCAGTCCTCGAGCAAAACAATAAAATAAAATACAAGAAATAATTAAAATTAAACTAAGCCACTTTCGTAGGGATCACGGTTGCATTTAGCATATGCAACAAGCCTTTAAACCCCTAGGTGTACCTAGTGGACGAGTTATAGTCTCGTGAGGGCTTACAGCAACGATACCCACAAAAGTTTTACAAAAGTAAAAAGGTAGTGAAACTAATGCACACAAAAAGAAAAAGAAAAGAAAAGAATATGACTAAGGTTATGACTACTCAGGTGAAACTTCTACTCCAAATCAATAGTTGTTTTGTTTCATTCTAAATTACCGAATAAGTAATTCTACGATTATTTTTCCATTCTCCATATACACAGTCGACAAAATATTAATCAACTCATTTTTGCCCACAACAGTCATAAGTGCAGTTGATAAGAGAGTAATATTTTTTTTCCTAAAGTTCTATCAGATTTCACACCTTTTTGGGCAATGGAATAATTTTTCTGATTTTTCATATTTTTTCTTTGATTTTTCTCTATTTTTTATTTATATACAATATCTTCCATCTATGTAGCGAGTGTTGGGTTGGTGGCTCCCAAACCAGTTGGCTTTAGGGCACCAGGTGTTAAGACACCCCTACGAACTTAATTACTCAGACTTCATATATATATATTTTTGCAGCATCCATGTAACGAGCTTTGGGCCAGTGACTCCCAAACCAGTTGGTTTTAGAGCACTAGGTGTTAAAACACCCTTACAGACTTAATAACTCGGATCTCAGACGTTTTTTTTTTACTCCATTGCTTTTTGAGATGCTTCCTCTAATTAAACTAGAGCACTGAATATTACAAACTTTTCAATTTTAGCTCATGTCCGTATGTTACTATATATGTTGATAATACCTGTCAACTGAGCATATGAAGATCCATTTTAGTCCGTTTTATGGAGAATTCACAAATTAAATAATTCAAAAGGAAATAAACAAAAATTAACTTATTTCGAAAATAGGCTTGAGATACGTCTCAGGAGTGGAAACTCCTTACTCAACTATCTCTTACCAATTTCACCATTTTAGTCAAAATAAAAACAAAAAAAACGCAAAATATTTTTGTAATTTTTGAAAAATTTTCAATTTTTTTGTATTTTTCGAAAAAAATTGGACTAAAAATAAAAACAACACACAAACTAAAAACAAAGTACTAATCAACTAATTCCCTCCCCCAAACCTAAATGAGACATTGTCCCCAATGTCCTAAAAAGTAGAAGAAGAGTTTAGAAAATAATACCTGGTTAGCTGAAATTCTACAGGAAATTAAAGGTTAAGATCCAGATTAATCATACGCCTCTTACCACGATCGTCCTCAGACCAATTTATCTTTGAAAGGATAGGGTCAACTCGTGGTTCATAGGCTATGAGTTGGTCTATTAGATCCGGAGCAGTTCTGGCAGTAAAGAGGAGTTCTTTCAAAGGTTTTGACACGAACCCATTTCTCCGGGCATCATCAAGAAACACACAAAGAAAATCATAAAATCCATCAACGTTGTACAGCCCAATTGGTTTCTGGTGTATGTTCAGGTTCGCCCAAGATAGCACAATAAAAATTTCCTCCAATGTACCCAAGCCACCTGGCAAAGCAATAAAAGCATCAGCACGTTTAATCATTTCTACCAAACGTTCAGACATACCTGGCACGATCAGTTCCTCTCCGTTTGATGGTTCAATAAGATTTGCTTCTGCCAAGGGTTTTGGGATGATTCCCAAAACGTGACTACCTCCTTCCTATACAGCTTTTGAAACGATCCCCATAAGTCCAAGATTGCCTCCGCCATATATTAAGTGCATATTTCTTGCAGCTAAGACTCGACCCAATTCTTGTGCTGCTTCAACGTATTGTGGCTTAACACCAACACTACTACCGTAAAACACACAGATGTTTTCAACTCGTCTTCTTGAAGTGGCTTCCATTTTTTATATGTATTTCTTTCTCAACTCTGGATGCCTTCAAAAGTGCAATGACGGGCTGAATTTATAGTACCTGAAAAGGGTGACTAAAAATAGCACAAGTATCTTCCAGAGGACGATTAGTAGCGAAATAATATCGTGATAGTCAAAAAGGTCTGGATCCTGTCGGAGAAAATAAAAGAAAACAACAAAACAAATCACAATTATTAAAAAAAGACAAAGAGATATAATATTTACAAGAAAAGTAACGGCTTGATTGACGTCTATGCGTCAGGGACAAGCTTCCCATCCAATTTTCTTATAAACTGGCAAACAAGGTCTTTTTGAGTCAGATTCCCAAGACTTAATTGTTGTCTTTCTTTTTGGAATTGTGTATGTAATTTGCGAATGGCTATGTAAACATATCCACTGGGATGCGTCTCAAGAGTTAAAGATATATCATTTAAAGACTCCTTACTCAAGCCATCCCTAATGAATTTAATTTTGTCTTCGCGATTATCAGACACCATTCCTAAAGAACGACAACGAGTATTGCAATTCCAGCGTGCACATTTATAACAAACACCCATTTGTTTAGCTCTACGTTTCTTTATATATGTGCTTCTTCCAAAAAAGACAGATGTGAAATAAAAGAGTCAAAAGACTCACCTGCCAATCGGACTCGTGCTTCAATTACCCAACGAATGTCATTAGGAATACCTTTGATCATCAGTAGTCTCATCCGTTCCAAGCAAGCTTTGTAGACTTCCATCAGAGATTTTTGAGGGAGAGAAGGAAATTGCTTGTGAAGATTTGCGAGAGCTTCTTTCACCGTGAAATGACTAAACCTGCAAAAATTAAACACACAAAAATAAAACACACCAAATCACAATATATACAAAAATTGCATGGGTTGCCTCCCTGCGAGCGCTAAGTTTAAAGTCGTCAGCTAGACGTGACTTCTCGAATGTTAGGCTAGATCTGAAAGTGTGACACTTTCTTTTTGTCGCTCAAATGATTCTCCCCAGTAGTGCTTAACACGCTTGTTTTTAACCTTGAAAGTTTTGTTGGAGTCAGGATCATGTATCTCAACGGCTCTGTCTGGTAAAACCTTGGTGATCACAAATGGACCTGACCACCGTGATTTTGGCTTCCATGGGAAGAATTTACCCCTTGATTTGATTAACAGTACCTTTTTCCCTGGTTCCAGTTGTATGCGCACTATCGTCTCATCATGTCTTTTCCTTGCCTTTTCCTTGTACAATTTGGCATCCTCAAAAGGCTGTATGTGAAATTCCTCCAATTCGTTGAGCTGGTGGAACTTTTTCTCTTTTGTTGCTTGTAGTGCAAGAGTAGGCTTCTTCAGTATGTAGTGTGCTTTATCTTCAGGCTCCACAGGTAATTGACATGCTTTAAGTTTGTCAGTAGAACTTTGTCTTTCATCGGAGTTCTGAACGGTACTATGTATCACATCAAGTCTGAAACATTCCTCATTCTTTTCATCATCTGGAAAATTCATGGCCTTGAAAACATTGAATGTTACTTCTTGGTCTTGTACCCTCATGGTTAGTTCTCCTTTTTGTACATCAATAATGGTTCGACCTGTAGCCAAGAATGGTCTCCCGAGGATGATTGGCACGTCTGCGTCTTCCTCCATATCAAGGACAATAAAATCTGCTGGGAAAATGAATTTGTCAACCTTGACCAGCACATCCTCAACTACGCCTCTTGGAAATACGAGCGTTCTATCAGCAAGTTGTAGTGAGACTGAAGTGGGCATTGTTTCTCCAATCTGCAGTTTCCTGAAAATAGAAAAAGGCATCAAGTTAACACTAGCACCTAAATCACACAGAGCCTTACCGAAGTCATGTTCTCCTATGGTGCAAGGAACAGTGAAACTGCCAGGATCTTTCAACTTTGGAGGAAGTTTTCTCTGAATGATGGCGCTGCATTCTTCTGATAATGCTACTGTCTCATAATCTCCCAATCTCCACTTTCGTAAAAGAATGTCTTTCATGAATTTGGCATAGCTGGGCATTTGTTCCAACGCTTCTGCAAATGGAATGTTGATATGCAGCTTTTTGAACACCTCCAAGAATCGAGCAAACTGCTTGTCCAGTTTATTCTTCTGAAGACGCTGAGGAAAAGGTGGAGGTGGAGTGATCTGTTCTTTTTTCCTTTGCTTCTTTTTCCTCCATCTGTTGCTTTGTTTCTTTTGGAAAATCTTCAATTGTTGTTGCCTTGATTCCAACATCTTTTTTGATTTCAGTACCGCTTTTTAACATGATGGCATGACATTGCTCCTTCCCCATGTTCCTTGGATTTGGCTCTATGTTGCTAGGAATGGTACTTGGCGGTCTGTAACTTTGAGCATTGGCCAGTTGTCCAATTTGATTCTCCAGTGCTTTAATAGAAGCTGATTGACTTTGAATTAATGCTGCTTGGGATTGAAACATAGCATCATATCTTGCTGCTTGAGAGTCGTGTTTTGCTTCTATCTTTTTCAAGTGGGTCAACACTTCTGTTATTCCTGGTTCATTTGCTTGTTCCTGGCTTTTGTTCTGTTGTTGGAATCCGGGTGGTGGATTGTTCATTTGCCCTGAATTGTTGCTCCATGCGAAATTGGGATGATTCCTCCACCCTGGGTTGTAGGTGTTGAAATATGGATTGTTCCCCTGTCTGTTGAAATTATTGACATAATTCACCGTTTCTTTATGTTGGTTGAAAGATTCTGACTCAGGTGCTCCTCCAAATGGTGAACTTGTGGATCCACCATTAACTTTTATGTTAAGAGTTTCCAGACTTTTGCAAATCACATCCAGCTTGGAATTCAGTGCTGTGTTGGCTCCAACTTCATAAATTCCTGCAATTCTTTGGATCATGCTCCTTTCTGTTGGCCATAAAGAATTTTTGTTGGCCATTTCTTCGATTAGGTCCCAGGCTTCATCTTCTCCTTTTGCCATTAAAGCTCCTCCAGCAGCAGCATCGATTGTGGTTCTCATTATTCCAGAAAGTCCATTATAGAATGTTTGGACTTGAAGCCATTTTGGAATCTCATGGTGAGGACATTTCCGGAGCAAATCTTTGTACCTTTCCCAAGATTCACTGAGGGATTCTGAATCTTGTTGTACAAAGGATGTGATGTCATTCCTCAGCTTTCCGGTTCTGGCTGGTGGAAAGTACTTTGCAAGAAATTTGGTGGCTAAAGTGTTCCAAGTTGTGATAGAACCTGCTGGTAGTGAATGTAGCCAAGCTTTAGCTCTGTCCTTCAAGGAGTATGGGAAAACATGAAGTCTCATTGCTTCTTCTGATGCTCTGTTATAGTTGAAAGTACCGCAAACTTCCAGTAAGTTACTGATGTGGGCATTAGGATCTTCAGTTGCATTCCCCCCAAACTGAACTGATTGTTGAATCATCTGAATGCATGTTTTGATGTCACGCGCATTTGCTGGTAAGGGAGGAAGTACAATACAGGAAATGAGTCTGTCAACCACCGGAATGGTTCTGTCTCGAATGGGAATTGGTGGTGCAACCTCCAACGGTTCAGGTTCCATGTTGACTAAAGCTTCTTGGCCTTCTCGCCTTTCTTTTCTCAACTGTCTGGTGGTTCTTTCAATTTATGGGTCAAGCGATCGGAGTTCAAATCTTTTGGTTCGTCTCATGTAGTTTCTGAGAACTTGAAACATAAGAAAACAAAAACAATAATTAAAAAGAAATTAGATACAAGTAACGTATCTAACCCCAAAATTAATAGTGAAAGATAAATAAGTCCCCGGAAACGGCGCCAAAAACTTGACCGGCGTAAACACACACGTATAACGCAAGCGCACATATCATTAAAGTAGTATAAAAATATCAATCCCACGAGGACTTAATATCTAATCTATTAATTTTATGAGATCAAATGATTACTAGTATCTAACAGGTTGTTTAATTGATTTGAAATGGTGACGATTCTAAATTTAAAAATAAAATTATTCGAAAGTAGGTTTTAAGAAAATTCTATATTAAAAACTATTTAGGGTTGTGATTTCTTCCAATATCATTTTAAAGATGAATTGGTTATCTTAAAGTTGGGTAATATATTGATTTATTAACCTGGAACACTAAATTATGTGTAAGCCTCTGTCGATGGTCAGACACAAATACCCAGTTTAACCCAATTGAACCATATGTCTATGTCAACCAAATTATCTGGATTCATTAAGTTTAAGTTCCAATTATGGCTACCCCAGCCCGACAGGTATATGTCTATCATGTAAGGAAATCTATTAAAGGGTTATCTATCCTCAAGGAAGATCGTGGACTATTGAGTCTAAGGTCTTAAACTTAAAATCCCTATGTCTAGTTCATTTTAAGTTTCCCAGTTCAATTTTATTAATGGTCAGTTAATGAAAAAGCATTAAGATTAAGACTCAATAAATAAATCTTTATATTACCCAAGCTATAATCTAACCCCTTATAAACCGGTGATATTGGATTTCATCACAACCCCAGATAACTGGCTTAGTTGCGACACATATTTACGGGTAGTAAAAAAAACTTAAAATAAAATAAAAGACATAAAGTAAAATACTGAAAATTAAATACTGAAAATTAAATACTGAAAATTAAATGCTGAAAGTAAATGCTGAAATTAAATACTGAAAATTAAATGCTGAAAGTAAATTACTGAAAGTAAATTGCTGAAAGTAAATTACTGAAAGTAAATTACTGAAAAGTAAAAACTGAAAATTAAAGAAAGAAAAGTATTGTGTGTAAAAGTAAATTGCGGAAAGTAAAAACTGAAAAGTAAAGAAAAGAAAGTGCGAAAGCGGAAATTAATTACTAAAAGCTGTAAATAAACAAACAAGATACAATCTTCTTAGTATTCTTAAGGAATTCTTTATAAGAAAGTATGAATTTTACAAATGAAATGGCTTGGTATTTATAGGCAAAATTTTGCCTCCATCAAATCATCCACCAAATCAATTATTAATTACTCCACTAATTACTCCACCAAATCCATTATTAATTGCTCCACTAATCTCATATCTATTTATTTATTAATTTATTTTTTGCTTTGAAAATGATTGAAAGTGACTTTAATAATTACACACAACACACTTCTGGATGGTTCATCAATTTAGTGCATGAAATCGTCAGAATTCGAAATTATTTTGTCTTTCAAAGCTGTAGATCTTTGAGTCTTCTTTAATCTAGAACTTGAATCAACTCAATCCGATATCGGAGTAAGAAGTTATGCCCAAATTAAGACAGATACGCAAAACTGGAATTTCCAAAACTGCACTTCGTCAAAAACGCCCTTTCAAGTTTCCAATCTCCAAAATTAAAATATCAAGTCCAATAATTGCCCTTATTTGACCCATATTTCGTCCTAAATGATTTTATTGAGATATATTTTATTGAGATATATTTCATCCTAAAACACATTAAAACGTTCATCAAACCCGAAAAACTAAACAAAATATTAAGTTAAAGGGGCGGTAAATATTGATATATTTTCCGCTCAACACCTGCGGAGACACGCACTAACAACCCCTGCAACATACAAGCACTCGGCAATGGACCAAACTAAAAAATCCTAGCCTGGACGTCAACAAGCAGCAGCGTGGATGTAGAACACATACACGGGCCAGACTCTCTCTCTCTCTCTACAAGAAGCAACAAGCAAACCAACAAAGCAACCTCAATCTGCCTCTCTCCTCCCTCACTCTCGGCAACAGACCACGCACACCATTCTCTCTCTACTCTTCACGCACTTACTGTCAAAACACCCACCTCTCTCCTCTCTTCTCACCGTGGACAAAACTGCCTCCACCGACTGAAATAAGCCACACGCATAAGCCACACACAAACAAATATAAAACCTTATCCACACACGCCCTTATTTCACGTAGACCACAGACCCACACACTCGGCAAACAACACCACAAGCAGCCCACTTTACCGACCAAACAACCATCAAGATAACGACAACACACACACCCATCCGACCAAATACAAAGCCACCAAACAGCGCAAGCAAACAATGGACACACATAAAAAAATAATTGAAGTGGCATGAACAACCAAAACAAGTAGTGGGCAGCACGTGAACAACCAAGTACCGCGAACCAAAATAACAAAGCCAGAACCATGAAACCAGTAGCCTCAAACAGTCCCCGAAAATAACCTCAAAACAGTGAGTAAAAAACAGTCCAAAACAGTCCAAAAAAATACCCAAAATAAGTCTCGAAATAACCCAAAACAGTCTCTAAATAACCACCCAAAACAGCAGCAAAAATCATCCAAAACAGTGAAGAAAACAGAGGAAACAGCGATCGAAAATAGTGAATCAGCGAACCAGAAAAATAACAGAAACGTTAACCTTTCCGGTGATGTCCCAACGCACTCCCGAGAAGCGACTTAAAAGGTAAGACCTGAGGGCACCCTTTATTATATTTTATTTTGTTGTCCTGGAAACGGCATGCTTGGTTGGACGTGGAATACGTCCAACCGGGCATGCGAAGTCCTACATTGAAAACGGCCAAATTCTTTGGTCACATATTTATTATTCCGCATTTATTTCGTATTATTAGTCTTTTATTATTTTGCATTTAATTTACATTTATTGTTATTTTATTGTTCCGCATTTTCATTTTGTGTTATTTATTTTCCTTGTTATTTCGCATGTTTGTCCCTTCGGTTATTTATGGTTATATGCATTAACATATTTCATGTATGTCAACATTGGGTTAATGATTGTGTTGTGTTAATGATTGCGTGTTATCCCTTGCGGTATATCGGATGGAAACCCAGACATAAATTCCGTAGTCAAATCCGAATTGACGATAGTGCGGTCTGTACATAGGATACAACTCCATGTACCGCTTGAGAAACACTCATGCATGTGTTTATGTCACTATAGATGCCATTTTTGTAATCTCGTTAAAATTCGTTCCCGAACGCCACACGAACGAATGCATTCTGCCTCACTCCGTTCGAACGCATTTCCGAACGTTACACGAACGCGCACACACTGGACAGATTCCTTTATCATGTTTTATGTATGCTTGCCTCTTTGATTATTCCTTTCTGCATCATGTGCTTAATTATCTGCCATTATTGTTAACGTTTCTATTGTCATTGCTGCACTTCTCTAATTAGCATATTTTTTAGAATTATGCATTTGTTTTCACTTACATTTATATTTATGGGTGTGCAAACTTGTATGTCATTCGAATTATTTTGCATGTGTTGCATGAGATATGGTTATACTATTGCATAAATCTTTTCATTATAATTGGCATAAGTAAGGGACCATTCTGAACCCAACGGTTTGAGGTCTTCCCTTGTGAGGGGTGAGTGCGGCCTTAAATCATTTCCCAGTTCACGTTGGGTGGCGACTCCATTTTTATTTCTCCGGTTTAATCCCCTGCGGGCTACTCCATACTCCCGACCGGGCCGCGAGCTCGGACAGCGTCGCCGTGTCCACAGTCTGGCGACTCCACTGGGGATAGAGAATCGGCCCCGAAATAATGTCTTGTAATGTTTATGATTTTTTCATTAGTTAACCTTGTCTCATATATTTTGCATACCCTTTCTTACCTTGATGGCATCATGTATCGTGAAGTCATTTTCGCTCGAAGCGGCGGATCGTTATATGGCATCATCACTCGTTGCCACGTACTTTAGGGTATAAAAAAGGTGCGCTCATTTGGCCGCTCGAACCCTTGAGTGGGGTGACCTAGTTGTGAGCAACCCTTCACCGGCGGGAGCCTTTATCCATATTCTTATAATCCCGCATGTGAACCATAGTTATATATCCTATAGAAGCCACCATTTATGCTTATGTTTGGGATCATCATCATTTGGATTCATTTGGACTTCTTGTCACGAGATGTGAACTTGTTGGGCCATTAAACTAGGATGAGTTTGTGTCTTATGATGATTGGGCCAAAAGCTTCTAAAATGCCGATGGGCCACTTTGTGTTTGGGCCCCCTATCATTTGAAGTTGTTTAGCCACGTCATTGCAAAAGTGTAAACCTATTGAGCCTTTTTTTTTTGCAACTGGGACAAGTTTTCACCTCGCAATGATGTGATTGAATGCTTTAAAATGATAATGGGCCAACTTCTATGAAAACCTTGATGGGCTTAGAAAGTCCGAACATGATCCAAGTATGCCAAAAACATGAGTCCGATATCCGCACTGGCTTTTATCCAGAAAGGATATGCCTTGTTATGACATATTTGTATACTTTTGGATGCTTCCAAGTCCATCCTCATTACCGTGATCACCAAAGACCCAATTCATCGTTTCTAGATAATGGCACGATCCCCATAATAGGCTTGGTCCATGTTGTAAATGGGCGGTCTTTGTCTTTTACCGATGGAAAGGGACTGAGGTAGCCAAGGTTCGCCTTTGTAGCATAGGAGATAACGATTTTGTGTACCCCACATTGGTGCATAAAATAAGCCATACCTAGGACATAAATGGACTTACCACGAGTGTGGGAGATATAAGGTTGGAAGGATATATTTTGTTTTGATAACCACTTGTATCGCATGCATACACGCATCATGTTAACCCATGTGTCTTAAAAGCCATCATAGATATCCGTTGGGTTAGAAAAAGAAGACTTGTCAAGAAGAGTTTAGCAAACATGGATATCGGGGAAAAGGAAACCGAGGAACAGAAAAATTTACGGCAAAGATAGAAAGACCATTGTGAGAAGAAAAAAAATTACGGCAAGGATAGAAAGACCATTGTGAAAAAAAGAAAAAAAGGAAAAAAAGAAAAAAAAAAAAAGAAAGAAGAAAAAAAAAAGAATTGTGTGTTCTTAGTCCTTAATAGTTAAGCATGAGTCCGGTGATGAAATTGTGTGCTTTAGGGTGAAACCTTAGAAACGATAAGTTCTTGAAGCGCTTTTATCTGATACTTTGAGTAATTGATCTATGTTAGACTCGTAAGTACTTGATTATGGTTCTTAGCAGTGAAAACCTTAGTAGTTGGCAAGGTGACTAGTTGAAGAAATTGTAGGTCGGTGAATGACCGTCTGCTTAGATGTCTATCTTGATTTGCTTATGTTATGATGTGTGGTATGGTTGAAAATATAAGAAAAGTCTCGAAAAAATATGAACCACCTATAACCGATAAGCATGAAGCTACCATTGGGCGAGTATTAGGACCACCATGAGGAGAAATGCTACCTTAAAGGGTAGGTGTGTTGAAAAAAAAAGAGACAAAAGAAAAAGAAAATCATACCACAGTGAGCACGGAAAAGCGATTGCAAAACATAATTGAGACATCTAGGTTGGTTTGACCCATCGATCCCAATTTCTTAAATGAAATCATTGAGTTGGCTTACCTAAGGATCAAGCCGTGAAAGAACCTTTGCACACACACACTTTGAGTCTGGCTTAGATCATTTATTCAAAAACTCTAATTTGAGTTGTATTGAGTGTTTTGAAGGTTCTCTGGTTTCATTACTGGGCATTCTTTGAGGACAATAATATGTATAATTATTGGGACTATTTCGTAGCATGTAATATAGTGTGATGATATGGAGTGACACATCACGTGGTCCACCTTGACCTAGTGAAAACACCGGAGAGCACAAAGCTAAATCAAGTCTGGGGGCGACTACTCTACCACCCCGTGAATAAGGGATATAACTGAAAATTGAGCCATGAGACAAAAGAGAACTGAACAATCACTGGAAAAGAACCGGCGGAAGGAAATTATGAGCAGACCCAGGGGGCGACCAGAGACATTTGTAGGCAAATGGCACCAATGAGCACAAGGAAGGCCTAACCAATCGGAATAGGAAATACATTCATGCATACATGCATACACGTCACATGCATGTAATTTTTTGTTTTGTTTTTGTTCGCAGGTTTTGAAGAAAAGGAAAACGCGGAGCAATTTTGGGAATGAATCCCAGGGTCGAGGCCCACATTGTCAGTAGTTTCAGGAATGAATCCCAGGGTCGAGGTCCGCATTATCAGCAACATCGGGAATGAATCCCAGGATCGAGGCCCACATTGTCAGCAGTATCGGAAATGAATCCCAGGGTCGAGGCCCACATTATCAGCAGTTTCGGGAATGAATCCCAGGGTCGAGGCCCACATTGTCAGTAGTATCGGGAATGAATCACAGGGTTGAGGCCCATATTGTTAGCAGTTTCGGGAATGAATCCCAGGGTCGAGGCCCATATTGTCAGCAGTATCGGGAATGAATCCCAGGGTCGAGTCCCGTATTATCAGCAGCATCGGGAATGAATTCCAGGGTCGAGGCCCCCATTTTCAGCAGTATCGGGAATGAATCCCAAGGTCGAGGCCCACATTATCAGCAGTATCGGGAATGAATCTCAGGGTCGAGGCCCACATTGTCAGCAGTATAGGGAATGAATTCTAGGGTCGAGGCCCACATTGGCAGCAGTTTCGGGAATGAATCCCAGGGTCGAGGCCCCTATTGTCAGCAGTATCGGGAATGAATCCCAGGGTCGAGGCCCACATTATCAGCAGTTCAGGGTCGAACCCCACATTATCGGTAGTTTCGAGAGTGAATCCCATGGCCGAAACCCATATTATCAACTCAGTTTGGGAATGAATCCCGGAGATCGAAGCATCTCACATCGGTAACGGTTCGAGAATGGACCACCTCATATAGTAATGGTTTGGGAATGGACCAGGGGTCGCAACACCTCACCACCATCAACTCAGTTTGAAGCATCTCAGAACAACAGGTGAGTCAGGCAACAGCTGGCGAGCCAGATAAGTAAAAATACATGCATGACTTTGATAGGATTGTCACTGTCACACACTGCACAAGTCCATCAAAGTGGCGGGCAACTGTAGACACTTGCATTTTTACATGAAAGCCCGATGATGAGCCTCGTTCAGAGGCACTACCCGATAAGTTGCGGAAGTCGTGGGAAAATGGATGTTGGAAGGGAATTCATAAAATAAATACCTTATCGAATTTAAATTCGCTAGTTAGCTGCGGGTTCGTTTAGTAAATCTCTGTTTTAACTTTAATCTTGGCCTAAAACCCCCGCACCCATCCAAAGCCCACTTGCATAACCCTAACCCTAATGCACAACTATATAAAAAAAACCACAAAAAAATAAACCCGAAGACGCCTCTCTCTCCTCTTCCATTCTCTCGGCCCTTCTCAACAAAAACCCTAATACACATTCTTCTTTCTCTCGATTCCCCCTTAACCCTGAAGCTTCACGCCTCCACCTCTCTATGATCTATCGACTACAGAAAACCCTAAACAGAACACTCTCTCACCTACTGCTCCCTCTCTCTTCACGGCCACAAACTAACAAACCGACACAACAAACCCTTAAACATTTGGCAGTCCTTCACAAATATAAAACCCTAATGCTTCTTCTTTCTTCACGTCCCTCACTCTTACCTTCTCTCCATGACACAAACATAAACCAACTCACGCACAGCCACTCACGAAAAGGAACGCACAAAGTAGCCCTATAACTCACAACAGCAGCCCCTCGCCGAAAGAGACAACAAATAAATAAGACTCTCACACGCACTCACCAGCCAACACACACCTTTCTTTCTCTCATACATTCAACACACCCACACACTGTCAGCGGAGACACGCACTAACAACCCCTGCAACATACAAGCACTCGGTAATGGACCAAACTAAAAAACCATAGCCTGGACGTCAACGAGCAGCAGCGTGGATGTAGAACACGTACACGGGCCACACGCTCTTTCTATCTCTACAAGAAGCAACAAGAAAACCAACAAAGCAACCTCAATCTGCCTCTCTCCTCCCTCACTTTCGGCAACAGACCACGCACACCATTCTCTCTCTACTCTTCACGCACTTACTGTCAAAATACCCACCTCTCTCCTCTATTCTCACCGTGGACAAAACTACCTCCACCGACTGAAATAAGCCACACGCATAAGCCACACACAAACAAATATAAAACCTTCTCCACACACGCCCTTCTTTCACGTAAACCATAGATCCACACACTCTGCAAACAACACCACAAGCAGCCCCCTTTACCGGCCAAATAACCATCAAGATAACGACAACACACACACCCAACCGACCAAATAAAAAGCCACCAAACAGTGCAAGCAAACAATGGACACACATAAAAAAATAATTGAAGTGGCGTGAACAACCAAAACAAGTAGTGGACAACACGTGAACAACCAAGTAGAGTGAACCAAAATAACAAAGCCAAAACCGTGAAACCAGTAGCCCTAGACAGTCCCCGAAAATAACCTCAAAACAGTGACTAAAAAACAGTTCAAAACAGTCCCCAAAAAATACCCAAAATCAGTCTCAAAATAACCCAAAATAGTCCTTGAACAGCCACCCAAAACAGCAGCAAAAATCATACAAAATAGTGAAGAAAATAGAGGAAACAGCGAGCAAAAATAGTGAACCAGAAAAACAGTGGAAACCTTAACCTTTCCGGCGACGTCCCAATGCACTCTAGAGAAGCGACTTAAAAGGTAAGACCTGAGGGCACCCTTTATTATATTTTATTTTGTTGTCCTGGAAACGGCATGCTTGGTTGGACGTGGAATACTTCCAACCGGGAATGCGAAGTCCTACATTGAAAACGGCCAAATTCTTTGGTCACATATTTATTATTCCGCATTTATTTCGTATTATTAGTCTTTTATTATTTCGTATTTAATTTACATTTATTGTTGTTTTATTGTTCCGCATTTTCATTTTGTGTTATTTATTTTCATTGTTATTTCGCATGTTTGTCCCTTCGATTATTTATGGTTATTTGCATTATCATATTTCATGTATGTCAACATTGGGTTAATGATTACATTGTGTTAATGATTGCGTGTTATCCCTAGCAGTATATCGGATGGAAACCCAGACATAAATTCCGTAGCCGAATCCGAATAGACGGTAGTGCGGTCTGTACATGGGATACAACTCCAGGTACCGCTTGAGAAACACTTATACATGTTATGTCACTATAGATTCCGTTTTTGTAATCTCGTTCGAACGCATTCCCGAACGCCACACGAATGCCTCACTCCGTTCGAACGCGTTTCCGAACGCTACACGAACGCGCACACACTAGACAGATTCCTTTATCATGTTTTATGCATGCTTGCCTCTTTGGTTATTCCTTTCTGCATCATGTGCTTAATTATCTGCCATTATTGTTAACGTTTCTATTGTCATTGCCGCACTT
The DNA here is from genome assembly GCA_019454045.1 of Zanthoxylum bungeanum. Taxonomy (NCBI): domain Eukaryota; kingdom Viridiplantae; phylum Streptophyta; class Magnoliopsida; order Sapindales; family Rutaceae; genus Zanthoxylum; species Zanthoxylum bungeanum. Next base: position 32,093 of record SKCR01046099.1, on the reverse strand, counting down.
CTCTGATTAGCATATTTTTTAGAATTATGCATTTATTTTCACTTACATTTATGTTTATGGGTATGCAAACTTATATGTCATTCGAATTATTTTGCATGTGTTGCATGAGACCTGATTATACTATTGTATAAATCTTTTCATTACAATTGGCATAAGTAAGGGACCATTCCGAACCCAACAGTTTGAGGTCTTCCCTTGCGAGGGGTGAGTGCGTCCTTAAATCATTTCCCAGTTCACGCTGGGTGGCGAATCCATTTTTATTTCTCTGGTTTAGTCCCCTGCGGGCTACTCCGTACTCCCGACCGAGCCGCGAGCCCGGACAGCGTCGCTGTGTCCACACTAGTCTCTCCGCTTTATGAACGTCCAGATTATTCATAAAACTATGACTATGAACGTTTAAGAGTAATGATTCTCATAAGGCGTGGAAGCCATCATCTTATTACTCCAAGGGCTTTATTACAGTTTTTGATGATTTATATAATCTATGTAAGACACGTATAATAAAGATTGCCATTTTATTAATTAATGAAAATATTACAAATACATGTACATATAGCCCATCCACAAGTTGGATATAGGGCATATCCCTAACATCAACGTTAAACAGTCCAATCGGTTTCTGGTGTATGTTCAAGTTCTCCCAAGATAGCACTATAAAAATTTCCTCCAATGTACCCAAGCCACCTAGCAAAGCAATAAAAGCATCAGCACGGTTAATCATTTCCACCAGTCGTTCAGACATTCCTGGCACGATCAATTCCTCTCCGTTTGATGGTCCAATCAGATTCGTTTCCGCCAAGGGTTTTGGGATGATTTCCAGAACTGGATTGTCTCCTTCCTGTACGGCTTTTGAAACGATCCCCATTAATCCAAGATTGCCACCGCCATATACTAAGTGCATATTCTTCTCAACTATGACTCGACCCAATTCTTGTGCTGCCTCTATGTATTGTGGCTTAATACCAACACTAGCAGCGCAAAACACACGGATGTTTTCAACTCGTCTTCTTGAAGTGGCTTCCATTTTTTTTATGTAATTCTTTCTCAAATCTGGATGCCTTCAAAAGTGCAATGATGAGTTGAATTTATAGAACCTGAAAAAAGGTGAGTAATAATAGCTCCAGCACCTGCCAAATGATAATTATTAGTTAAACAGTAAAATAAATCGTGAAAGGTCAAAAAGTCTGGATCCTGTCGGAGAAAATAACAAAACAAATCACAACTATTAGGAAAAGACAAAAAGATATAATATTTACAATAATTTACGGCTTGATTGACCTCTATGCGTTAGGGACAAGCTTCCCATCCAATTTTCTTAAAAATTGGCAAATAGGGTATTTTTGAGTCAAATTCATGAGGCTTAACTGTTGTCTTTCCTTTCGAAATTGTGTATATAACACGCGAATTTCGTGATACACATATCCACTGGGATGCGTCTCAAGAGTTTTAGATATGTCATCTAAAGACTCCTTACTCAAGCCATCCCTAATGAAATTTATCTTATCTTCACTGTTATCAGACACCATTCCTAAATAACGACAACGGGTATCACAAAACATACGAGCACATTTATAGCATACACCCACTATTTTAGCTCTTCTCTTTTAGCATAGGTGCTTCTTCATAAACAAGGCAAATGTTAAATAAAAGAGTCAGAGGACTCACCTGCCAATCGGACTCGTGCTTCAATAATCCAACGAATGTCATTAGGAATACCTTTGATCATCATAAGTCTCATTCGTTCCAAACGAGCTTTGTAGACTTTCATCAAAGAGTTTTGAGGGAGAGAAGGAAATTGATTGTGAAGATTTGCGAGAACTTCTTCCATCCTGAAATGACTTTACCTGCAAAAATTAAACACATAAAAATAAAACACATCAAATCTGAATATATACACAAATTGCATGGGTTGCCTCCCTGCTAGCGCTAAGTTTAAAGTCGTCAGCTAGACATGGCTGCCCGAACGTTAGGCTGGATCTGAAAGTGTGACACTTTCTTTTTGTCGCTCCAATGATTCTCCCCAGTAGTGCTTGACACGCTGACTGTTAACTTTGAATGTTTCGTTGGTGTTGGGATCAAGTAACTCAACAGCTCCATATGATAAAACCTGAGTGATCACAAATGGACCTGACCACCTTGATTTCAACTTTCCAGGGAAAAGTTTTAATCTTGAATTGTATAACAACACCTGCTGCCTTGGTTCCAGTTGTCTGCGTACTATTTTTTGATCTTGCCATTTCTTGGTCTATTCTTTGTATAATCTGGCATTCCCATAAGCCTGTAGGCGAAATTCCTCTAATTCGTTGAGTTGGTGAAGTCATTTCTCTCCTGCAGCTTGTGGATCAAGATTCAACTTCTTCAGTGCTCAGTACGCCTTGTGTTCAAGCTCAAATGGAAAATGGCATGCTTTCCCAAACACCATTCGATATGGGGACATACCAATGAGTGTTTTGTAAGCTGTCTGGTAGGCCCATAGTGCGTCATCCAGGTTTGTAGACCAGCCCCTCCTTGTTGATCCAATGGTTCTCTCCAAGATTCTTTTGATTTCCCTGTTTGAAACTTCAACCTGTCTGTTTGACTGTGGGTATGAGTAACTCCGTATTTGGATATGAGTGCATCGAAATATTTGTTGCAGAAATATGTGCCACCATCACTGATAATAGCCCGAGGTGTTCCGAAGCGAGTGAAAATATTCTTTTTAAAGAAGTTGATCACCACTTTTGAATCGTTCGATGGCAGTGCAATTGCTTCAACCCATTTGGAGACGTAGTCTACAGCAACTAGTATGTACATGTTTCCGAATGTTGGAACAAATGGTCCCATAAAATCAATCCCTCATACATCAAATATCTCCACTTCCAGAATGTTTTGCAGAGGTTTTTCATTTCTCCTCGAAATATTTCCCGTTCTCTAGCACCTGTCACATTGAAGAGAAAACAAGTAAGCATCTTTAAAAAGAGTGGGCCAGAACAAACCTGATAGTAGGAATTTGGCTGCAGTTTTGTTTCTGCTGAAGTGTCCATCATATGGTGATGAATGACAATGTTGCAGAACACTGTTGACCTCTTCCTGTGGAACACAACGTCTCAATAATTGATCGGCACATCGTTTGAACAGGTATGGCTCATCCCAGACATAATGCTTAACTTCTTTGAAGAATTTATTCTGTTGCTGAGTTGTCCATTCCAACGGCCATTTTCCCGATACTATATAGTTGACATAGTCACCATACCAAGGTACATCATATGTTTCATGGCAAACAACTGTTTATCTGGAAAAGTTTCTTTGATTGTCAATTCTTTGCCAGCTATTTCTCCATTCTCGAGCCTCGATAAATGATCTGCCACTTGGTTTTCTGTCCCTTTCCTGTCTCGAATCTCCACGTCAAATTCTTGCAGAAGAAGTATCCAATGGATCAATATGGGTTTGGCATCTTTCTTCACGATCAGGTATTTGATTGCTGAATGATCTATGTAGACCACCACTTTGGGACCCAGTAGATAGGATCAGAATTTATCAAAAGTGAACACAACTGCGAGCAACTCCTTTTCAGTGGTTGTGTAGTTGAGTTGAGCTTTATTCAGAGTTCTGCTGGAGTAATAAATGGTGTGGAAAACTTTTGCTTTGCGTTGTCCCAAAACTGCACCTACAGCAAAATCACTAGCATCGCACATCACCTCAAATGGAAGGGTCCAGTCTGGTGCTACAATGATAGGGTAGAAACCAGCTTCTGTTTTAAGATCTCAAAAGCTTCCTGGCATTCTTTGGTGAAGTTGAAAGGCACATCATTCTCCAGAAGATTACACAGAGGTTTAGCAATCTTTGAGAAGTCTTTGATAAATCTCCTGTAAAAACCTGCATGTCCGAGAAAACTCTGAATCCCTTTTACAGATATTGGTGGAGGTAATTTTTCAATTGTTTCAATCTTTGCTTTGTCTACCTCAATCCCCTTTTGTGAGATCTGATGTCCCAGAACAATGCCTTCCTGCACCATGAAGTGGTATTTCTCTCAGTTGAGTACCAGGTTCGTATATTCACACCTTTGTAACACATGTTCCAGATTTTGCAAGCAGTGGTCAAAAGAGTCTCCAAACAGAGAGAAGTCATCCATGAAAAACTTCATACTCTGTTCCAGCATATCTGAGAAAATGGCCATCATGCAACGTTGGAATGTGGCAGGAGCATTATATAGTCCAAATGGCATCCTGCGGAATGTAAAAGTACCATACAAACATGTAAAAGTGGTCTTCTCCTGATCTTCTGGGGTGATGGCAATCTAATTGTACCCCGAGTATCCATCCAGAAAATAATAGAACTCATGTCCCGCCAGTGTGTCCAGCATCTGATCAATGAATGGCAGCGGAAAATGGTCTTTCCTTGTTGCTTTGTTCAGCTTCCGGTAGTCCATACAAACTCTTCATCCAGTCACTGTTCTTGTTGGAATCAGCTCGTTCTTTTCATTTGTGACTATAGTAATTCCTCATTTCTTCGGTACACACTGCATAGGACTCACTTAAGTGTTGTCTGAGATGGGGTAAATGATGCCAGCATCTAACCATTTGATGATTTTTTTCTTCACGACCTCCTTCATGATTGGATTTAGTCTTCGTTGATGCTCCACTGTGGGTTTGTACTCATCGTTCATCAGAATATTGTGCATGCAAAATGATGGACTAATGCCTCGAATGTCTACTATAGTCCAACCAATGGCTTTCTTGTGTTCTCGTAACAAACTCAATAATTTTTCTTCATGCTCCAATGTTAGCGAAGAAGAAATAATAACAGGTAATTCAGAAGAGTTTCCTAAGAAAGCATACCTAAGATGACTCAGAAGTAGCTTCAACTCCAACTGTGGTGGTTCTTCAATTGAGGGCTTGATTCGCTCCTTCTTTGGGAGTTCCAGACTTTCAACTGGTGGTGTCGATTTGAACCGAAATGGTTTGTCAAGATAGTTGATACATTCCAAGATTTCAGCATCTAGCTCGCTGTCAGTCATGTTGGTGATGAAAGCTTCAAGTTTATCTGTGGGAGGTGGCTCAGTATCCTGGATGATACTATCAAGAACATCAAATCTGAAACATTCCTATTCCTTTTCATCACTCGGGAATTTCATGGCTTTGAAAAAATTGAAGGTAACTTCTTTGTCCTGAACTTTCATGGTTAGTTCTTCTTTTTGCACATCAATAACAGTTCGACCTGTAGCAAAAAATGGTATCCCAAGAATGATAGGTACATCTTTGTCTTCTTCCATGTCAATGATAATGAAATCTGCTGGGAGAATGAGTTTGTTAACTTTGACCAGCACATCTTCAACAACTCCTCTCGGAAATGCGAGCGTTTGATCAGCAAGTTGCAGAGAGACCGAGGTAGACATTGCTTCTCCAATTTGCAGTTTCTTATAAATAGAAAAAGGCATCAAATTAACACTTGCACCTAAATCACATAAAGCCTTACCGATGTACTATTCTCCAATGGTGCATGGGATAGTAAAACTGCCATGATCTTTCAACTTCGGGGGAAGTTTCATCTGAATGATGGCGCTGTATTCTTCCGTCAATGCTACTGTCTCGTAATCTCCCAATCTCCGTTTTCGTGAAAGAATATCTTTCATGAATTTGACATAGATGGGCATTTCATCCAACGCTTCTGCAAATGGGATGTTGATGTACAACTTTTTGAAAACCTTCATGAAACGGGCAAACTGCTTGTCCAGTTTGTTTTTCTGAAGACGCTATGGAAAATGTGGAGGTGGAGTGATTTGATCTTTTTCCTTTACTTATTTTTCCTCCATCTGTTGCTTTGTTTCTTTTGGAATTTCTTCAACGGATGCCTTGATTCCAACATCTTTATTGATTTCAGTACCGCTTTTCAAGGTGATGGCTTGACATTGCTCCTTCCCTCGGTTCCTTGGATTTGGTTCTGTATTACTGGGAAGATTTTCTGACGGTCTGTAACTCTGAGCATTGGCCAGTTGTCCAATTTGATTCTCCAGTGCTTTAATCGAAGCAGATTGACTTTGAAACATAGCATCATATTTTTTTAACTGAGCTAGCACTTTTGCTATTCCTGGTTCATTTGCCTGCTCCTTGCCTTTGTTATGTTGTTGGAATCCAGGTGGTGGATAGTTCTGCTGTTGGAATCCAGGTGGTGGATTGTTCTTCTGCCCTGAATTGTTGCTCCATGAAAAATTGGGATGATTCCTCCACCCTGGGTTGTAGGTATTGGAATATAGATTGTTCCCATGTCTGTTGAAATTGTTGACATAATTCACTATCTCTTATTGTTTATTTGGCTCTGGTCCTCCTCCATAAGGTGAACTTGTGGATCCGGCAATGTTTACAACTTGCGCGTTGAGTGTTTCCAGGCATTTGCACATCTGATCCAGCTTGGTATTCACTGTTGTGTTGGCTCCAACTTCATAAATTCCTGCAATTCGTTGAATTATGCTCCTTTCTGTTGGCCACAAGGAATTGTTGTTAGCCATTTCTTCGATTAAGTCTCAGGCTTGATCTTCTCCTTTTGCCATCAAAGCTCCTCCAACAGCAGCATCAATTATGGTTCTCATCAATCCAGAAAGTCCATTATAGAAAGTTTGGACTTGAAGCCATTTTGGAATCTCATGGTGAGGACATTTCCGGAGAAAATCTTTGTACATTTCCCAAGCTTCGTAGAGAGTTTCCGAGTCATGTTGTACAAAGGATGTGATTTCATTCCTCAATTTTGTTGTTATGGATGGTGGAAAATACTTTGCAAGGAATTTGGTGGCTAGAGTGTTCCAAGTGAAGGGGTTTTATGGCGGAAATCCGGTAACGCAGCGGAATAGTGGAAAATCAAAATTTTCCGATTTCAAAATTTTTCTCGGATCAATTAAATAAACTTATTTATTTAATTTTCCGAATCTTAAATTCTGAAAAATTACACAAGAAATCATATTTCTTGGTAATTACCAAATTACCCCACAACTTTGCAAATTGATCATTTTAGTCCAAAAATTATCAAATATAATTTTGGATGATTCTAAATCATTTCTAAAATGTTTTTCAACACATCCAATACATCAAAATCAGATTTCACACAAATCCCCAATTTTTAGCCTATTGCCGTGACTACCCCAAATTTTCCAATTAATTACAATTTGGTCCATTTTGTTCAAAACATGCCAAGATAAAATTCAATCAACCCAAAAATTTACATGCATCATATTAATACCATAATACATCACATATATGAAAAGCCCCAAATTTGGAGTGGGTTAAGAACCCTAATTTTTCAATTTCACCAAATTATCCAATTTCACCAAATCTTTAAAATCCAACACTTTAATCCATTCAATACTTCACCAAACAAGCCTCACCACTTTGAAATAACTCTAGAACAATTCTAGGTCACCAAAGATGGCTTACTAACTCTAGAATGGCAACTTTGATTTCTAAAGAATCAAAAGTAAGCCTTTAAAACAAGTTTAAGCTCACTTACATGCATCAATCTTTCATACAAGTTTCAACCAAATAAACACAAAGTATAAGAGTAGAAAAAAAAAATCAAAGCTACACAAAATGAAGCTAAGCATGTTAGAAACATATTTCATGTTGAAGACTATAAAGAAAAACTTACAAAAACAAGCTTTTTCAAGCCTTTCTTCTTTAGCCTTCTTGCCTTTTCTCTCAACTTCTTTTATGTCTATTTTAGTGTATTTGAACTTATGAAACCCTAAAATGAAACAAAACAATATATACCTCCCATTTTTGCCTTGGCCAAAAATTGGTGTATAAATAATATCTAGATATTTTTTTTTAACTTAAATGCCTTTACAACTTGTTAACTTTATCATTAAACCATTTAAAGCTTATTCAACAAGTCAAGTAAAGAATCTTTAATTCATCTCAATAATTATCACAACTTAGGATATTTATATTTTTAATTAATTTAATTATTTAACAATTAAATAATTATTTAAATACAAATATATTAAATATATGTATTATATTTACATTAAATATCAAATACATATATTTATGATATTAGTCAAATATCTCAATTTGACAATTAATTAATGTGTATTTGATAAAATCTAATATTAAATGCAAATACACAAAAATTAGGAAATGACAATCTGGTCCCTTCACATGTACTTTTACGTTTAACCTTAAACGACTTATAAATAATCAGTATTATTTATAAATGTTGCCCTAGTGCTCTACGAGTATATTTCATTAGTGAGACTCTCTAGATTCCGGCATATCCGTCAAAAATCCAATTTCATGTCCATAATTTACCCACCCGTAAATTATGACGACCACATATAAACTCGCTGAATCATACAGGTCGAGGTCATGGCATATGTATAATTCCGCCGTCACAGGTATCCGGATATATCCCAGAGATATATATGTAAACGTCAAATCTCTATAGGGATATCCCGTCGACGTCTATATTAGCAATCTAAAAAAGAACACTTAGAACTCACTTCTAAAGTGTACCACGGGCCCATGATTTTTATTTGATTGCTAATCATAAATGGACTACCTATGCTTTGTACACAGAACTGACGGATCCTATCTTGACACACACAAGACACCTTGAGGATATATCCACACCCAACGAACATGCGGAGGTCTGATCTAAATAGATCGGTGACGTGACTGCCATCTAAGTGTGGATGATGTCTCATGTGCCCACAGTGGTATCTCAAGTCGAAGAATCACAAATGCTACTCAACCCGAGAAGATTCTTATTGACGTTGGTGTACCATCCATTATAAATCTTCGGTGAGTCGTTCAGTGTTTATCCACCATAAACACCTACACGTCTATATGAGTCTCCAAGACTCATGGTTCATTGAGAAACCATGGGAATCATATATTCCAATATACGACATGTATTGGTCTCAACGGGTTTACTTTACTGACCAAATAGTGTAAACCTTGACCAGAAACTGTCTAAGAATGACAACGTCATGATACAACTCAATGTCAGCTGCGATGCTTTTGCAACAGTATCATGACTAGTCATCCTAAGGTCAAATACGTCTTTACCATATTAAAAGATATATTATATTATAGAAACTGCTTGTATTATTCATAATAAAACGTTTTACATAAGTATTTTCAAGGAAATACAAATGGGAATTGGCGCTCTGAGCACCAACCCCAACACTAAGTTTTGATGGAACCTGCTGGTAGTGAATGTAGCTAAGCCTTAGCTTTGTCTTTTAAGGAATATGGAAAAACTCGCAGTCTCATTGCTTCTTCAGCTGCTCGTTGTAATTGAAAGTGCCGAAAACTTCCTGGAAGTTGCTAATGTGGGCATTAGGATCTTCAGTTGCATTTCCTCCAAATTGCATTGACTGTTGAATTATCTGAATGCATGTTTTGATGTCACACGCATTTGCAGGTAAGAGAGGAAGTACAATACAAGAAATGAAGATGTCAACCACCGGAATGGTTCTGTCTCGAATGTGAATGGGTGGTGCAAATTCTAAAGGTTCAAGTTCCATGTTAACAATTGCTTCTTGGCCTTCTCACATTTCCCTTCTCAACTGTCTTATGGTTCGTTCAATTTCTGGGTCAAGCGGTCGGAGTTTAAAGCTTTTGGTTCGTCTCATGTAGTGTTTGAGAACCTGAAACACAAAAAAAAAAAGAAATAATAAGCAAAAAGAAATTAGACACAAGTAACGTATCTAACCCCAAAACTAATAGTGAAAGATAACTAAGTCCCCGGCAACGGCGCCAAAAACTTGACCGGCGTTGTCACACGCGTATAACGCAAGCGCACGTATCGTTCAAGTAGAATAAAAAGTATCGATCCCATGAGGACTTAAAACATTTTATAATCAATTTTTGAAGTTATATGTTTACAAGTATCTAATGGATTGATTGTTTGATTGGGTGGTGACTTAAAAATTAAAACAAGTAAATAAAATGACACGAAAGTAGGTTGAGGAAAATTCAAATTTATAAAACTATCTAGGGTTGTGATTTCTTCCAATATCTTTTTAAAGATGAAGTGGTTATTTCATGTTTGTGTAATATATTGGTTTACTAACCTGGAACACGAAATTCTGCAAAAGACTCTGTCGATGGTCGGATGTAAATACCCAGTGTAACCCAATTAAATTACATTTCTATGTCAATCAAATTACCTAGATTCATTAAGACTAAGTTCCAATTGTGGTTACCCCCGCCCGACAGGTATATGTCTATCCAATTATGATTATCTGATTATAGAGACTAGTTGCCAGAGATCCGATATATGCTTCGTACGAGGCATAAACAATCCCAGCCCTAGGCCTAACATGTGACATCCGATACTGGATCGTAATACGCAATACTTAGTAAATTACACCTGATAAAGATTATGTATATTCCATGTTGAATATATTTCTGGAGAATTGGGTAGACACGGTGTTTTGCTAGAAGCCAACCATGTCTTGTAAATTGGTAGAAATGTGGTATCGGGTACGCACATGTTCGGATAGTCCGATGACCATATTTACTGCCAACATATCCAGGGATCTCTTGGGTCGCTTCCCAAAGATTCACCGATGAGATTTGACTCGAATAGAAAATTAATCTGGGATTAATTATGAGAGAGAAAATTAATCTGGGATTAATTACGGCAAGAGTTAATCTGGGATTAATTAACAGAGAAAGAATTAATCTGGGATTAATTGCGTCGAGAATTTATCTGGGATTAAATTCTTCGAGAAGAGAGAACGCGATTAATTTAGAATTAATCGGTAAAATATATTTAATAGTTAAATTAGATTTTTTCTATTTAATTTATTTAATTGGGCTAAATTAATATATTAGTCATGAATCTAATGGAAATCATTAGAGTTCTAAGAAAGAAATAAGTTGATAAAACCTGAATTGAATCTCTTCCTCTTCGGACGTCACCGCCTTCGTCTCCCCTTGTTGCTCTTCAATCCTCCTCCTTGGATCTCTCTAAAATATGTATTTCTGTGTTTTGTGCTGTGTATTAGCCTCCCTCTTGAGTATTGGACGAAGTCATGTATTTATAATAGAGCCTTGGGTCATTAAGCATCTTAAAAAACCCTAAAATCATATTTCTGGTCCGCGGGGGACGCTGCGGCGCCGAACAGTGGGCGCTTCAGCACCCATCACTCGGGAAAATGTATATAAATGACTAGATCTCCTCGAGAAGATGCAAATAGATATATAAAAAATTATAGCCTTTTTAATTTCAGTGCACAGCTGATGCTGGTTTTTGCTGCTTCTTGAGTTTGATACTCCTGATAGGTCCCGAAATACGCGTATTTGCTCCATTCTTGATGTTATAATGCTTCCTACAAATAAGACATAAAATAAACTATAAAATACATTAAATGACTCGAACCATAACAAAATAATAGGCTAAAAATGCTAGAATAAGTGGGTATAAACCACATTTATCAGATATATTAATTGAAATTAGATTTCAATGCGGAATTAAAATTGGATTTTAATTCGAGCGAGCGAATTAATTTAGAATTAATTCGTAAGCGACTTACATAATAATTTTGCTAGGCATTATTATTTAATTAAATTAGATTTAATTACGTCGCCACGCAAAATTTGTTTAATCGGATTAAACGAACCCGATCCCGAAGTGTGTGTAGTCTCACTTAAATTGAATTTTGAATTAAAGTGTGGGACCCACCAACTTACATCACTAGTCAATCTAATTGATGGAAATAGTTGAGAGCAATTATGGAAACTTGCTTAACACACTTTGACTTTTGGAAAGTATATACACTTTTTGAAAAAGAATTTTGGTAATTTATTTTTTGAAAAAACAAAAAACAAAACTCTTCTCTCTCTTTTGCTCTCTCATGGCCGAGAGCTTCTCCCCCTCTCTCAAAGTTTTTGTTGCAAAAATTTATTCTTACTAGCACATAAAGGAGTGAATCAAGGTGATAGGGAAACTCATCCAAGTGTTGGAAACACTCAAGAAAGCTTGGAGCTTCCACCGACATCCATGAAAAGTTTTGAAACTCATCTGATCAATGTAAGTTATTCCGCAAACTTTCTTGATTAATTCACACACGAATAACTCTGAGACGATCTTGGCATGTTCTAGGAACACTTACAATGGTATCAGAGCGATCTAAGTTTGATTTGAAAATCTAGGGTTTATGGACTTTAATTTGGGAATTTATGCTTGGAGTATGTATTTTCTTAAATTGATGGTTTGGTTGAGATTGGATGATGTTGAATTGTATTTGTACATCTTAGGAATTGAGAAAAATTGATTAGATAAAAAATCCCTAATTTCCTTAGCCTTGGCCGAATATACCATAGGTTGTGTTCATGGTGATTTTTTTTTTATTTTAGACAATTGGATATGTTTAAAGCATGAAATAAATCTTGTATGTTGATTTAATTGGATTGAAGTCAAATTGGGTGTTATTTTATGCACAATTACCATGAGCATGATAAGCATGTATAGATTGATTTTGCTTCAATTTGTGTTGGACATGAATTGGAAATGTTGAGTATGATTAATTGAATTAATTAGTATTTTGGAAATGTTAGATTAATTGATTAATTGTACTAATTGCACTTTAGTTAAATTAATATGTAATTTGGAATAATGTGTTAAATTAATTTGTTGTAATTGGGCTTAATGGGCTTGGTTGGGCCAAGTTTGGTTTTGGACAATTGGGTTGGATCCAATTGGGCCTAAAACCATTTCCATAAAGTCCGAATATAACATTTGGGCCTTTAAAAATTTAATTGGGCCTAATGGGCCAAAATTGATTTTATGGCATAAGGGTGATTCATTAATGGGCCTTGACATCTTGGGTTTGATCCATAATGGCCAAAGCTCATGCCTAAAGAATTAATTAAAAGCCCATTGGACTTTAATTTAATAATATTGGATACTAATTGGGCCTTTGAGACCCATATAGATTGGATTTGGAATCCAAGTCTAAAAGGCACTTTTAAAAGTGTAATTATTTAATTTGGAATTAAATATGAATTAGTATTGAATATAATTTAAATTGGATTTAAAATTGTAGTTCGATATAATTCAAGAATACGTATTTTGAGTATTTATTCTTAAACGAGTTGGACTCGCGCAAATCAAATCGTTATTTGAACATTGGATGGTCATTAATTCAAAGATAAATTAATTGAATTAGATTGATTGAATAACATGCTTTGTGTGAATACTTGGATGTATGAATGAATAATGCATATCAGATGAATTTTAGAAGGGTAAGGGCAATTTTGGAAATTGTTGTAATAAATTTAGAATTTATTAAATTGGACATGCGTGTCCAGCCTATTGTCTCTATTCTCTTTGTATTTCTCTTCTCACCAATTCCCCTCAATGTAAATTAGGTTTCTTTAGAAGTATTATGTAATTGGGTAGAAGTATGAATAGTGCTAGCAGGAGAGAGGAAATGGAGAGATTTGTTCTAGGAACAAAGTTTGTTATATATCCATCCGAATATCATTATTATTTTATTCGCGCCTTATTATGCTTTTAGAATGCATGCTTAAGGGTGTATGATGAGACCTAATAAAAGATAATAAATTGGTTGCCAAATCGCGACAAAAACCCTCATTTTATATTAAGCGTTTTTCCTTCCATTGAGTGATTCTTTCTCAAGATCCAAGATTGACATTGGTTTGTTGGCCAAAGTCAAGACCTTTGTCCATCGCGGATGTGTTTGGATCACGAAAGCTCTGTTACATATCATACGTCTTGGGCAAGTTGTGATTTGTTGGCCAAAGTCAAGGTCACTTCTTGTTCATCGACCTCGATTACGAAGCTTTCCCACTGTCAATGGGTCACGCTTAACTGATTTCATTAAGCTTGTTGAGCCAAAGCCAAGGCTTAGTTGATTCACAGGAAAAAGGTTAGGCAATATATTGGATATATTGGATATATGTTTCGGACTTGGAGGTCCACCTACTGGATCTAGGAATTGGATAAGATCCAATTGATCTTAGAGATCTACCTAGTTAAGTTTCATATAACTTGTTGGCCAAAGTCAAGGTTGTGTGTTATTTAACGGGATCCTAGCCCACTAGGAAACTAAGTTTCCTGAGTACTCCACAGAGGATTAGAGGCTCGCCGAAAAATAGTGGGAGGCAAATATTAAATTTGCAATTTCATTTAAATACTTGCCAATACGCGCTCATTTCATTTTTCGTCATTAATAATTTATATATATATATTAGTTGGAATAATATTCAATTGTTGTTTTAATTGAACAGTTGGACTGTATTCAAACTACTTCATTTATAGTTGATTATATAATTGGATTATAGTAATCAACACATTTGAATGAACCAATCAAATTGTAGTTAATTATATAGTTAGACTATAGTAATCATTACATTAGATTGTACCCGAAATCGTTGATTGGATAGTTGGACTATTGGAATCAAGATAACTGAAATATTAGCGTTTAGAACATAATCCTGGGTGAAAATGTCTTTAAACGGCTATAATTTTCAGATTGGGAATAGAACCTCATGATAGTCCTGGGATCTGAGAAGTTATTCTATTTGATAGAGAAACCTCTCGGACCTGAGCCCGGAGTTGAGCAAATAGTAGAGCTTGAGCTTTGGAAGACTCATGGTGATGATAACTTTAGTGCTCAATCTGTTATGTTTACCGCAATGACTCCTCAATTTCGTCGTCAGAACAAATGATTAGATCCTTATAGTATGATGTTGAAAATAAAGGATCTTCATAGATCTAACCTTAGATCTCAGAATTACGAATTGCAAAAGAAGCTCTTCCGCTCGCGTATGTCAGAGAGTACATCTGTCGAGCACTAGGTGTCGCAGATGATTGCTGACATCGAACAGTTAGGTTAGCTGGGCAATACCTACGAGGACGAAACTTCCAAAGATTTGATCTTACAGTCTTTGCCCAAATATTGGGGCAGGTTTATTATGAACCAAGAGAAAACTCTTGGAGAGTTGATGGCTATGCTCAATGAGGCAGATCCAGAGCTTCTAAAAGGGGTAAAGGCAAAATCGTCACTGTCTTCTGGGAAGACAAATGAAATATCCCAAGATGTCTGCCTAAACTGTGGCAAACGGGGTCACTAGAAGTGTGACTGCCGTATGGACAAGGCAGACATGAAGGAAGTGAAGGCGGGGCAAGGCTCCGACTGCAGATATGTTTGTTATAAATATGTCCACTACTAGTTTTAAAATTGGATTTTTGATACTGGATGTGGTACATAAATATATGTACTGATGAGTAGGATCTGCTAATGAGCGGGATACCGGCTTCATATGAGATCGACCTATGAGTCGGAAACTTGACATGAGTCGCTGTTTTGACCGTAGAAACCTAAGTTTTGGAACTGCCCTTTGGGCATGTACTTAAATTAGGAAACTGTTATAATGTACTTAGTTTGACTAGAAATATTATCTCTATATCTAGTTTAACCCATTGCGGGTATACCTTTATGTTCCAGAACACTAGGTGTTTTGTTTATAAAGATGATATTGAGACATACACATTAGATGTGAATAACAGTACTTATATTTTGAATATAAACAAATCTCAAACATATAATATGACAAACAAAAGCTCAAACTGAATAAATCTGTTGAGACTTAAAAGTGGCATTGTTGTCTGTGACACATTAAACAAGACTCGTATATCCATACTTTCGAAGAATGGATACTAGGACGGATTTGATTCTAATTCAAATAACGTATGTGAATCTAGTTTATAAGGAAAAATGCCTAAATCGCCTTTTATTGGTAAAGGTGTACGTGCCACCGTGCTGTTAGCCCTCGTTCATAGTGACGTAAGTGGGCCCATTTCTAGCTAGGCTAGAGGTGGATATAAATACTTTGTAACCTTTATAGATGTTGCATCGCGTTATGGTTATGTGTATCTTCTGAAACACAAGTTAGAAAATTTTGATATAATCAATGAGTTTCGACACGAAGTAGAAAGACAGACCGACTAAAGTATTAAAACATTACAGTTGGACCGTGGTGGAAAATACTTGAGCAATAAGTTTCTCGATTATATGAAAAAGTATGGTATTCTTTCACAGTGGACTCTTCCTGGGACACCTCAATTTGAAGGTGTGTCCGAACAATGAAACCGAACTTTGTTGGACATAATAAGGTTAATGATGAGTCGCTCTGAGCTACCAATTTCCTTCTAGGGATACGCATTGAATAGTGCAATACTTATTTTGAATAAGGTTCCATGAAAATCTGTTAGACAGACTTCATATTAGATATGAACAGGAAAGAAATCAGGTTTCTCATTCCTGAAGATTTGGGAATGCTGGGCATATGTTTGGATGATACCAAACTCGAACCCAAATCAGATAAGTGCCTATTTGTAGGTTGTCCTAGCGAAACCAAAGTATAGTACTTATACAACTCACAAGAGAACAATTCAATTGTTGCTCTCCATGTGGTTTTCCTAAGAGGAATTCCTATATGCAGTGGTAAGTGAGAGGAAAGTAAAACTCGATGAAAATCGGAGTAATACTGTTCCAAGCACCGAGTCCTCACGGAACACCAACAGTTCATCAGGGATGAAACTGTACCGATAATCTTCGAATACACAAGAACCGCGTAGTTCAGAGAGAGTCAGAAAACAACCTGGGAGGTATGGGTTACTGATCTCACCTCATGTAGATATCAATCTTATTGAGGAATGTGAACCAGCTACGTATGGGGAAGTGATACAAGGTATCGACTCCACTTTATGGCAAAATGTCATGATATCCGAAATGGATTCCATGTATACCAACCAAGTTTGGACACTGGTTGATGTACCAGAAGACATTATGCTTATTGGTACTAAATGAGTCTTCAAGGAAGACATACATGGATGGCAACATACTAATGTACACAACTAGGCTTGTACAGAAAGGGTATCGTCAACGACATAGTGTCGACTACGACAAAATTTTTTCACCTATTGCCATGATTAAATCCATTCGGATAATGCTTGCAAGTGCTGCATATTTCGTTTATGAAAAATGGCAGCTGGACGTCAAAAATCGATTTCCTTAAACGGAAAAATTTTGGAGGATGTTTACAACATCCTGACGGTTTTGTCGTGCCAGAACATGCAAACAAGGTTTACAAGTTAAATCGATCCATTTATGGATTGAAGCAAGCATTGTGTTCTTGGAACCAACATTTTGATGAGATCATAATGGTATATGATTTCATTCAAAACGAATATGATTCTTGTGTATATAAGAAGGTTAGTGGGAGCGCACTGACAATGAATGTCCTATAAGTTGATGATGTATTGCTTCTTAGCAATAACATTCCCATAATATAATCGGTGAAAGCTTGGCTTTCATTAAAATTCTCCATGAAATACCTGGGAGAAGCAGGCTTTATTCTAGGAATAAAGATCTACTGGGATAGATCTAGAAAGCTGCTGACAACCATCCCAAAGCTCGTATGTTTTTGAAATGTATGTGACCTGATATCTTATATACTTTGAGCATATGTATACGCTATAAGGCCAATCCAGGTGATGGTCACTGGATTGACGTAAAGAACATCCTTGAGTATCTTAGACGAACTAAGGATGCTTTCTGGGAATATGGGGAAATGAGAACTTGAGGTAACTAGGTTCACCGCTGCAAGTTTCCAAACCGATGAAAACTACTGTAAGTCGCAATAAGGTTACATATTTAGTTTGAATAACAGAATAGTGAGCTGGAAATCTTCCAAGCAAGATATTGTTGCCGAATAAATAACAAAAAGCGGAACATTGCTGCAGCTGAGGCAGCAAAAGAAGCATTTTGGATCTATATAATCCTAATTGGATTAGGTGTAGTTCTGTTAGCAGCTGAGCTGGGCTACAACACAGGCTAAGTAATAACGGTCTCATCAACGATCCAAGTATATACTTCAAATATTTCATCTGATTCGTCAGATCATACATCATGGCGATGTGATGATCGAATAAAACGCATCAGATGATAAAATTGCAAATCCGCTAACGAAAGCTGTTTCTCAGTAGAAGTTTGAGCGACCCATACATAGTTCAGGTGTAGACACTTGAGTGATTGGCTATAGGTCAAGTGGGAGATTGTTGGACAATTATGACCCATAGCATCACTATTTGTACAGAACATGATGTTGTTGTACAAATTAACTATGTGACAAAGGAAATTGCTCTTTTATCATTTGTAATTGGATTACCGGGATATAAAAATGATAAAAGTCCATATGATTAGTACCAGATTAATAAGATATGAGAAAATATTAATCCACGTAAGGTTTAATCATTAAATATCCCTAATCGTAGTATTATCGAGACTGGACATTGATAATGCGGAATAAGCTAGTTTTACACTTGTGCGTGTTATGGAAGGGTAACGACATAGTTCTCATATATTTGGGTATTGGATACTCATGCGAGTGTAATAGGAGGTTTTGTTTACTGATGGTACGGAAACAGCTTTGCTCTGGATAGACCCCTCGAAATCACATTGGTAGTATGACTATGTGTCTATGGGAATCCGAATCAGGGTAGGTGTATATGGTCTTAACATGAGATTTGCATCGCTAATACTTGCGACAATCAGTATAGTTTGGTTTTGGTCATTCGGGGCTTTAACAGGTTCTGTGTACGCCTCTTCTGGGTATACTGAGAATCATAGTGTATTGGGTGTGATGTCAAGATGAAAGTATCACTTCAGTCATATGAATATGATGTTCACGTATGATACGGAACTAGTACTCTTAAGTACTGCAGTCATCGGGATAATATGACTAGGTCATGATTATCCGATTATAGAGACTAGTTGCCAGAGATCCGATATATGCTTCGTACGGGGCAGACACAATTCCAGCCCTAGGCCTAGCATGTGACATCCGATACTGGATCGTAATACGCAATACTTAGTATACTACGCCTGATAAAGATTATGTTTCATGTGAATATATTTCTGGAGAATTGGGTAGGCACGATGCTTTGCTAGAAGCCAACCATGTCTTGTAAATCGGTAGAAACGTGGTACCGGGTACGCACGTGTTCGGATAGTCCGATGACCGTATTTACTGCCAACATATCCATGGATCTCTTGGGTCGCTTCCCAAAGATTCATCGATGAGATTTGACTCGAACAGAAAATTAATCTGGGATTAATTATGAGAGAGAAAATTAATCTGGGATTAATTACGGCAAGAGTTAATCTGAGATTAATTAACAGAGAAAGAATTAATATAAGATTAATTGCGTTGAGAATTTATCTAGGATTAAATTCGTCGAGAAGAGAGAACGCAATTAATTTGGAATTAATCGGTAAAATAAATTTAATAGTTAAATTAGATTTTTCTATTTAATTTATTTAATTGGGCTAAAATAATATATTAAATATATTAATTGAAATTAGATTTCAATGCGGAATTAAAATTAGATTTTAATTCGAGCGAACGAATTAATTTAGAATTAATTTATAAGCGACTTACGTAATAATTTTGCTAGATATTATTATTTAATTAAATTAGATTTAATTACGTCGCCACGCAAAATTCGTTTAATCGGATTAAACGAACCCGATCCCGAAGTGTGTGTAGTCTCACTCAACTTGAATTTTGAATTAAAGTGTGGGACCCACCAACTTACATCACTAGTCAATCTAATTAATGGAAATAGTTGATAGCAATTATGGAAACTTGCTTAACACACTTTGACTTTTGGAAAGTATATACACTTTTTGAAAAAGAATTTTGGTAATTTGTTTTTTGAAAAAACAAAACACAAAACTCTTCTCTCTCTTTTGCTCTCTCATGGCCGAGAGCTTCTCCCTCTTTCTCAAAGCTTTTTGTTGCAAAAATTTATTCTTGCTAGCACATAAAGGAGTGAATCAAGGTGATAGGGAAAATCACTCAAGTGTTGGAAACACTCAAGAAAGCTTGGAGCTTCCACCGACATCCATGAAAAGTTTTGAAACTCATCCGATCAATGTAAGTTATTCCGCAAACTTTCTTAATTAATTCACACACGAATCACTCTTAGACGATCTTGGCATGTTCTAGGAACACATACAATTACATTACCACTAATCACCATTTGCAGTGATATAGTAGACATGTCATGAGTCCACACATTTATGTTTGTGTTGTAGGCCATGGGGCCATGTAATAAAGTTAGTAGGAACATTCTGATGCATGTAGAAAGATATGAATACAAGAGTTTATTTGATTAATATATATATATATATATATATATATATATACATACATACACGCTTTTGATAGGTAATTCAAAATTGATGATCGAAAACAATTTGTGTAGGGCCAATTATGTGTGGAAGGTTTGTCTCATTCTGTATTACATGTTCTGTATTTGCATGTCTGAGTTTTAGGAGATGGTTATGTCGTCTCCTGCCGGTCATGCTCCGGATACTTTAGGGTGTGACATATATGAGTATTTAAAAGTAGTTTGTCTGGAATTATCAATACCTTATAAATGTTAGAGTCATATTTTATTACATTTTTCATCTCATAGTACACATTTTAAAGTTTATGATTCTTAAATTAATAGTATAAAAAATTTTCACGTACCACTTTATATTTTAAGAGATGTTTAATTATTAAAATAAAATTTGAAAAATTATTTTTTTTAATATAAATCTGTCCGCCTGTAATATTGAGTTTAAACTTCAAATAACCAAATCCAATCCATGTGGTTACATTAGGTGGACTAAATGGTAATGACATTAAGTGTGGCAACGAGTTGGGTCAGATCTAGGTTTTGCCAAGATCAACCCGAATTCGGATGATGTTGGCACGAGCCATGTTAGGCTGGTCAAACTTTTTAGAAAATAAATTTTTATTTTTATTTTTTAAACAACTAACTATTTTTTTAATTTTTTAAAATTTAAAAATGAAAAAAAAAAATTTTAATGTTTTTATATAAAATATTTAAAATTAAGTTATAGTTATATGTATTTAAAATTAAAAATTAATTTATATAATTACAAAATTATTTTTTACTAATAGATTAGACTTGGGTTTTTTCCTAAACCCAGCTCATGTCCGGGCCATAAAAAAAATCCCTCAGAGCAGGTCGGACTCGGACTTACCTTAATAATAATTCCCGACATCTACTAACATAATCATTAAATCAATTTATTAAATCAATTTTTATTTTATCTATTATTCTTATAATATTAATTTCATCAGCCATTCCTAAATATGTATAGTAAGCTAGTAAGCCACTACTCAAACCTTCTATTTTCAAATCTAGGATCAAAAACTGTGGCAATAAGATAAAGTAATGGAATGTATTTAAAATAAATCAATCATTTTCGCTTCATAATAATAATAGCTTCAATTAAAACAATATCATTAGGATCAGAACTTTCAGCATGCTCAGATAAAGTAACAACAATATTCAAACTTTCAACAAGAAATAAATTTGTTATATGATAATAATCTCTGCTAAAAATATTTGTAGCATCATTAAAAACTTTTAAAAGTTCTAAATTTTGTTCACAAATATCCCATTGACTAGCCAAAAGTGTGATATGTTGAACATGTTAGGGAAAAAAACTACACAATACATATTTGTATTGGAAAGCTTGACTTAAAAGAAAATAAGTTGAATTCCAACGTGTTGGAACATCTCGTGAAAATTTTACCGCTTTAACACCATTTAATTTACAAAACTTGGCTCATTTTCTCTTAACTTGAGAATATGACCAAATACAATTAAATGCAATCTTAATAGGATCAATGTAAGGTGCTAAAAAAGCCAGACCATCTTGAACACATAAATTAACGACATGACATGTGCAACAAACATGAAAAAATCGACCCCCCAAATTCGGTTGGCATATTTCTTTTAAATCTCTAATTGATGCAGTATTTGCAGATGTATTGTCAAAACCAATTGTTAAAATTTTACGTAATAAACTATATTCATCAAAAATTACTTTAATAATTCTATAAATATTTTGTGCAGTATGTTGCTAATCAAAAACTCTAAATGCAATAAGTCGTTTTTACATGTTCCATGATGCATCAATCCAATGACAAGTCACATCCATGTATGAGTGTGTTTGTCAATGGTCACTCCAAATATTAAAACAAATAGAAAGACGACATTTAATATCTTTAAATATTTCATTTAAAATAATTTTACCATCTTTGTATAATTTAAACATTTGACGTTTTGTTGTATTTCTAGTCATTCTACAAGAAGTATTATCTAAAATATTTCGAACGTAATTAGTAAAAATAATTTTTTTTCACCAAAACTTAAAGAAAGATGTGTCATACAGGTAAATTTAGCAAATTTTTATCTATTTTTAGCATCAGAATTGTTAACAGATGAAAATCTCCACCGTAGAACGAAATCGCCCTGAGACTAAAGAAAGAGCGAATGAAGAAAGGGCGATGGACCAAAGGGCGACAAAGAGCGTGGGGCGATCGGACCAGCGGTTAGGACGAAAGCCCATGATACAGTTACTCCCACGATCATAGCAGTTGGACAGTTTTCCTCCACAACCAAGCAGTTGAGTAGCACAGCTCAGCGGTTACAGGCACGATCCAGCAACTGCAGGGAGATACTGGAATTGCCTAAAACGGTTGACAAACTTCAATATAAAAGCTTATCTATGCCAAGAGAAAAAAGGGCCGATCAAATGAAGACTCAAATGAGCATATTTTTATTTTTCATTTCTTAGATTGTAATCTTAGGACTGTAACTTGTGTGCTTGCGCCCCTTGGAGGCTTATTCACTTAATCAAACACCCATTGCTGGGACATTGTCTCTGGAGGTTTGAACCTTACACGCTCTTCTTTCTTCACGCATAAAAATTACGCAAACAGTGTTTGGCGACCACAGTGGGAGAATTGGTGTAAAGAGTGGAGATGCATCCGAAAAGAAACGCCCAAACTGGCTCAACTGCGGAGGTATGAGGACTGGAGCAAACCAACCAGCCCAGCGTTCCAGCCATAGTGGGTCAATTCGAGGGTCTGGCAGGTGCTAATCGGTACGAATCTGTGAGAGAACTCAGCCCTAACGCGGTGCGCGCGTTGTTCGGTGAATTCACACAGGATGTTGTCGAACAGGTTAGGCTTCAAAATGCGTATGTCATAGATAAATTCGTATCAACTACCAATTCGCATTATGAGAACATGGCTAAACATCTAAGCTCGATGAATGAATTAATGGCCAAATATGTAAACGGTGGGACGGCACTGCCGTAGACTACGCCCATCCCTGCAGCAAGCAGTCAGGAGGCTGGTCCTAGTAATGTTCCTCCACAGGGGACCAACATCCCAACGGTTCTCAGGGGAGGAATAAGTCATGGAGGCAATGGCCCATAATTAGGGCCGAATGTACACCAAGGGCCAAATATGGCACAAAACGAAGTGGTGACGCCTCAGGGTGTCCAAGTTTCTCAGGGGCAGAATCATAATTATATCCCACTTTTGAGAGGACCGCAACCACCGCCCATAGTTATGCCATTTAATGGCAATGATATGCTAAGGGAGCAAATGATCGAGATCCCCAAGCAAGTGAAATAGATACCGAATCGGCCGATTATGTCTGGCCGAGTTGGTTAAAGGGAAACCTTACGTTTGCAAAACATGGGCAGAACCCCAAGCAAGTGAAAAAAATGATAGAAATGACATGAATTTCTCCTTTGATATTACTAAAGTCGATGCCATATTTGACCAGTTATATAAGGACAAGCAAATTAGCTTGAGCGACCGACATACGTTGCCAACAGCCGAGCAGATCGGTAGTAAAAAATATTGTAAGTGGCACAATGCATGGTCTCACACAACTAATAATTGCCTTGTTTTTCGTAATGTCTTATAGGATGCCATAGAATCCGGACGAATCACGTTCGAGAAAAAGATGGTCGTGGACAACGACCCTTTTCCAAAATCAGTGGGGGTGAACATGATCAATCCAGACCTTGCCAAGGTGAACCTGCCGAAAGTCAAATTAGTGCTAGACGAAGGACAGCAACGTCGTCCAAGCGGTCTGGAAAGGATTAAGGAACCTTCAGGACAAGAAGACCAGCAGAACATTTGTATTCGATGCAAGAACGACATGGAATGGATGAAAGAGTTAGAAGACACTTGCGAAAGGCCTGCAAAGAGAAAGCCATCATCATGGCAGCCCCGGACCTTCGCCCCAAGTTTCTATGGGGAGAATTCAAATTTCGTCCAGAATGTAAGGACGTTCAGGCCGAAGATTAATCGGCCCAATGTTTGGCATTCGTACCAAAAGCCACACTCGGGCCAGCGGCCAGGCAGGAACTATCCCCATGTAGACGAAATGACAAGGACGCAGTTGAGGCGACACCAAATGAATTATGGCTGTTTGATGCGTTGACAAGGCGAAACGAAGGCCACCACAGGCCGTGGCCCTCGTACCACAGAGAAAACAGAAGTAAATAAAAAAGGGATGACGACAAAGAAGGAACGGTGATAAGTTGCGACGAACGCACTAAATTCGGAAGACGGAAACCGGACGAAATAGACGATGAAGAGCCGCTTATCGTCATTCAGTTCGGCAGTATGCCACCAGTGGTGGCTAATCATTACCTATTGCCTGGGAAATTCAGGAGAGATAACAATTGGGAAGCTGGAACAAGCGAGGACGTTTATGAGGGTGGTGAAACTGAATTTGTAGCGCTCTCAATCACAGACCGGGAAGCTGAAGAGGAGGAGATGACCGATGTAGAAGAAGAAATAGACATCAAGACCGAATCAATGAGAAGGGGAATTTCACAGATTCGGCTTCTCAGAGAATTATATGAAGCTGGTAATCCTGCAGTCGGGACATTGGGAGAAGATTTGGGATGATATCCGTTCCTTGTTTTGTATGGGACGCCTAAGGTAAAATGGACCCTCACCAGAGCTGAAAAATGGAGATTGACTGTCAATCATGTCTCCCTAGATTCACCAGCCACGTTGCCACTTTCCAGATGGGACATGGAAGAAGAATCGCCGCACGTTGAGGGCGATCAAGCAATGGAAATAGGTCTATCAGGGAGAGTGTTTTTCCCGAAGCCACCAACACAAATGACGGAGCACATGCGGCCGTTATATGTAAAGGCAAAGGCTAATGGGATACCTGTCTCCAAAGTACTAATTGATAACGGGGCGGCCATTAATGCAATACCAGTTAGGATGCTAGGACGTTTGGCAAAG
Source organism: Zanthoxylum bungeanum (assembly GCA_019454045.1). NCBI lineage: Eukaryota > Viridiplantae > Streptophyta > Magnoliopsida > Sapindales > Rutaceae > Zanthoxylum > Zanthoxylum bungeanum. The sequence continues at coordinate 6,933 of SKCR01046099.1, read as the reverse complement.
TCCGAAGAAGACCTTCTCCATACGGAAGTGATGCTTACCGGCTTTAATGGAGGGGCGACAACAGCAAAATGAGTTATTCCATTGGACCTGCAAGTGGGAAGTACTACGAAGATAGTGGTATTTTTCGTCATAGATGGACCAACCACATACAATATGCTACTGGGACGAGACTGGATTCACGACAGCCGATGCATCCCTTCATCCCTTCATCAATGCCTGGTTTTCTGGAACCAGAAGGACAAAGTAGAGATAGTGCATGCCGACAATAAGCCTTTCGCTGCGGAGACAAACTCGGCCGAGTACTTCATGTACGAAGGGAACTATGGGCCGACCAGAGTTTTGAATAAAGGGGAAAGCCCTACAATTATGGCTCAGAATGATGAGTTTTACCCCTCTGGGTTGCTGGATGATTTGTTCGCACAGACGAGACCAACCACAGTGGTCTTTGGAGAACCAACACACATTGATTCGAATGAAGTACGGCCAGAATAAGGAGCAAGCCGCTCTTGCGGCCTCCAATGCCAATTTATTGGCCTATGTGATAGAGCGAAGAAGTGAGGACGAAGCATAAGCCGCTATTTCGGCCTTAAGAGGCAAATTACTGGCACATCAGACGGAGGACAAAATAAGAGAACTATGTGGAGTGGACTACTTGATGGAATGAGGAGAATCAAAGGAAGAAGAGTTCGCCCTGAATGGACGACGCAAGACAAACATCTCAAGAGGACAAGATGCTTTGGACGAGGTAAATCTGAGGAATGAGCACGATAGGCGTATAACTTACGTCAGCAAGGAATTGGAGCCTCAGGTACGTGAAAAGATAGTTTGTTTGTTGCAAAGATACAAAGATTGTTTTGCATGGGACTACCATGAGATGCCTGGTTTAGATAGGATGTTGGTAGAGCATAGGCTGCCAATCATGCCAAGACATAGGCCTCACAGACAGCCTCCCAGGAGGTTTGCACCTAATGTCATGCTTGATATTAAGAAAGAAGTTGAACGACTGTTAGAGGCAAAATTTATTAGGACGACCAGATATGTGGAATGGTTGTCAAATATTGTCCCAGTTAGGAAAAAAAATGGAAAGATAAGGATTTGTATAGATTTCAGAAATTTAAACCTGGCAACACCAAAGGATCAATACCCAATGCTGACAGTAGATTCCCTAGTGGATTCCACGGCGGGGTATCAGGTATACTCGTTTATGGATGGGTATGCGGCTATAATCAGATTTATATCGCCGAAGATGATGTACATAAGACGCTTTTAGATGCCCAGGTTCTCTAGGGTGTTATGAATGGGCGGTCATGCCATTCGACCTGACAAATGCTGGTGCCACTTATCAGCGGGCCATGAACTTGATCTTTCATGACATGATTGGCGAATTCGTAGAAGTCTATGTGGACGATATAGTGGCTAAATCTGTGACTATGGACGAACATTTTGGCCATTTAGCAACGGCCTTCGAACGAATGAGAAAGTTCAGACTAAGAATGAACCCTGCCAAATGTGATTTCGGGGTGTGCGCAGGAAATTTCCTAGGGTTTCTAGTGCACCAACGGGGAATTGAGATCGACACCAATAAGTCTCAGGAAATCACCGAAGCTACGCCACCCCGAAATAAAAAAGAGTTGCAGATGTTCTTAGGGCAAATTAACTTTTAAGGCGATTCATCTTCAACTGTGCAGGGAAAACAAAAGTGTTCTCCTCCTTATTAAAGCTAAAAGGCGAGGACGAATTCGTCTGGACCGAGGAACATCAACAAGCATTTGACAGCCTGAAGAAATACTTGTCACAGCCGCCGGTGATGGTATCTCCAATGCCAGGAAAGCCAATAAAGTTGTACATAGCGGCTGAAAAGCAGTCTATAGCTGGGATGATCGCGCAAGATGACGACATGAACATCGAGAGAGCCATTTACTATATTAGCAGACAATTGCTGAATTATGAATGTAACTATTCTCCCATGGAGAAATTATGTTTGGCTTTATACTTCATATGTACTAAATTACGAGCCTACCTTAGGCCGAATATAGTGTACTTGATTACAAGAATTAATATAATAAAGTACATGTTTTCTCGTCCCATCTTGCATCAAAGAGTCGGTTTTTGGTCACTATCACTTTCAGAATTTGATATACGACATGAACCCCAAAGGGCCGTTAAAAATCAAGCCTTGGCCGATTTTTTGGCCGCCCATCCATGTCTTAGCACGATAAAGGAAATAGAAATGGATCTGGACGAATGCAGTCTGAAACCATGGACGATGTATTCAGACGAAAATCTCCACCGTAGAACAAAATCGCCCTGAGACTAAAGAAAGAGCGAATGAAGAAAGGGCGATGGACCAAAGGGTGACAAAGAGCGTGGGGCGATCGGACCAGCGGTTAGGACGAAAGTCCATGATACAGTTACTCCCACGATCATAGTAGTTGGACAGTTTTCCTCCACAACCAAGCAGTTGAGACGCACAGCTCAGCGGTTACAGGCACGATCCAGCAACTGCAGGGAGATACTGGAATCGCCTAAAACGGTTGACAAACTTCACTATAAAAGCTTATCTATGCCAAGAGAAAAAAAAGGGCCGATCAAATGAAGACTCAAATGAGCATATTTTTATTTTTCATTTCTTAGATTGTAATCTTAGGACTGTAACTTGTGTGCTTGCGCCCCTTGGAGGCTTATTCACTTAATCAAACACCCCTTGTTGGGACATTATCTCAGGAGGTTTGAACCTTACACGCTCTTCTTTCTTCACGCATAAAAATTGCGCAAACAAGAATATTTAAATAAATCTAAAGAACTCGTACCTCTACTAGATGATGCATACCTGCCCATTTGAGTTTGCGTTGTATCTAGTCCAATTTCAGCGGCATTATGTCTATCCAATTGCTTGTTCATATTGACATAACCACCAATAAATTTGTAAGATACACCATAATAGTTGCATATTGCTCTTGAACCTTCATTTTGAGTCTCGACTAAATGAAAATGAATTTTGAAAATATCGAAAGATCGAACTTTAACTTATCTTCTCCGTATACCGATACTTTGGCCTCTCTCTTGGGTTGACACATTGGACATGGTGTTCTCAGATGAGCTTGCCATTTTTTTTTTGTAAATATTGAATAATGAGATAATTGAGAAATGAGAATGAGAAATTGAAGGTGAGAGAATTGAGAATGAGAGAGTTGTAGAAATTGAGAGAATTGAGAATTTGTGTGTTGGAAAAAAGAAGAATGACCCATATTTATACATTTTTGGATTATTTTTGTGATAACTAAAATGCTCATAAAACTAGCCGTTTTATTAATGTTATTAAGGGTAATTTAGTAATTACCTTTAAAAAATTAATTTTTTAGGACAAAGAGTCAGCCCAACGGTTCCAGCCGGAACCGAATGGTTCTGGTTGGAATCGTAGAATCGTTGGAACCGAATGATTTCAATGGTTCCGGTTCGAACCGTAGAATCGTTGGAACCGAACAGTTCCAGTTCAAACCATTGAAACCGTCCGATTTCAACCGATTCGATTTTGGTTTCGAACCGGCCGGGTCTAATTCCCGTATTCCTTCACGCCCGCCGCGTCCGAAAGCGTGGTAAAATATCGTACGAAGATCCAGTGAGTTCTATTCCACGTGGCAAAATCACGACGCTTGATAACCATTGCGCACGTCAACCCAGGTATAAAGAACTTCAATTTCTTTACCAATCAAAATTCTGGCACAAAACAACGATTGTCCATAGAAAGTACTTCACATTTCTCTGATTCTCGTAGAAGCCATGACCAGTTCCTCTGCTCCTTCGCGCAAGGTCTCTCTCACTCTCTGTGGATAAACACACAACATAATAACTTTTGCCTGATTTTCATTTTTCTAATTTATTTATTTATTTATTTAATTATATAATTTTGACTTTATATTTTGCGTAGGCTTTAAGCAAGATCGCAAGTAATAGACTACAGAAAGAGCTTGTGGAGTGGCAAGTCAATCCTCCAACGGGATTCAAACACAAACTCACTGATAATCTTCAAAGGTTTTTTTTTTTTTTTTTTTTTTTTTTAAAAAAAAAACTTTTGCTCTGAATTTTAATATATTTATCAATTTAATTTATCATTTCTTGTTTTAATTTGACGGATTAATTGTGTATGAAGGTGGATAATCGAAGTCAACGGAGCGTCGGGGACGCTGTACGCAAACGAAACGTATCAGCTTCAAGTGGATTTCCCTGAGCATTACCCTATGGAGGCACCACAAGTAATTAATTACATGATTATTTTTTTTCCTACTTTTAAATTCTCACTCTCTCTGTTTATTTGGCGAGAAATTGTGGAAACTGTTGGAGAATGTTTTGTAGATTATTGTTTTTATTATTTTCGCTGTTGAGTTTAATAATTAGGCTTATTAGTGTACAGGTTTTTGTTCCTTAGCATACATCAAAGATTCAAGAGAGAGAGGCTTAATGATTTTCTTACTGGAATATAATTTCCAATACTTTCTTGTAATATTTTGACAGGTGATTTTTCTCCCTCCAGCTCCCCTGCATCCTCACATCTATAGCAATGGACATATCTGTTTAGGTATTGCTTTCTTTTAGTTTTGATTTCATTTTTTTACATTTTTTTTTTGCCTTTGAATTCTCCTCATTTGTAATTAATTACCTGAGACAATGAATTTGTTATGATTCTTTGGTATGAATATGATAATGCTTCTTAATCTCTTGTTTCAAATTCATGATCATATAGTTGTAAGTGTGACTATTTGGTCAATTCTATTGAATTTTGGGTTTTTAGGTGCACTCTTATCAGTGTTATCAAAGGCGCGCCTAGGTAGAGGCGTCAGCCATTGCGCCTAGGGGGTGTCCAGGCAAGGCGATGTGTATCAAGCGCTCGCCTAGTCGACGAGGCACACGCCTGATGCCAAAAATCTTGATTTTTGACCCGATTTCGTTGATCAAAAATCTTGATTTACTGTTTTTGGTTTTTTTCCGGCAGAGAGAGTTAAAAAGAATTAGAAGAATAACAATGAATCTCATAATTTAATTTAATTTATTTACTTTTTTTTAACTAGTCAATAAAAAAATTGTATATAAGACAATATAAGTAAATATTAATATCTTAATTATTATAGCAACTTAGTTATGAAAACAATGATGTATATAAATGTAATTGAGTGCAATACTTTATAAATGTTTTGTCATAATTTGATCAAAATATTAAAAAATACTCAAAACAAAATGATTATAAGAATATACATGTTCCTCTTTCTAATTGAAAAATTATATATACAAATATGTGCCTCACATTCTTCAGGCGCGCACTTAGGCTCCAGGACCTTTTGCGCCTCGGTGCGCCTTGCGCCTTGCGCCTTTAATAACACTGCACTCTTATGTTATAAATTACCAAATATTATATAGACCATACTTAATAAATTTGTAATCAGACCAATGAAGCTTAAAACAAGCATTGTGTACTGAGGCAAACTAGGAACTTTTGGTTTGCAATAAAGCGTATTTTTAAGTTTTCTTGTGTTCTGTAGGTAATGTGGATTGGTAATATAATTTATAGATTAAATTGTAGGCATTCATGCCTCTCCTATGATCTCGACATGTTTTGTTTTTGACATTTGCTAGTTTTTCTTTCAAATGAGATAGTCTTTCTCGTGAAATTTTAGACTTGCTTATATAGTTTTACAATGCATATTTTTGTGGTGATTAATTTATGGCTTTTGGGTGAAGGGAGTTCTTCTGTAATATGCATGTGGTGTCTGTTGGTGCTCCAATGGGATGTTAATTCGGTATTACAGTTTCCCAGTTTCAGAAAAAGATGTTAGCAGTGGATTATCAAATATCCAGTGCTAATATATGGAAATGGAAGTTATTGGCACGACTGCTTATTACTTTTTCATCTGTAATTTTGGTGGTATCCTGTGCATTGATGCATGTGTTAATTTAGCGGTGCAAATGTTTGTGTCTTGAAGTAGCTGGTATTTTCAAGTAGTTTTAAACAATAAAGTTTAACTTACTTGGTTGCTTGTCTCTCTATCAGTGCTTAATATCACATTAGATGTTGAGCTGCGTGCTTTGATACAAATTGATGAAACTAAATACGTATCCCCATCTGATTATGTAATGGGTGTTCAATAGATCCTTTGACTTTATTCTGGGATTGGTTGCTGAGAAAATGTAGTAAAAAATTTTCTTCTTAAACATTGTCTTTCTGTCTAATGTTTAACTGTGCAAAAAATTGGCTGGCTCCAAATTTTTTGTTACTGAAGACAGTCTGAGAATAATTATCTGAAATGAAATTTTGTTAGTCATGGTTGTTTTTAAATAATGTTGAGAAAGAAGGTAAAAAAACTAGATTTAGAATAATATTTGATGTTTAAACTTGTGTGCCATTTGTCTTTGCAGATATTCTGTATGATTCCTGGTCCCCAGCAATGACTGTTAGTTCTGTATGTATCAGTATTGTCTCCATGTTGTCAAGCTCAACTGTAAAGGTATGCTTCTAAACCTGTGATACTTTGTTGTTATTTCTTTGAACTCCTCCTACTTCTACTTTTGCTATTCAACGCACCATATGAGCATCTCTTGCATTCTGTTATCGTGCAGCAACGTCCAGCCGATAACGACCGTTATGTGAAGAACTGTAGGAATGGGAGATCTCCTAAGGAGACAAGATGGTGGTTCCATGATGATAAAGTATGAAGATAGAAGAAGTATCAATTACCTGTAACCTGTGTAGAAAAAGGAGGGTTTTAGGAAGATTTATGGGAGGCATCGGGCAAGGGGGCTGCTGTTTCTACGCCTATAAAAGCCTGTCCACTGTTTTTTGTACGTTTTCACTTGCTCTGTACTCTGGATGATCTTGTTGTATTTGGATGTGTTGCCCTCTCATAACAGGTTTCACAATTTCAATGATATCCTGATTATATA
>SKCR01046098.1:0-108090 GCA_019454045.1 Zanthoxylum bungeanum | reverse complement strand
TTCATTTCCCATCCATTTCGATCATATATTAGGAAACATACCATAAAAGTATTAGTTTTCAGATATTATTTAATTAAAACAAAACACTAAAATATTTCAAATATTCTGCCCACAAAACAAATATATTTTTCTAATTTTTACGTATTCATGTCAAAAAAAATTTCTATCAAATAAGTTTTAAATTTTATATTCAGAAAATTCATAAATGATTTATGAAATACCTGATAAATTCTGAGTTGCTTCAGAAGAAGGGGCTAGTTCGTTCTTGTTAAAATACATGTAAACTAAATCAGCTTTAAAAAAATATGATGAATAGTTAGTTATATTGTTCAACAGAAACTTCTATGAACTACACTGCCATACTCATGCTTGCTACTAACTAGGGGTGTCAATTTGGGTCATGATTCGTTTATTCATTCGATTCGATTCGCTTTAAAGCGAATACGGGTTTGGAAAAATGGATTTGTTTAATAAATGAGTCAATTCGATTCAATTCGTTTAATAAACGAATCGAATACAAATTTAAGCTCATTGATTCGTTTATTCATTTAGGATTCGTTTTATTATTTTTATTTACTAGTTCTTGTTAATTTTTAAGTAAGATTCGAGAAATTATAGCTAATTATCATAGAAAAATTAATATTTTTGATATTTGGTGAGATATTTTTAGTAAATATATTAATTACATATTTCATATGTATATATTTATGAATAATTAATGTAAATCAAGTGTGTTAAATTATTTTATTAAATAATATCATTGACTAAACGAATAAACGAATATTCGTATTCGTTTAATAAACGAATCGAATATGAATCCATCACATTTTGATTCGATTCGTTTAGGATTCGATACAAATTCGATTCGTTGATTCGTTTTGTCGTCCCTACTACGAACTCATTAAAAAAAAATCGCAATCAATGCATAAAGTTCTGCTATAAGTAGGGATTAGACACCATTCGCTTTATTCAATATAATTATATAAAAATAATTATAATTATTCAGTTTCTTTTAAAAATTAACAGTTTAGTTTTTTAATTTTAAAAATTATAATTAATTTTAAGTGTCGGTTCGTTCAATTTGATTTTTTTCAATTTTATAAAAATAACAATAAAAGTAATAATAATTGAATTTAACATTTATTTAAATTATTTTTACACCATAACTCTTATAATCATCACAACTACACCAATAAAAAATTTCATCAAATACAATCATTTAAATTATTTAAATTAAAAAAAATATATATAACAAATATAATATACCAAATAACAACATAACTTCATTAGACTTTAAAATATTGAATAAATTAAATTATTCAGCTAATTCAATTCGGATCAATTTTTTTAGTTAATTTTTTTTTTCTAATTTGGTTCATCTCAATTTTTTAATTAAAAAATCGAACAATTATCTTTGATATTAAAAAAATATTTATCACTTCAATTCATTTTTTCAATTAAATTCAATTTTTTTTCAATTTCAATTTTGTTTTTTTTTTATCCAACTCTACTACAGAAACGGTTTAAAGATAGTCCTAATGTATGCACCCTTAACAAGTTTTTTCAAGCTAGGAACTCATTGATTGTCCAAATTTAACAACTAATTTGATAAAGTTTAAGTTAATAAAGTTGATCTGCATTCAAGACATCAATAATAAATATGTAGCACATAAATCCTTTATTTCCTAATGCATATAATTTTCAGTTTCCGTATGATCTGCAAATGTCACCATATTCATTAACATTACGCACAATCTTCCCTAGTAGTACGGCATATACCTCATTGGCCTTCTGAACCTTGGAACCTTCCTGTAGCAAAGTTTCCGAGTAAGAAATATAAAATGTTTACAAATTAAAGGAAAGACAGAATAACCCTTGGTACAAACATACCCATATCCGTAAGGGGAATAGAAATAAGGAGGTACATAAGGCCTCCTGCCTCGGTACCCCATGTAAGGATTGAAACGCCTTGGGCGATATTGTTTCATCCCAGGAACATTGGTCCTCTTAGGCAAAACCTTAAAAACGTACCAAATGATCATAAATAAGAATTTGTGGTTTATGATAGACAGGCTTCATTTCGAGTACCAAAAACCAAAGTTAATTTGGTTACTTGATAAAAAGAAATTTGAGTTACCTTCAGTTGACGGCCATGTAATTCAGACTCATTCAACTGGAGAGCCTCTTGAACAGCTTCTACTTCAACAAATTCCACATAAGCAAAACCCTTTGGCTGGCCCAACTTGTCTGTCAGAATTGTTACCCTGTTTACAGTACCACATGCTTGGAAATGTTGCTGCACTTCTTCAGGAGTGCATGCATAATCTACCTACAAGGCCAAATTCAACCAAATCCAATTGATGATTTTAGTTAGCAGCTGAACATAATCTACATACATAGGAAATAAAAAAACGAACAAAAAGGGAAAGAGAGAAAAAAAAAACAAGGAAAAATCTGTTGATCAACCAAGGGCAAAAATATAGCTTTCACTTTCCACAACTCTTTATCTTATCAGCCAACATCTACTGCCACACCTTTGTTAGCTCACATCTCACAACTTCCACTGTCCAGCTCTCATCAACTGATCTACAGGCGCACTCCTAATCTTCTTTAATGAAGAAAGCAATCGGCCAGGCAATCTTTTTTAAGTTTCTACCTTAGTCTCTCAAAATGCTGTAGTTTCAATTTCATATCTACCCTAAGTTGAGACTACTAATCAGAAATATAATTTCCTCTTCACAAATCAAGCTAGTGCAATGGCTGTTTGGTAATTATCTGGCAAGTGAGAGTAACTAAGCATCTGAGAATCATAACTATAAGCTCAAATGAAAATAGGCTTCCAGAGAGAATACGAGAATATAGTTTGTGTTGGTGAGGCGGAAAAATGATCTTCATATCAATTAAGTACACACATCTTCCAAAGAACTGTAAAGAAGAGAATACCAAATTATCTTATAGATCAAAAAATTAAGAACAGTTGCACGATTCCAAAAGCAGAATGCATGTTTCTTTGCAAAATTCCTATATGGAAAAAAGTTCTAAAAATGGGTTATGAAAGTTGCACATGAAACAACCAATGTAAAGGTCAACAAACTGAGTATTTTCAAAGGAAATCAAAGTAGTTTCACAATTATTCTGATATCTAAAACCATCATGAAGCAGTCGATGAGAATATAACAAAACCGACTAATATGTCACAACCTTTGGATTGACAGAAAGTATAATGAATTTCTAACTCATAAAATTGATAGAGGCTTTATAAGGAAATCTCCGAGCCTGAATATATATGGCAAGTCAAATAAACGACAGCAATATAATTTTATTCTTTGATTTAACAAGTGACAAACAAAAGATTAAGGACACAAGGAAGTGAAAAAATTCATATCTCTCACCACATTCAATCAAATGACCATAAATTTCAGAGGCTTCAATGAACATCAGCAGCAGCGACAGGCTCTTCAACTTAGATTGCATGACCTGACTGGCTGAATTGCCCGTCCTCTTCAAAAGAAATATGTTTTGTCCTCTCGATGGTAGATGTTGAAGCATTTTAACTCACATTTTACTTACTGCCATCCTTCAAAATGTCTTTAATCACTTGATTCATTCAACATTTTGTCTCTCCATAGGTCATTTCACTCAATTTTTTTTCTTCTTTCTTTTTTTCATCAATAATTTCTCTTCCTTTCTGTTTTTCATGGTATTCTTTTTTTTTTCCTACTTTCTTTTTTCTATTAAATACTCTTTCACTTCTTTATTCTTCTTTTTTTTCCTCTTTTCATGCGAACTTTCTGAAACATTTTCCTCTCATATTTTTTTTTGCCTTTTTCATCCTTTCTTTTCTTATTTCATTTTGAAGATCAAAGATAAAGAGATTTTACTCCCTTCTAATGCAAGCTTATAGAAAACAAGAACTTTGGCCTACACAAAAACATGTAACTATTCCACCGCTAATATACAGTGAACTCGAGGAATAAGAACAACCCTGCGAGCATAGTGGGACATGAAGTCAAACCATGATTCTAAAGCTGAGAAGTGCCCACATCCAAGCCAAAGACAATTTAACATTAAATAGAATGACTTAAAGATTGAAACAAATCAATCAAGCTGAGAGAGAAAAAACAGAAACTATAGAAAAGACATGAAGAAAATAATTATATCAGAGTAGTTGACTGCATGTGAGATATTGTTTCAGTCAATGTTCAAAAATACGGATAACGCCTCGAGGCGGTCGGCCTTTGAGGCGCGAGGCGGACCGCCTTGAGGCGGCGAGGCGAGCGCCTCAATCCAAACGTCAAAAAAATTAATTATTTTTTAACAGTTAACAAATTACATTCAATATAGTACTAAAAGAAACTATTTGAATCTACTTCCGATTTAGTAACCAACTTAACAAGTAATAAATTATATCATTACCATAATTACTAATTTCTAATTATAATTTAGTACCTAACTTAATAAGTATTAGTAACAAAGTATAAAAACAAAAACAAAAATTTAAAGAATAGAAACTGAATTACGGAAATAATAATAATAAAAAGAAGCTATGATAATAATACAAAAGAAATAATAATAATAATAATAATAAGACAAAAGATCGGCAGTTTGGTTGAGAGAGAAACTGAGACAGAGAAGATCGGCAGTTTGGTTGAGAGAGAAACTGAGACAGAGAAGATCGGCAATTTGGTTGAGAGAGAAACTGAGACAGAGAAGATCGGCAGAGCTAGAGAGAGAAGATCAACAGTTTGGTTGAGAGAGAAACTGAGAAAGAGAAGATCGGCAGAGCTAGAGAGAGAAGATCGGCAGTTTTTTTCATTTTAATTATTTTTTTTAAAACAAACCATCGAGTGGGCATGGTTGTTAGAGGCGCTGTGAGGCACGCACGAGGCGACGGCGTGTGCGCATCAATAGACGTGCGGCGATGCGACTCCAGTGAGGCGCTGTGATGCGTGATGAAGCGCATGATGCGCAGTGAGGCGAGAAGCGCAAAGAGGCGTGCGTATCGTGGAGCCAAAATTTGTATTTAAAGAAATTTGTTGAAACCCTAAATTGCTACCTGCTACCTGCCTTCCTCTGTGAGGAGTTTCTGCCTCCAACTGCTGCCGCCGACGACGACTCCAGCACCGGCGACCACTCCAAGGTATGTATCTTAAGATCAATTTTTCTTCTTTCTTCATCTATCTTCTGAAATTTCTTTTTTTTCTTTCTTCTATTCTCTTCTATGATGCACATCTTCATCTTTCTTATATCTTCTTTTTTTCATCTTTCTTCTTCTTTCTTAATCTTACCATCATCGCTGATACCTGCAGCATGATTGTTCTCTGTTTTTTTTTTTTTTTTTTTGCCGAAATGAAATTAGAATTACATTTGGTTTCTGTTTGCTTTTGCCGAAATGAAATTTAGAATTCTGACTGTACTAATTTGGACATTTGACATCCTCGGTGCCTAAATTTTAGAATTCTGATTTGGACATTTGTTCTTGATTTTGTTGTAAAACTAAACATGTAATTGTGTAATACTTGATTGAATATTTATTTTTGGTACAGAATGGAATCTGGAGGCTCATGCAAAAGTAGAAAAACCGATTCCGCTTGGAAATATTCACAAATGATTGATCCTTCGAATAGGAACAATTTGAAGTGTAATTTTTGTGAAAATTTGGTGAAAGTGGGGGTCAATAGGATGAAACAACATCTCGCTGGAGGCTATAGAAATGTGACCAAATGTGGTAGATATCCTCCTAATGTTAGTGAGGAGATTAGAGATTATTTTCTGAAAAGATCTCAAGATAAGGAAGAAAGTAATATGATTCCACACTTTGATAATATTGGTACTTATGTTGATGATGATAATGATGTTGGGGTTGTTACTCAAACTCAAATGCGAAAGAAGCCAAAACAAAAAGGACCAATGCATTTGTATTTTACTTCTGATGTTGAGAAGGTTGTCAAGGATCGGAAAGAGGGAAAGTTGAAGCAATTGGCAATAAATGAATCATGCAAAAAAGAGTTGAGGGATAGAGCGTGTAGAGACCTAGCTAGATGGTTCTATGATGCTGGGATACCATTTAATGCGGTTAAATTGGATAGTTTTGCAGCAGCAATTGAATCAGTTGGACAATTTGGGCCTGGTATGAAACCACCTACCTATCATGAGGTCCGAGTTCCATTGTTGGCAAAGAAAGTTCAGAACACCAAAGAATTGATGAATGTACATAAAGAAGAATGGGCAAAATATGGATGTTCAATTATATCGGATGGATGGCGTGATTCAGTGGTTAATAGGGATATTATAAATTTTTTAGTCAATTCTCTGCGGGGCTCTGTGTTTATCAAATCCATTGATGCTTCAAACTTTGTGAAAACTGGAGACACTTTGTATAAGATACTTGATGAAATTGTTGAAGAAATTGGAGAAGAAAATGTTGTACAAGTAGTGACCGATAACGCATCAAATTATATAGCAGCAGGTATTCTTTTATAAATATATACAGATTGATTTATTTATTGTTGATATAGTATACTAACATAGTACAATGAAATATGAATTTTGTAGGGAGATTGTTGGAAGCAAAGAGACAACATTTGTATTGGTCACCATGTACTGCTCATTGTCTTGATTTGATACTTGAAGATATTGGGAAAATCCGTTTAATACATGAGACGTTGAAAAGGGCCGTGTCTGTGACCGGTTATATTTATAGTCGTACGAGTGTGGTAAATTTGATGAGAAACTTTACAGATAAAGAATTGCTTAGGCCTGCAGTGACCAGATTTGCTACTGCCTATATCACACTCCGATCCATACATAGCCAACAAAATAATTTGATAAAGATGTTCACTTCAGATGAGTGGCATAGTAGTAAATGGTCTAAGGAGGAAGGAGGGAAAAGAGCAGCACAAATCGTTTTGATGCCAAACTTTTGGAAGAATATTGTGTATACTCTAAAATTAATTGGCCCTCTTGTTAGTGTACTTCAAATGGTTGATGGTGAGAAGAAGCCTCATATGGGTTATATTTATGAGACTATGGATAGGGCCAAAGAAACTATTGCCAAGTCTTTTAATGGGAGAGAAGAAAAATATGCTTCTGTTTTCACCATCATTGATCAAAGGTGGAATTGCCAACTTCATCGGCCTTTGCATGCAGCTGGATATTACTTGAACCCTGATACTGATATACAAGACAAGATTAATAATGAGTTGCCAAAATATAGAAGTGCTCACGGTACGTTGGGGGGACCTATTGCAATCAGACAAAGTTTGTATAATTGCATTGGGAGGCTTGTACCTGATACTGATGTACAAGACAAGATTGATAATGAGTTGCCAAAATATAGAAGCGCTCACGATACGCTGGGGGGACCTATTGCAATCAGACAAGAAATAAGAAATCACCTGGTAAATTATTTAATCACAATAATTTTTAAATTATATTATGTAAATACATTTTATTAATTTGATATTCTTTGTATTAATAGCTGAGTGGTGGACGTCGTATGGAGCTTCCACTCCAAATTTACAAAAATTTGTCATAAAAGTCTTGAGTCTAACATGCAGTGCCACAGGTTGTGAAAGGAATTGGAGTGTATTTCAGCAGGTAATTTTTTAACTAATAAAATTTTAGTAAATTGTAAATAAAATTTTATTTATGTAAACTTATAATTATTTATTTCTTTCTTCGATAGCTTCATAAGAAAAGGCGAAATAGGCTTGCTCAACAACGTTTGAATGATTTGGTTTTTGTGAAATATAACCGAGCATTGAGGCAACGATATGATATGCGAGATACCCTTAATCCAATCTTGTTGGACGATATTGATGATTGCAACGAATGGTTGACTGAGAGATTAGATGGTGATTCTGATATGGATGATAATTTGGTTTTTGATAATGAACCTTTGACATGGGGTCCAGTTGCTACAGCTGCTGGAGTATATGAGCCAACCCACCATACTAGATCAAAAACTGGTGGAAAACCAAGTACTTCTAAAGCTGCTCACTTGAGGTTGATCAATGAAAATAATGACTTAGAAGATACAGATGAAGCGGAGATAGATCGTGAAGACTTAAGCGATGGAGAAGAAGATGATGCATTACCCATGGATGATGATTTTTCTCTTGATTAGATGATTTTTAATGCTGCTTGTTTTTCATTTTCTTGAATTTGAACTATGCATATTTTGTTAAGAATATGATGATGGTGTTTCTTTTGACTAGATACTTTATAATTATGCATATTTTGTCAAGTATTATGAATTTGACGAGTAGATTTAATATAAAAGTGGACTATATATGAAAATATTACTATCTATTTCGTATTTCTTCACATTTACAAGTAAATGATGCATATATTACAAATTTAAAATTATTATTAATAGACGTGCGCCTCGTGTCTGTGAGGCGTGCGCCTCTCGCCCCTCGCCTCGCTTTTCTGGCTCTGATCGCCTCGGTGCGCCTCTCGCCTTTAACAACCTTGCGAGTGGGTGAGGCGACCGCTTCAAGCCGACTCACACCGCCTCATCAGGAAGCAGTGTTGTTAGAGGCGCACTGAGGCGCGCCTCGAGGCGAGAGGCGCACGAGGCGATCGCTGATGCGCATCTAACTGGTCGAGGCGAGGCGACGTGAGGCGCAGCGAGGCGCACGAGGCGCAGTGAGGCGCGAAGCCCAGTGAGGCGCGCGCATCATGGTTTTACCGTTTTTTCATCAGTTTTTTTTACTTTTTTTTCCAAATCTGTTTCTTTCTTCATCTTTTTTCTTTATTTTTTCCATTTTCTTTATTTATAATTCTTTCTTTTACATTTGTATTTCTTTTTTCTTTTACAGTTCTTTTTTTTTAACTTTGTTTCTTTCTTCATCTTTTTTCTGTTTTTCCATTTTTTTTATTTACGATTCTTTCTTTTCATTTTCTTTATTTACGATTCTTTCTTTTCATTTTCTTTATTTACGATTCTTTCTTTTCATTTTCTTTATTTATAATTCTTTCTTTTACATTTGTATTTCTTTTTTCTTTTACAGTTCTTTTTTTTTAACTTTTTTTAACTTTGTTTCTTTCATCATCTTTTTTCTTTATTTTTTCCATTTTCTTTATTTACGATTCTTTCTTTATATTTTCTTTATTTACGATTCTTTTTTCAGTTATATTTTTTCAACATATGTTTTTTTAATGCTTGTTGTTTTCAATTTCTTGAACTTGAACTATGCATATTTTTAATTACGCTTGTTTTTATTATTTTCTTGAATTTGAAGTTTTGAACTGTGCATATTTTATCAAGTATTATGAATTAGACAAGTAGAAGTAATATAAAAGTAGAGTATATTTCACAATATTATTATCTATTTATTATTTTTTTATATTTACAAGTTAATGATGCATATATCACAGATTTAAAATTATTATTAATAAACGTGCGCCTCGTGTCTGTGAGGCGTGCGCCTCTCGCCCCTCGCGCCTCGCCTCCCGCCTCGCTTTTCCGGCTTTGATCGCCTCAGTGCGCCTCTCACCTTTAACAACCTTGCGAGTGGGTGAGGCGACCGCCTCAAGCCGACTCACACCGCCTCATCAGGAAGCAGTGTTGTTAGAGGCGCACTGAGGCGTGCCTCGAGGCGAGAGGCGCACGAAGCGATCGCTGATGCGCATCTAACTGGTCGAGGCGAGGCGTCTCCAGCGAGGCGACGTGAGGCGCAGCGAGGCGCACGAGGCGCGAGGCCCAGTGAGGCGCGCGCATCATGGTTTTACCGTTTTTTCATCAGTTTTTTTTTACTTTTTTTTCCAAATCTGTTTCTTTCTTCATCTTTTTTCTGTTTTTCCATTTTTTTTATTTACGATTCTTTCATTTACATTTATGTTTCTTTTTTGTTTTATAGTTCTGTTTTATTTTTCTTTTTTATCTTTTTCATTTCATTTTCTTTCTTTTACATTTGTATTTCTTTTTTCTTTTACAGTTCTTTTTTTTTAACTTTTTTTTTAACTTTGTTTCTTTCTTCATCTTTTTTCTTTATTTCTTCCATTTTCTTTATTTACGATTCTTTCTTTTCATTTTCTTTATTTACGATTCTTTTTTCAGTTATATTTTTTCAACATATGTTTTTTTAATGCTTGTTGTTTTTCATTTTCTTGAACTTGAACTGTGCATATTTTTAATTACGCTTGTTTTTATTATTTTCTTGAATTTGAAGTTTTGAACTGTGCATATTTTGTCAAGTATTATGAATTAGACAAGTAGAAGTAATATAAAAGTAGAGTATATTTCAAAATATTATTATCTATTTATTATTTTTTTTTATATTTACAAGTTAATGATGCATATATCACAGATTTAAAATTATTATTAATAAACGTGCGCCTCGTGTCTGTGAGGCGTGCGCCTTGCGCCCCTCGCCTTGCGCCTCACTTTTCTGGCTCTGATCGTCTCGGTGCGCCTCTCGCCTTTAACAACCTTGTCAGGAAGCGGCCTGAGGCCGCTGTTTTCTAAAATTCTGCGTGAGGCGGACGCTTCAGGGCGCCCATGCCGCAAGACGGCAACACGGCGCCTCGCAGTGCCGCCTCACGCCGTATTTTTAAACACTGGTTTCAGTGGTATGCTTTCACATTATTGTGAAAATGCATCCTGTTTAAAATACCTAACTATAATAACCAAGACAAATGAACTATAAGAAGTTAGAGCAACAATTAGTTTGGTTACTTTAAACTATAAGAAAGTTGTCTAAGCATATCTCACAGCCATGTCCAACACAGCCAAACCCATTGGCACAACTCACAATCACATGACACTTGGGCCTGAACCTGAACACCTAGGCGCCACTTGGGCTAGTAATGATCTAATAAAGAGTTCTCAAGAAGTGTGACTACCACCTTATCCGCTCTAAAACTGCACCGTATTGATGTACACTAGTGATTAATGTTTATTTCAACAAATGAACTATAGGATGTTACAGAAACAGTTAGTTTGGTTACTTTAAACTATAAGAAAGTTGTCTAAGCATAACTCATAGCCATGTCCAGCCCAGCCAAACCCATTGGCACAACTCACAGTCACAGGACACTTAAGCCTGAACCTGAACACCTAGGCGCCACTTGGTCAGCCTAGTAATTATGATCTAATAAAGAGTTCTCAAGAAGTGTAACTACCACCTTATCTGCTCTAAAACTGCACAGTATTGATGTAGACTCGTGATTAATGTTTATTTCAAAGGATTTTGGTACACATTCCCGGTCTAAAGTGTTGATGGTTGATGCAATGGCAGCATCCATTTGCAGCAGCACACGTGCATTCGGGGCGGATAGGTGGTTACATGTTAAAGTTGTTGGGTGGCTTTTTCCGCTTTTAATGGAAATAGGTCTTTTTCAGTGTTTTAGAATCATTTCATCTTTGTTCAACTCTGACAAGACTTGCAATCTAGAAAGTGAGAAAATTATAGGCAAATTCAAGATAACACAGCACCAAATAACTCTAATAGAGCATTTAATGGTAAAGCACCAAGGATAATGAGCAGACAAAACTTCTTCAAATAGTAAAGAATCAGAGGAAAGAGGTATCATGTTTCTCACGTTGCCAACAAAGACTGATCGTGAATCCGCATCTTCTCTATTTGCTTGACTAGCAGCAGCACTAGCAGGATCTGTAGTAACATTATAGGAGGAACATAGTTTAAACATATTGACAAATACAAAAAAAAAAAAAAAAAAAAAAAAAAAACAAACAAATAATCTATGCATGGATTACAAATTCGAGATAGATTTGGCAAGTCACGTGAGCAGATACAAAATGGAATTGAACAGACAGCATCTTTTCAGATAAAACTTGAAAAGAATTCAACAACAGGTTAGTAATTATCAACAATAAAACGTAAACTATAAAATCAGCTCAAAGTAAAGGTCAATGAAAAGCTTTAACTGTTTATTGACTTTTAGATGCAGTGAACAGAAGAGTGCAAAGTGAATACAATTTGATCAATTATTCAATAATCCAGATATAAATTATAAAAGAAGAGGGAAAAAATTCCATACAGAGGTGGTATAAAAAAATTGCATTACTTCCAGCTTAATGAGTTGGTCCCAATCCATGACAGATGGTACAACATTAACAGGGAAGTATGAAATATAATTTTTTTTTTAAATGTGTGTACGTATTTACATCAAACTTTATAACGCACGGAAGAGAGTTTGTATGTCTTTGGTCCAAATCATGACAGATTGTGTAACATTAACAGAGAATTATGAAATATAATTTTTTTTTTAAATGTGTACATATTTACATCAAACTTTATAACGCACAAAAGAGAGTTTGTTTGGCAGGTAAAAGTCACTTGCCATAACACAGATGTCCTAAGTAAGATCAGATCCCACTCACTGGGGAAGGAAGATATGATATGATAGAGAACTAGCTCCAATTATCAACCTTGTTTCTTACTTTCATAAGTTTCATTGGGTAACATTGTCTCATACAGCTTCCTTATTACAATGTCTAACAAGCAGCAAAAATCAATAGATCAATAATAAATGTGTACAAGATCAGGAATACTATGAAGCTTGTAATAACACAAAATAACTAGAAAATAAAGCAAAGCTGAACAGGCTACCCATTCTCCAACTGTCACAATCATGATCAACAAAACTTCCCTGACCAATGTAAAAAGTTTTCAATCTCAAGAAACACAATAAGAAAAAGCAACAACCAAAACAATAGATTAAAGAAAGAAATACCTTGAACAGCGCCCATCTCTTTCTCGACCTTAGCCTGCATCTCACGAAGAGCAGCAGCTTCCTCCTCCATCTCCTTCAACCGCTTCTTCATCTCATCCAGCTCCTACACGCACGTGCAAATAATAGATATAAACAAAACAACAAACAGATCTATCAAATAGCTAGGGTTCTAATCAATCAATCGAATAGCTAGGGTTTTAACCAACCAATTAATCACGCGAGACAAAATTTGGAAAGTACCTTGACAGCGTCGTCATCGGCGGCCGACATGTCAACGTCAGTGTTGTGAACGTCCACGTCACCTTCCACGTCGGGGATTTCGCCTCCGTAAACCTCGTGCTCCTCCTCCTCCATTCTCTCTGTATGTATTTCTGGCGAGAGAAACTTTCAGCCTATCGTGATTTATATTATTATATAAGAGACTAGTATGACGGCACATGCCTATGGGTTTAAGAAATAAACATCTATTTACGCTTTTTATTTGGTATAATTTGTTAAGTGGAGTTTTACAAGTAGAATTTTTAACAAAAAAATAAAAATAAAAATAATATGTATTTAATAATTAATGAGAGTTTTTATTAAATATTATAAAATTATTTTAATATACAAGTTTTTTAAAAGAGGGCTACTACTTCCACCCCAAAACTCCCACCTTCTCTCTCTTATTTAAAATGTCGAAATTGCCTCTCTTTTTTATAAAAATTCACTCATCCAATATATATACACATTTATTTAACACTACTTTTATATATATATGAATTTAACGCTACTTATATTTTTTTTATTAATTAAATTTTTTAATTTTTTAATTTTGTTATTTTTAAATTTTATATTTTTTAATAAATTTTAATAAAGAAAATATAAATTCACAATCAGAATAAAACAGACTATGTCAAAATTTATTTTATAAACTGATTTTTTTGATAAAAATATTTTTTTTATACATAAATATTGTTAATTAAATTAATAAATAAAAAAATTAAATTAATAAATACTAAATTTGTAATATTTATTAAACAAATAACAAATAATATATATATATATAAAGAGCAAAAAAAAAATTAAATTTAACAAAAATAAAAAATTTATTTTTAATTAATATATATATATATATATATATTTTTGTATGTGTGTGTAAATTGATCCAAAAGAATTTATGTGTGTGTAAATTGAAGTAAGGAAATTTTTGGCTGACATGGGAGCAAATTTGGAATTTCCGGGAAGACAAGGAGGGGGGGCGCACGTCAGGGGGTGAGAGTAGTAGTTTTCTTTTTAAATTTCATATTATGAAATAAATGAAATAAAATATTTATATTATAAACAATTTAATTCTTTAAAAAAAGTCATATCAAACCGGCATTTATAATAAAATAGAAATTTGAATACTACATATTTATTACAAAAATTTTGAGCCTTCACATTCAACTTAGCAGAAATATTTAGTTCCATGTTTGTTGACGGCTGATTTTAGTCTCAGAGGCAATAAGGGCTCTTCGCTCCCAATACAATCTTCCTGCAACTGTGAATTTGTTTTTGTTATGGGAAACCAAAAGCAAATTTGGCAAAAGATAGATGAACACACCAATCAACAAAGGGATTTAACGTGGTTCGGCGGATCAGATCCAACCTACATCCATGGGCACAAAACGGGTGATATTCTATTACTGAAATACGCTGTTACTTGTTTACAGGTCTAATAAATTATTTTTTTCTCCAAGTATGCTCTCCCATCCCATTTATACTAGTAAAGAGGCGATTTCCCTTTCCCACAAGACTTCTTGGCCGAAACTACCTTCGCCTTCATCTTAATTCTATAAGAACACTGACTTATCATCTTATCCCATAAAAATAGGATGATTTATCATCTTATCCCGTAAAAATAGGATGACTTATCACCTGGAACATATCTCGCCATCTGCTCGGTCTTCAAGAGGTCGGTCACAATGGTCCTCTGAACTGAGAATGCTGCCACCGATCTGATAATGACCGGTCATCCGAGCTTAGATGACCTAGAAGAATTGTGTGTCCTATCAGTGTTATCCAAGGCATTTGGTCCAGTCAATGTATGAGATTTCTTAGCTAGGTCATCTAAATACTCGAATATCTCATCAGGGTCTTTTCTTCTAAACTCACCATTACACATTGTCTCAATGAACTGGCGCTCTCTAGGGGTTAGACCATTGTAGGCACTGCATTTTTACACATAGAACCCGATGATGAGTCTTATTTGGAGACAACTACCTTTTAAGTCACGGAGGTCACGGGAAACGGACATCGGAAGGGGAAATTCAGAATAAACAAGGTTCACTGTTTTCGTTCATGCTACGTTCGTGTTTACGTTCGAACGTCAAACGGATTGCGGGCGTTCGAGGAAGCGTTTCGGAACGGTGTCGGTAATTCTGGTTTTGCTGCTAGCCTCACATCCAGCCCATTTAGCTCCCCAAAGCCAATAAAACACATCCCAAATTAAATAAATAAATATTAAATTAAATATTAAACATTAAAATAAAACATTTAAACCATTTACCAATTAAAATAACACATTACCAACTTACAACTAAAATCATGCCTAAATTAAACAAATCACATACTAAATCAAAATATAATCATACCAAATTAAAATCAATCATAACCAATTAAAGCCAATCTAATAAGATAATCACCAATCTTAAAATATTGTATTCCTAAACCAAGCCAATCAAATATTCAACCTTCCCTATCTAGCCAAGATTTGTCCCCCTTCAATCTTTGACTTCCCTTAACCAAACCAAATCAAATCCCTCTTTAATTAGCCAAATCTCTTTCCTTGTCAAGCCCAACCCTTTGCCTATAAAAATAACCCTTCACCAACCTTTCCAACCCTAGCTAGCTCATACACAGAAAACACATACAACTCACACAAATCACAAGAGAAAAGAAAACAACCCCAAACCTAGCCACCTCTCCACACAACACAAATCACGCCCAAGCTTTGACACACATAATTCACTCCCAAGGCTAAACAAGAGAAAAAAAGAAAACACTTCACACATACACAAAAAGAGAACAAAAGAACATCAACCATCTCCTCCATAGCCGAATCCACCACAAGTAACCACCCTCACATCACCGAAACTACAAGCACCAAAATAACCTCCATACACCACCGAAAACCAGCCCCTCTCAACCTCCATACATCACCGAAAATCACACAAACACAACAGCCCAAATCCTTAAAAAATAGTAACATAAAAACTGCATAGATAATCTTAAGAATAATCACACTTAATTGCACTAAGAACCCACACAAACTTGGAATAGTTTATTGAAAACGTTAAAACAGGTGGTCCGTGTAGTGAGCAGCAAGACAGAGACCAAATAGGAGCAGAACGGAGTTCGAACCGTAAGCAAAACAGCGAAGCAGTGAGCTAGGACATTGAACCAGTGGACCAGAAAAGTTGCGGAGCTTTACCCCCTTTCGATCTCCGTGGAACGCGAGTCCGAGAGACGGCTTAAAAGGTTAGACCTGAGGGTATCTTTCACACTTATTCTCATTCGGCCCGGGGCTGGATTCGTTCCGCCGAGGTCACTTGGTTTCTCTCAGCTCGGGGTCGGGTTACGTCCAACCGAGACGGTTTCTTCGGATTGGGGAGGTAACATTCCCCCGGGTCCAAGTCTTTCACGAAAGCTCGGGGTCGGGTTATGTCCCACCGAGTCGGTCCCTTTGTATTGGGGAGAAAACATTCCCCCAGAACCCGAGTCTTTTACTCAGATCGGGGTCGGGCTGTACCCCTCCGGTTCATGATGACCCCTGAAGGGTCCCAAATTGTTCGGATAACAGGAAGCATAAAAGAAGAAGGAGAAAGAGATAAGAAAGACGCATTAAATATATATATAGGTATGTCAAAGTACAACTTGCAATGTTATTACAAAAAGTAAAGTGTACATAGGGCCCCGGTCGGGTTACCCTTTCTCATTCAGCCCGCACAGGGGCAGGAACTTCTTCCTCAACTGGCTCAGACGGCGGGAGGACTGGCTCGATCTCAGGAGGAGGAGCGGCTGCTTCATCCTCGGTAGCACGGGAGACCTCTACTTCAAGGACGGGAGGAGGGATCTCAAGGCAGTCATCGCCGGAGGCTGGAACATCAGGTCGCTCTTCTCGGCAAACACCGGAATCCGGAACAACCGAAATCGGGTCGGGATCCATCACCTCCTCGGTAGGGGGAGGGAGCCACTTCCGGAACTCCTCCTCGGAGATCTCCCCTTTACAGAAACTGATGGCCGCATATATAGGATCCATATTCAGACTCGGCAGCACCATCGGTATCAGTTCGGCGCAGTCACCAACCCCCTCAAGGTGAATGGCCTCCTTCTCGGCCTCAAGATCAGCCTCTCTCTCCTCAAGCTCGGTTTCTTTCCTCTCAAGATCATCCCGAGCCCGCGCCATTTGCTCTTCATTGACTTTCAATTTGGTTTCGACACTGGCCACATTGGCCTTCAAAACGCCAATTTCAGATTGGGCGGTCTTCAAATCCTCCCGAGCATTGTCAGCAAGCTTTCGCTCCAGCGCAGCAGCAGCCTTAAGAGCCTTGTTAACTTTGAAGTTCTCAATGGCTGTCAACTCAAGGTTTTGAATCACCCCCTCCCGGTCGGCCAGCTTGGTTTCCGCCTCTGTAAGACGATTCTGAAGCCTCTGAGCCTGACCACCATCGGACAATAGGCTCAAAAGAAGATCTTTATTCTTGGCCATGAGATAAGTGGCCTGCAAAAAAAAAAGAGAAGAGAAAAAGGTCATGATATAATATGAAGAAAACCGAGAACCGAAGTCAAAAAAGAAAAAAAGAGGAGAGAATAAAACTACCTTTGCCATCTGAGAGCTCATCTCGGTGATCACAGCCTCGGGCGAGATATCCTCATACCTCGAGACCTCCTCAGGAGGAATCACCTCGGCCAATTCATTGAAGGCCGGCACTAAATGGGAAGTGGCCTCCCGGATGCTTTCTCCCAGGTCATCCACCCCGAGGGTTACAGAACCCTTTCGCTTTTTTGAGGAGCCCACGGATGATTTTTTGCCCCGGCGAGCGTCTTTCTTCTTGCCCGGGACAGGATCTTCCTCCTCCTCTTGGACCAGCTCGGTCTCCTCGGCCCTAAATTGACGCCTCATTTTCCTCAAGGGCTTCGGCGGACTGGTGAGACGAGCAGACCCCGATGATTGTGCACCAGGAGAAGATAGATCACGAGCAGCCGGCTGAACTCTCCCTTGAGACGCCCTCTCAGCCCCTGCAGAATCAGGTTGTGCCCGGGAAGTTCCCGTTTCAGCATGACCGGCCTTCTTCATAGTACCGGCCAACTTCTCAAGAAACTTTGGCCTCTTCGACATGCCTACAAAAAAAGGGGAAAAAGGAAAATCAGGACCCGAGCATATAACAAAGATATCAAACATGATAAAACAAACAGGGAAGATCATCAAAAACAGCCATCAGACACCTACCTATCCGACCAGAGACTTCCGGAGGGACGGTCTGAGTAAGGCCTGACTCAACAAAGGCCGCATCATTGACCAACTTCCTCCAGTGGGCAGCATACCCCCGAGCCCAATGTACCCGCCTCCGAACCTGACGAGAAACCTTGGGAGCATCTCGCCAACAAGCTGGGAGGAACCAGAGAAGTCAGAACCTAAAGAACTAAGAACGGGAATAAAGAAAGAAAGAATGGGTATTAAACTCCTAACCTCCAGCCCTGAAAATGTCCGGAACCGAGACGTCCTCCTCAAACGATCTCAGGACCCGACCCCAATCCCCAGTGGCCCAGAACCAAAGGTCCTTGAAATTCTTGTTGGAGTCGGGGAGTTTCTGGACAAGGTTGGACGAGCTATCATAAGCAGAGAGGTAATACCAACCATAGTGAGTCTTTGGGTTAGACTTCAAACGGTATAGCCTCTTCACCTCTTCCAAACAAGGTACACCTAAACCGGCCCGGTGCCAAACCACGTATATGCCGGCCAGAATCCTCCAGCTATTCAAGCTCAATTGGCAAGGGGCAATTGACCGGCGTAAACACACACGTATAACGCAAGCGCACGTATCGTTCAAGTAGTATAAAAATATCGATCCCACGAGGACTTAATTCCTACTATTGTTATTAATTGTTGATACTATTTATTTACAAATATCTAATTGAGGGAGAAGGGAATTGATTGCTTGAATGATTTGATTTGTAGATTTGCTAAATAAATAAAAAGATAAAAAGAAAAAAGAAAATACTAAGGAAAATAAAAGACTCAAGATCTAGGGTTGTGAATCTTTCTAATAACTATTAAAAGATGAAGTAGTTATATTATAGTTGGGTAAAATATTGAATTATTAATCTGGAACACTAAATTATGTAAAAGCCTCTTCCGAATGATCATTTACAAATACCTAGTATAATCCAATTGAACCATATGTCTATGTCAATTAAATTACCTAGATTCATTAAGGTTAAGTTCCAATTAAGACTACCCCCGCCCGACAGGTATATTCTTATCCTGTAAGGAAATCTATTAAAGGTTTATCTATCCTTAAGGAAGATCGTGGGTTGTTGAGTATAATGTCTTTAAACTTAAAATCCATATGTCTAGTTCATTTTAAGTTTTATCTAATCAATTTTATTAGTGATCAGTTAATAAAAATGCATTAAGGTTATGACTCAACAAATAATTCTTTTAGTTACCCAAACTATAATCTAACCCTTTTTTAATACGGTGATATTAGAAATCATCATTCCCTAGTATACTAACTTAGTTACAACACATAGTTAGGACTAGTAAAACAAAGATAAAAATTACTAAAAAGTAAATGCAGAAAAATAAATAAAATGCTAAGGAAAAATGAATTAACTTCTACTAAATACTAATTAGAAATCTCCCATAAAATATAATATATACTTGTGATAATTTTATCAACCAGCCATAAAGGCGGTAATATTTGTTATTAAACCAGCCATAAAGGCGGAACAGAAATATACCAGCCATAAAGGCGGAACAAAAATAAACCAGCCATAAAGGCGGAATAATTATTTAATAACCAACCGACCAATCTGGCGGTATCCTTATTAAGTCCGGTTATAAATAGTTTATATATTATATTTTAGGGAGATTAATCTAAATAGCAATAGTAAAAGAATTACCTTTTTACCTTAGCGGTGAAAAGTTACCTCCACATAGTAAATAGTAAAAATTGTAAGAAGTAAGAAAGTAAAATTACTATTACTATTAAAAAGTAATTAAAAATATTTACAAAACTTAAACTAAAATATTCTAGAGAGAGAAGCTCTCAATTTAGAACTAAGAAAAGAGAGAGAAAGGTGTAATGAAAACTGAAAATTCGATCTCTATTTATAGGCTCGAGTAAGGGTCCAGCGTCGCGACGCCCAAATTGCACTAGCGTCACGACGCTGGGTACAGTTCGACACGTGTCACGCGCTGGTTGGTCGGCTCAGAATCTTATCCGATGACGTGGCACTGTTCATGACGTCATTGCTTGCGTCACGCTGACGTGTCAACTGTTCATGACGTCATTGCTTGCGTCACGCTGACGTGTCAACTGTTCATGACGTCATTGCTTGCGTCACACTGATGATGTGGAAGGCGACGTGGCGACACGTGGGGCGGTGGCCGTCAGACGAATAAGATTTCGACACGTGTCGCGCTGTGATTGGCTTATGGTGACGTGGCATGTTGACTCGGTTGACTTGCTGACGTGGTTGATGATGTGGCATGACACATGGATCATTGACTCGGTTGACCGGATGACGTGGCGACACGTAGGATGACACGTGGCACACGTGGCGATGATGACTGTCGGCACCGTAGGATGTTGACACGTGGCACGGCGCATTTTAGCATCTCCGTTGTGATGGTGACACGTGGCACGGCGCACGTTAGCAAAGTCAAACTTTTCTCAGATTCTGATTTGTGGACCCGGCGCATTTTAGCAGATTCGGCGCACGCTGGGCGTCGCGACGCGCAAGGCTTCAGCGTCGCGACGCTGAAATGACGATTTTGCCTTTTTTGTCCAATTTTGTCCATTTTGCCCCCAAATTGTCTCCAATGCTTTCAAAACTTTATTTATCTGCAAAATAACACAAAATACATCAAAACGTTCACAAAACTCAAGAAACTATACAAAATATTAGTTTAAATGAGTGGGAAATAGTGATAGAAATACCACTCATCAGCAATCTCCATCTCGGCCAGCATCCAAGCAAAATAACGTTGCATCGGCAGCCGTAGCCCACATTCAAAAAAGACCAGAAGAAGCGCCACCGAGCCCACATCAGGCTGACTAGCACGATCCA
This sequence comes from Zanthoxylum bungeanum, assembly GCA_019454045.1. Taxonomy (NCBI): domain Eukaryota; kingdom Viridiplantae; phylum Streptophyta; class Magnoliopsida; order Sapindales; family Rutaceae; genus Zanthoxylum; species Zanthoxylum bungeanum. The sequence goes on along the minus strand of SKCR01046098.1, from coordinate 87,069 downwards.
TTGGGCCTGGAACTTCAAGGGCAATATCTATTGGGATGTCATATCGTTGCCTCAACAGCGCCAGATCATCCTCAGTTATTTTAGAGGGGCAGTTCATGTCCAGAGCCGACGACCCAAGTTTACCGGGCTCTGGGTCCTTCCGAGGAACCCTCTGATGGTAGGAGTCTTGTTCAATCTCAGAAGGAGTTGGGGTAGTGTCAAGGTCTTCTACGCTAGGTGCCCCCGAACCCGAGGAGAGCTCCTCAGCAGGGGGAGTTGAGATATTAGCAGGCTTTTCAGGGGAGGAACTGCTGTCAGACATCCCTGACACCCACAGAAAAACAGAGAAGGAATGGGAAGTCAGTCTACGGCTAAAAGAAACTACCCACGGTTTCCATGTTAGCTAAAGCAGGTGGTCTCTAAAAGTGCCCTAAAAGCAGAACCCGGCAAACCATAAATCTTTCCCTAGCAAAACACAGATTCACAAAACACAAAAGAGGAAGAGGTCGTTCAGAAGACTTACTTGTTCTTCTCAGAAAAGGCAGAAGGTTGTTCAGTACGGGTGTGCCCGTTCCTTATGTTCGCAGCACAGAAGAAGAAAAAGACCATGGTTGGACTTCGAAAGCACGGAGTCGGGCAAATCACAGAGATATTTGCAGAAAAGAAGAAGAAATCGCCGAAAAAGATTGAACAGTGAAAGCCTCGCCCTCTTATAGTCATGACGAAGACGCTCGTGACCATTGGATCTAAGGGAAGAGCCCGGATGAACGCCAAGTGTCGACTACAAAAGGGGTCTCCCAAGTTTAAACAGGCGGTTGAGATCAGCCCACTGTGAAGATGCCTCTGCACGGTCGATTCGTTCCCTTTTTTGGCGGGAACCCGGCGGATGTTTGACAAGTGTCAAAATTAGAAGAAACCCTAAAGATGATTTGATAGGCATTTAAACGGACGTGACTGATTGCGTGTCTCGAGACGAAAACGCCTAAAAAGAGGCAAACAAAGCATTTCTCGACCCCGGATCGACCTTCAACAGAGCAAGTCAGAAACACCTTCTTTATATAGTTCCCGGCACCAACTTGCACGCTTGTTGGAACCGAGAACTATGGGACAGATGTTGATGGTGTTTTCTGGCACTATAACATTTAAGACAGCACGACGAGGACAGAAGGGTAATTCCCTGACTGGTTGAGATCATCAAAGCCGACCCGACCACAACATGTAAAGACCGACCACTTTGGTTCGGATGACCGAGCACTTTAAGGTCGGCAGAAACACTCTCAGCATAAAAGATTGTCATGACCGACCACATAAAGACCGACCAGACGGCGAGACACGTTCAAGATGACGACACCCTATTCTTGCGGATAAGATAAAGCGAGTTATCATACTCTCACAAGGAAATGGAGTCAGAATCCGAAAGGGAATAAGAAAAGGGAAGGGAATATCAGGCTAGGAATCCTTGCAAGGAGAAGAGACTAAATTCAACTAGGATTTCTTATGCAAATAGGAGTCTGATTTCTGTATTACTATAAATAGGAGGGCATAGTATGTGTAAAATCGGCATCAAATCTCCAACAAAAACTAGTGATCTGAACCTTCAAGCTCTGACTTGTGAAGATCCGAGAAGAGTGTTTAAGTAATAAAAGTACCATCTTTTTTGTGTCCGTGGACGTAGGTCGGATCCAAATCCACCGAACCACGTTAAATCTCTTTGTTGTTTGGTGTGTTTATCTGTTTTTCGCTAAATTTGCCTTTGGTCCCCCATAACCAAACAAATTCACTATTGAGGGAAGATTACCTCGGGAGTGATATTCCATTATTACCCTGAGACCAAAATCAGCCGTCAACAGATACTAATAAAAAAAATGGAACGAAGTTACCGCTTCGTTGTTGACTAAGCGAACCTGCTCCTTTTGCTTGTAAACCGTCTCCCCGGCAACGGCGCCAAATTTTGATTACGCCCAAATATGACTCGTGGTTATCGCAGTATAGTTGGGGTATCGATTCCTCAGAGAGATGGTTACAACGGAACTAATTCACTCAATCAAGAACGTTTAGCAATAACTAAATTAAAGAAAAGATTAAATTGCAATATAAACTAAAGATTACGAAAACTAGAAAGATTTTATCAATAGAGAGAAATAGCAAAACGTCAGGATCCCCTCTTGTACCAATTACTTATATTCCGTTATTGATTCTTTTTATTACTCAATTGAGGGTTTCACGTCCCAAACCCACAATTGGAGGATATTCAATTCTACACGGATTAAAGTTCTAAAGTAATTGTTATTTTATCTTCTCTACGTTCACAACTCACAAGGTTATCGTTACAACCTATCTAACGACGACAATATACCCTCGGGCAATATTGCAACAGAAAATTAACTCACAAAACAACTTTAACCAGTCACAACTATTTTCACCAACCACATAGAAAAAGCGTGACTGAATCTATATTTAAATTAATAAAATATAGTTTCTGGATTAAAATAATCAAAAGAATAAAGAGAAGAATATGATAACAATTGTATTAAACAAATAAAATCATCCAAGAATCAAATAACAAAAATAAAAGAATTGGGTACAAGAGTTCGCCCTTAGCTTTGCTTTGGGAGATTAGTTCTGCATGCCGAAGGAAGAAATAACAGTGATGGGTTGGAAAAACATCGGGTAATTCATTATCACTGCTCCCTGGATTGCTCTCGGCTCCCGCACTGCTCTCGGCAAAACTGTCTTCTGCTTCCTGGACTGCGTTTTTTTTGTTCTTGCGCGCAGCAGCCTAAGCTGCTTCCCGCAACTTTTTCTCTCCCTTCTTTTTTGTGCGCAGCTACCCCCTTTTTATAATCACGCCCAGCAGCCTTTTATTTTTCTTTTTAATTATATGCACAGCCTTTTATTTTTCTTTTTAATTATATGCACAGCAGCCCTTCAATTGTTGCACACTGGAGCTTTCTAATATGTATTCAGGTAGCCGGCTTTTTGTCTCTCACGTAGCAGCCCTCTTTTTGTGTCTTTTTACAACACAAGAATTTGAAACCTATTCTTTAATTGCTTAGGGCCCACGTTTCATCCTGCAAAATAAACAAGAAATCGGTAAAATAATTTAAATGGTTAAATATTTCTTAAATTAATATTAAGGTAAAAATTATATTAAAAAATATACTATATAAAATTTAATACTGAGCACTTTCTAAATTAATGTAATGATAAAAATTATATAATAAAATATAAATTATATAACTAAATACTGAACAATAAACTCGAATAAGTGATGTTTCAAAGTGCATTTTCATGCACTTATCACAACCTCCAACCAGCTTATTGCTTGTCCCTAACAATTCAAGCGCAAAATAAAATAAAAATTAAATAAATAAAAACTATCTAAGCCACTTTCGTAGGGATCACGATTGCATTTAGCGTATGCAACCAGCCTTTAAACCTCTAGGTGTCCCTATTGGACGAGTTATAGTCTCGTGAGGGCTTACAGCGACGACACCCACAAACGTTATTCAAAACATACAATCATGCAAAAATAAAAATAAAATAGTCTCAATAGTTTCACATAATTTTGTCCTCAAAGAATGCATATTAATGAAATTAGAGAACCTTCAAAGTACTCAACGTAACTCAAATCTAAGTTTTTGAATAAATCATCTAAGCTAGACTCACAGTGTGTGTGAAAAGGTTCATTCACGGCTTGATTCATAAGTAAGTCAACGCAATGATTTCATTTAAAAATTAGGATCGATGAGTCAAACCAACCTAGATATCTCAATTAAGCTCTGTAGTTAAAAATAGGATGACTTATCACCTGGAACATATCTCGCCATCTGCTCAGTCTTCAAGAGGTCGGTCACAATGGTCCTCTGAACTGAGAATGCTCCCACGTTTTTTTTTCTTCTTTTTTTTTTAAATTTTTGAATCCAACACATACAGATAAAGTGTTTGGATCCAAAACGTTGGATGTGGAAAAAAAAAACACAAATCATGTGCCACAAAAAAAAAGAACAGAAAGACAAATCAGATTTGGTTAGAGATAAAGTCTTTGGACATTACAGATTGACCTTAAAGATTCGAGGATGAATCTTCTTAAAGAAGGGGAGATTGATATGATACAGGGAGCATAAAAAAAACAAGCCTCGAAGTATGGATCCAAGCATCCAATGATGAAGACTAATAATCCATTCAAGTTAATTGGCAATGAAGGGGTCGTAAATATACAAGCGAATGCCTCCTAGAGGGGGTTAATGATAGTGTTTATTTTAGAGTGGGCCAACTGTTAGGAGCCCTAGGTTTTAATATTGGTGTTTATTATAGAGTGGGCCAAATGTTAGGGGCCCAAGATTTTATTTGTAATAAGGATTATTACCTAGGGTTATTTCTGGTTTCGTAACATATTACAATTAGGGTTTCCATTGTACTATTTAGACAAGCTTTTCATTAATAAAATGCATGAATGTTTTAACCCAAAAAAATTAATATTGTCGTCAGACACATTGGTGGTGAGGCCGTGATGGCTAACCATGGAATGGTGGATTCTCTTCAAAAACTTATCAAAAGGGTTGTTGTCATTTGTGGCGTTTCAAGCAATTAGGGGTTCGTGAGGCTTTGTTCTTCACGAGTTTCTAATCTTCAAACCTCGTTATGCTTTACTGGGCGCTCATAACAATCTTTTGTGGGTTTCACAGGCTTTGTTCCTGTGGGGTTCACAGGAGTTGCGTGGATAACAATCTTTTGTGGGTTTGCTTGGCTCTGCTCCATGCAGGTTTTCATCATATCGGGTGTGATGTCAAGATGGAAGTATCACTTCAGTCATATGGAGATGATGATCACGCAGGGATACAAAACTAGTACTCTAATATGTTGCAACTATCGGGATAATATGACAAGGTCATGATTATCTGATTAAGGAGACTAGTTGCTAGTGATCTGATAAATGCTTCATACGGGGCAGACACAATTCCAGCCCTAGGCCTAGCATGTGACTTCTGATACTGGATCGCAATACGCAATACTTGGTATAATATGTTTGATATAGATTATGTATTCCTTAAAAGAATATTTCTGGAGAATTGGGTAAGCACGGTGCTTTGCTAGAAGCCAACCATGTCTTGTAAATCGGTAAGAACGTAGTACCAGGTACGCACGTGTTCGGATAGTCTGACGACCGAATTTACTGCCAACATATCCAGGAATCTCATGGGCCGATTCCCAAAGATTCACCGATGACGTTTGACTCGAACAGAATTAATCTGAGATTAATTATAAGAGAGAGAAAAATTCATCTAGGATTAATTATGGCAAGTATTTATCTGGGATAAAATTCGATTAGAAGAGAGAGAACGATTAATTTGGAATTAATCGATTAAATGATATATTCAATATATTAATTGAAATTAGATTTCGACGCGGAATTAAAATTAGATTTTAATTCGGGCGAACGAATTAATTCGTTAGCGACTTTAAAAATAATGTCGCAACGACAAATTCGTTATTTCGGAATTAAACGAACCCGAGCCCGAGCGAAGTTGCGCATTGAGATTGTTCGACTTAAATTCAGAATTTATAAGTGGTGGGGACCCATTTGAGTTACATCACACTTTGACTTGTGATGGAAGTGGTTGAAATGGAGTGTAAGCATTAGATTGCTTATTCAACACTCTAAACAATCTCTACACACTTTGCATTATTTTATTTCATTTTGAATGACTAATACCAACTTTGGATTTTTGGTAATAGGTAATTGATTTTTGGAAAATCAAACACAATACAAAAAAATCTCTCTCCTCTCCGTTTTCCTCTCAAAGCCGAGAGCTTCCTCTCTCAAGTTAGAAATTTTATAGCAATTTTTCTTCAAGCTAGCACTACAAATGAGTCAACCAAGGTGTTAGGGAAACCATTCCCAAGAGTTTGGAACACAAGTAAAAGCTTGGAGCTCTTCATCAACATCAAAAGTTTTGAACTTCATACATCCATCCAACCGATCAATGTAAGTTTTTTCCGTAACTTCGTTTAGTATTCGCACTAATCATGACTTAGAAGATCCTTGGCATGTTCTAGGAACCCAACATGACTATCATCAAAATATAAATAATAACTCATACATCCACTGTGGTATCTCAAGTCGAAGGACCACATATTCTACTTGACTCGGAAGATATCTTATCAACATTGGTGTACCATCTATTAGGAATCTTCGGTGATTCGTTCAATATTCATCAACCATGAATACCTACATATATATACGAGTCTCCTGAGACTCATAGTCCATTGAGATAAACCATCAGAATCATAGATTCCAATATACGATATGTACTGGTCTCTAAGGATTTACTTACTAACCAAGAATGTAAACCTAAACTTGAAACAGTTTAAGAATGATACTGTTATGGAATAACTCAATATCAGTTACGACACTTTTGCAACTATACCGTAACTAATCATTTTAAGGTCTTTTACGTCTTTACCATATATAAAAGAAAAAAATATATTGATGAAACTGTTGGACAATTATGACACATAGCATCACTATTTGTACAGAACATTATGTTGTTGTACAAATAAACTATGTGACAAAGGAAATTATTCTTTTATCATTTGTAATTAGATTACCAAGATATATAAATGATAAAAATCCATATGATTAGTACCAGATTAATAAGATATGAGACAATATTAATCCACGTAAGGTTTAATCATTAAATATCTCTAGTCGTAGTATTATCGAGACTGGACATCGATAATGCGGAATAGACTAGTATTACACTTGTGCATGTTATGGAAGCGTAACAGCATAGTTCTCATATATTTGGGTATTGGATACTCATGCAAGTGTAATAGGAGGTTCTGTTTACCGATGGTACGGAAACAACTTCGCTCTGGATAGACCCATCGGAATCTCATTGGTAGTATGACTATGTGTCTATGGGAATCCGAATCAGGGTAGGTGTATTTGGTCTTAACCTGAGACTTGCATCGCTAATACTTGCGACAATCAGTATACTTTGGTTTTGGTCGTCCGGGGCTTTAACAGGTTCTGTGTACGCCTCTTCTGGGTATACTGAGAGTCGTAGTGTATTAGGTGTGATGTCAAGATGGAAGTATCACTTCAGTCATATGAAGATGATGATCACGTAGGATACAGAACTGTTACTCTTAAGTACTGCAGTCATCAGGATAATATGACTAGGTCATGATTATCCGATCATAGAGACTAGTTACCAGAGATCCGATATATGCTTCGTACGGAGCAGACACAATTCCAGCCCTATGCCTAGCATGTGATATCGATACTGGATCGTAATACGCAATACTACGTATACTACGCCTGACGAAGATTACATATTCCTTTAAAGAATATTTCTGGAGAATTGGGTAGGCACAATGCTTTGCTAGAAGCCAACCATGTCTTGTAAATCAGTAAAAATGTGGTATGGGGTACACACGTATTCGGATAGTCCGATTACTGGATTTACTGCCAACATATCCAGAGATCTCATGGGTCGCTTCCTGAAGATGCACCAATGACGTATGACTCGAACATAATTAATCTGAGATTAATTATGAGATAGAAAATTAATCTAGGATTAATTGCGGAAAGAATTTATCTGTGATAAAATTCAAATGGAAGAGAAAGAACGATTAATTTGGAATTAATCGATAAATTAATATATTCGATATATTAAATGAAATTAGATTTCATAACGGAATTAAAATTGGATTTTAATTTGGGCGAACGAATTAATTTAGAATTAATTCGCAAGCGACTTTAATAGTAATTTTGCTAGGCATAATTATTTAATTAAATTTTTTTTAATTAAGTCGCAACAGAAAATTCGTTAATTCGGAATTAACGAACCCGAGCCCGGAACGTGTTTGCGGGCCCACTCGGATTTTGAATTAAAGTGGGGCCCACAAGTCACATCACTGGTCAACTTTGTTTACCTTTTGGTTGATGGAAATTGGTGGTTGGTGGAAGCTTGTAAAACACACAAGCTTACTTTATGTCATTTGGAATGACTTTTACCAAATTTGATTTTGGTAATAGGTAATTGATTTTATGAAAACAATTACACACAACACAAGTAACAAAAACACATCTTTCTCTTTCTCCCTAAGGCTTGGCCGATTGCACTCTCCCTCTCTCACTCTCCATTGCCGTGAGCCTAGGGTTCATGGTAAGTGATTTTTGCTTCAAAAATCTTGGTTGCTAGCACATCAAAGGGGTCATTCAAAGGTGTTAGGGAAACCTTTCCCAATGAGTTTGGAATTCAAAGTTCTAGCTTGGAGCTCAACATACAATCAAAGAGGAGCTTGAAGCACTACACAAAGGAGTAAAATTTTTGAAATCCTACATCCTCATTGCCGATCAATGTGAGTACTTTTTCCGTAACTTACTTTGATTATTCACACAAATTTAATGCTTAATTGATCTTGGAATTGTTCTTAGAGAACCCAACAATGGTATCAGAGCCTAAATTAAGCATGAAATGGACTTAGGGTTTATATACTTTAATTTGGGATTTTGTGATTTTAGCATGATTTCTTCAAATTGATGATTTGGTTGAGCTTGGATAATGTTAAATTAGATTTGTGCATCTTAGGAATTGAGAAAATGAATTGGATATATTTTCCCATAATTCCATATGCTTGGCCGAAAATGTGATGAACCCTAAACTCATGGTGATTTTGAATTTTAGACTATTGGATGTGTTTAAAATGCTTGGATATATTGATTTGTGATTTAATTGGATTGAAATCAAAATTGATGAAAAGTATCCATATTGCCGTGAGCTATTGGAAGCATGTTGGGATTGATTTTGCTTCAATTATGTTGGACATGAATTGATAATGATTAAGCATGATTAATTAATTAAATTGGTGTTTTGGAAATGTTAATTTAACTAATTAATTATTGCCATACACTTTAATTAAAAAAATTATGATATTTGGAATATTGTAATTTAATAAATTAGTCTTTAATTTGGAATTGGGCTATTGATGTTATATTTGGGCCTTATGGGCTTGGTTGGGCCAAGTTGGTTTAGGACAATTGGATTGGATCCAAATTGGGCCTAAAACCATTCCATAAAGTTCAAATATAATAAATGGGCCTTTTAAATTTAATTGGGCCTAATGGGCCGAAATTAATTTTTATGGAAAATAGGGTGATTCCTTTATTGGGCCTTGGCATTTGGGTTTGACCCATATTGGCCAAAGCCCATGCCTTTTGAATTAATTAAAAGCCCATTGGACTTTAATTAAATTGACATTGGATGTTAATTGGGCCTTTGAGACCCATTAAGATTGGATTTAGAATCTAAGTCTAAAAGGCACATTAATAAAGTGTAATTATTTAATTTGAAATTAAATAAGAATTAGTATTGAATAAAAATTAAATCGGATTTAAAATTGTAGTTCGATATAATTCAAGAATACGCACTTTGAGTACTTATTCTTAAACGAGTTAGACTCGTGCAAATCAAATCGTTGTTTGAACATTGGATGATCACTTAATTCAAAGATTAATTAATTGGATTAGATTGATTGAATAACATGCTTTGTGTGAATACATGGATGTATTGTATGAATAATGTATATCAGATGGATATTAGAAGGGTGAAGGCAATTTTGGAAATTGTTGTAATAAATTTAGAATTTATTAAATTAGACCTGCGTGTCCAGCCTATTACCTATTTTCTCATTGTATTTCTCTTCTCACCTATTCCCCTCAATGTAAATGAGGTTTCTTTAGAAGTATTATGTAATTGGGTAGAAGTAAGAATAGTGCTAGCGGGAGAGAGGAAATAGAGAGATTTGTTCTAGGAACAATTTGTTGTGTACCCATCCGCATATCATTATTAATTTTATCGCGCCTTATTATGCTTTTAGAATGCATGTTTAATGGTGTATGATGAGACCTAATTAAAGATAATAAATTGGTTGTCAAATCACGACAAAAACCCTCATTTTATATTAAGCGTTTTTCCTTCCATTGAGTGATTATCTCTCAAGATCCAAGATTGGCATTGGTTTGTTGGCCAAAGTCAAGACCTTTGTCCATCGTGGATGTGTTTGAATCATGAAGGCTTTGTTCCATATCGTACGTCTTGGGCAAGTTGTGATTTGTTGGCCAAAGTCAAGGTCACTTCTTGTTCATCGGCCTCGATTACGAAGCTTTCCCACTGTCAATGGGTCACGCTTAACTGGTTTCATTAAGCTTGTTGAGCCAAAGTCAAGGCTTAGTTAATTCAGAGGAAAAAGTTTAGGGAATATATTGGATATATTGGCATATATTGGATATATGTTTCGGACTTGGATGTCCACCTACTGGATCTTAGAGATCTACCTAGTTAAGTTTCATACAATTTATTGGCCAAAGTCAAGGTTGTGTGTTATTTAACGGGATCCTAGCCCACTAGGAAATTAGGTTTCCCGAGTACTCCACATAGGGTTAGAGGCTCGCTGAAAAATAGTGGGAGGCAATTATTAAATTTGCAATTTCGTTTCGATACTTGCCAATACGCGCTCATTTCATTTTTCATCATTAATTATTTTTTATATATATTAGTTGGTCTAATATTTTATTGTTATTTTAATTGAATAGTTGGACTGTATTCAAACTACTTCATTTATAGTTGGTTATATAATTGGATTATAGTAATCAATATATTTGAATTTAACCGATCATTTATAGTTGGTTATATAGTTAGACTATAGTAATCATTATATTTGATTGTACCCGAAATCGTTGATTGGATAGTTGGACTATTGGAATCAAGATAACTGAAATATTAGCGTTTAAAACATAATCATGGGTGAAAATGTCTTTAGGCGGCTTCAATTTTCAAATTGGGAATAGAACCTCAGGATAGTCCTAGGAGCCGAGAAGTTACTTTATTTGATAGAGTGATATCTCGGGCCTGAGTCCGGAGTTGAGCAAATAGTGGAGCATGAGCTTTGGAATACTCATGGTGATGATAACTTTAGTGCTCAATCTGTTATACTTGCCGCAATGACTCCTTAATTTCTTCGTCAGAACTAAAGATTAGATCCCTATAGTATGATATTGAAATTGAAGGATCTTCATAGATCTATTCTTAGATCTTAGAAGTACTAATTGCAAAAGAAAACTCTTGGAGAGTTAATGGCTATGCTCAAGGAGACAGAGCCAGAGCTTGCAAAAGGGCAAGAAGCGCAAGGCGCATCTTACTTCAACATCTCAGAAGGTCAAGGTTTGGCCGAAGGCTTCTAGGGATATGAAAAAAGGGGCAAAGGCAAAATTGTCACAGTCTTCTAGGAAGACAAAAGACATATCCCAAGATGTCTGCCTAAACTGTGGCAAACGGGGTCACTGGAAGCGTGACTGCCGTATGGACAAGGCAGACATGAAGGAAGTGAAGACGAACAAAGGTCCGGCTTCAGGTGTGTTTGTTATAAATATGTCCACTGCTGGTTTTAAATACTGGAAGTGGTACATAAATATATGTACTGATGTGCGGGATCTGCTGAATAGCAGGATACTGACTTCATGTGAGATTGACCTGCGAGTCAGAAACAGGACGAAAGTCGTTGTTTTGGTCGTAGAAACCTAAATTTTGGAACTGCCCTTTGGGCATGTACTTAAATTAGGAGACTGTTATAATGTATCTAATTTGACTAGGAACATTATCTCTGTATCTATTTTAACCCGTTGCGGGTATACCTTTATATTCTAGAACACTAAGTGTTTTGTTTATAAAGATGATATTGAGATAAACACATTAGATGTGAATAACAGAATTTATATTTAGAATATAAATGAATCTCAAACACATGATATGACAAACAAAAGCTCAAACTGAATAAATCTGTTGAGACTTAAAAGTGGAATTGTTGTCTGAGACACATTAATAAGACTCGTATATCCACACTTTCGAAGAGTGGATAATAGGACGGATTTGATTCTAATTCAAATAATGTCTACGAATCTAGTTTATTAGGCAAAATGCCTAAAACACCTTTTACTTGGTAAAAGTGCAAGTGCCACCGATCTGTTAGCCCTCGTTTCATAGTGACGTAAGTGGGCCCATGTATAGCTAGGCTAGAGGTGGTTATAATTACTTTGCAACCTTTACGGATATGGCATCGCCTTACGGTTATGTGTATCTCATGAAACACAAATCTGAAACCTTTGAGAAATTCAAAGAGTTTCAACACGAAGTAGAAAAACAGACCGGTAAAAGTATTAAAACATTTCGGTCGGACCATAGTGTAAAATACTTAAACATATAAGTTTCAAGATTACTTGAAAGAGTATAGTATTCTTTCATAGTGGACTTCTCCTGGAACACCTCAATTTGACGGTGTGTCCAAACAGAGAAACCGAACTTTGTTGGACATAGTAAGGTTAATCATGAGTCGCTCTGAGTAGGGGTGAGCATCGGTTCCGGGTCTACCCGGAACCGGTTGGAACCGGACCGGAAATCCGGGTATGGAACCAGAACCGGTTGTAACTGGTCTGGTTCCGGTTCCAATTATAAGGAACCGGTTGTAACCGGTCCGGTTTCGGTTCCAGAATAAGAGGAACCGGAACCGGACCATAGAACCGGAACCGGAACCGCATTTGAGAACCGGATTGGATACCCGAATTTGGACCCGATTACATGAACTGTCTTCAGAGTGACCTTCCTTTCTTGCCTATTAGTTTACTCTTGCAAAAGTCTCGCTACCAAAGCCAAAGGAAATATGAATATTTTTTATACTCAATTTTCTATTACTCTATGCGAAAAAAGATTAATATTCAGTGACTTAAAGGTGATGTTGATGAGAGAAAGAAGAAGATCCAAGGACTGTTGTGTCGATGAAAAAGAATGTGTTGGACTTCAGTGGTATCAAAGCTTCATTTCTTGATCGGGTTCACGAGCTCTTAGGCAAAGGTGTTTCTATGCAACTGATAAGTACTGCAGGTCATGCAGACCCAGATTTGGTCTCTCTGTTTCATGAACAAGGTCATGCATTACAAATTTAGAACTATCACCACTTGATATTTCAAAAATTGACCTTGACACCAAATCTTCAAAATACTCTCTGCCCCATTCTTCTGGTTGCTTATTGCCTTCTGATTAATGCGTGCATCTTGAACAGGGACCAACAATATTAATAGGGTAATTGGAACCGGACCGGAACCGAATTGGAACCAAATAATAGGGTACCATATTTAATTGGGTAGGTTCCGATTCCACTTAGTTAGGAACCGATTTTTTCCGGGTAGGTTCCGGTTCCTTGCGGAACCGGAACTGGTTTTGCTCACCCCTAGCTCTGAGCTACCAATTTCCTTCTGAGGATACATATTAAACAGTGCAATACTTATTTTGAATAAGGTTCCATGAAAATCTGTTAGACATACTTCATATTAGATATGAACAGAAAAGAAACCGGGTTTTCTCATTCATGAAGATTTGGGAATGCTGGGCATATATTTGGATGATCCCAAACTAGAACCCAAATCGGATAAGTGCCTAATTTGTGGGTTGTCCTAGGGAAACCAAAGTATAGTACTTATACAACTCACAAGAGAACAATATAATTGTTGTTCTCCATGCGGTTTTCCTAAGAGGAATTCCTTTATGCAGTGGTAAGTGGGAGGAAAGTAAAACTCGATGAAAATTGGAGTAATACTATTCCAGGCACCGAGTCCTCACGGAACACCAACATTTCATCATGGATGAAACTGTACCAATAATCTTCGAATACACAATAACCGCGTAGGTCGGAGAGAGTCAGAAAACAACCTAGGAGGTATGGGTTTCTGATCTCACCTCATGTAGATATCAATCTTATTGAGGAAGACGAACCGACTACGTATGAGGAAATGATACAAGGTATCGACTCATTTTATAGCAAAGTGCCATGAAGTCCGAAATGGATTCCATATATATAACTAAGTTTGACACTGATTGATGTACAGGAAGCCATTGTGCCTATTGGTACTAAATAAATCTTCAAGGAAGACAAACATGGATGGCAACATACAAACGTACAAAGCTAGGCTTGTAGCGAAAGGGTATCGTCATCAACATGGTGTCGATTACGATGAAATCTTTTATATGTTGCCATGATTAAATCCATTAGGATAATGCTTGCTAATGCTGCATGTTTCATTTATGAAATATGGCAGCTGAACGTCAAAACCGCTTTCCTTAAACGGAAACCTTTCGGAGGATGTTTATATACAACTTGATGGTTTTGTTGTACCAAAACATACAAACAAGGTTTGCAAGTTAAATCGATCCATTTATGGATTGAAGCAAGCATTGAATTCTTGGAACCATCGTTTTGATGTAATCATAATGGTATATGATTTAATTCAAAATGAAGATGATTCTTGTGTATATAAGAAGGTTAGTGGGAGCGCACTGACAATGATTGTCATATACGTTGATGACATATTATTTCTTGGAAATAATATTCCCATATTAAATAATCGGTGAAAGCTTGGCTTTCATTAAAATTCTCCATGTAATACCTGAGAGAGGCAACCTTTATTCTAGGAATAAGGATCTAATGTGATAGATCTAAAAGTTATTGACCCTCTCCGAGAACTCGTACATTAAAAAATATGTACGCGACCTGGTGTCTCATATGCTTTGAGCATATGGAGTCACAATCAGGCCAATCTAGGTGATGGTCACTGGATTGATGTTAAGAACATCCTTAAGTATCTTATGCTTTCTTAAGTTATGGAGGAGAAGAACTTGAAGTGACTAGGTTCACCACTGCAAGTTTCCAAACCGAAAAAGACAACTTTAAGTCGAAATAATGGTACATATTTAGTTTGAATAACAGAACAGTGAGCTGGAAATCTTCCAAGCAAGATACTGTTGTCGAATAAATAACAAAAGCGGAACATTGCTACAGCTGAGGCATCAAAAAAAGCATTTTAGATCTATATAATCCTAATTGGATTATGTGTAGTTCTGTTAGCAGCTGAGCTGAGCTACATCATAGGCTAAGTAAATGTGGTCTCATCAATGATCCAAGTATGTACTTCGACTAATTCATCTGATTCGTGAGATCATATATCGTGGTGATGTGATGATAGAATAAAATGCATCAGATGATAACATTGCAAATCCGCTGACGAAAACTGTTTCTCAACAGAAGTTTGAGTGACCCGTACATAGTTCAGGTGTAGGACACTTTAGTGATTGGCTATAGGCCAAGTGGGAGATTGTTGGACAATTATGACCCATAGCATCACTATTTGTACAGAACATGGTGTTGTTGTACAAATAAACTATGTGATAACGGAAATTGCTCTTTTATCATTTGTAATTAGATTACCAAGATATATAAATAATAAAAGTCCATATGATTAGTACCAGATTAATAAGATACGAGAAAATATTAATCCACCTAAGGTTTAATCATTAAATATCCATAGTCATAGTATTATCGAGACTGGACATCGATAATGCAAAATAGACTAGTATTACATTTGTGCATGTTATGGAAGCGTAACAACATAGTTCTCATATATTTAGGTATTGGATACTCATGCAAGTGTAATAGGAGGTTCTGTTTACCGATGGTACGGAAATAGCTTCGCTCTGGATAGACCCATCGGAATCCCATTGGTAGTATGACTATGCGTCTACGGAAATCCGAATCAAGGTAGGTGTATTTGGTCTTAACCTGAGACTTGCATCGCTAATACTTGCGACAATCAGTATACTTTGGTTTTGCTCGTCCGGGGCTTTAACAGGTTCTGTGTACGCCTCTTCTGGGTATACTGAGAGTCGTAGTGTATTACGTGTGATGTCAAGATGGAAGTATCACTTCAGTCATATGAAGATGATGATCACGTAGGATACGGAACTAGTACTCTTAAATACTGAAGTCATCGGGATAATATGACTAGGTCATGATTATCCGATCATAGAGACTAGTTACCAGAGATCCGATATATGCTTCGTACGGGGCAGACACAATTCCAGCCCTAGGCCTAGCATGTGATATCGATATTGGATCGTAATACGCAATACTACGTATACTACGCCTGACGAAGATTACATATTCCTTTAAAGAATATTTCTGGAGAATTGGGTAGGCACAGTGCTTTACTAGAAGCTAACCATGTCTTGTAAATCAGTAAAAACATGGTACAAGGTACACACGTATTCGGATAGTCCGATAACCGGATTTACTGCCAACATATCCATAGATCTCATGGGTCGCTTCCCGAAGATGCACCAATGACGTATGACTCGAACAGAATTAATCTGGGATTAATTACGAGAGAGAAAATTAATCTAGGATTAATTGCAGAAAGAATTTATCTGGGATAAAATTCAAATGGAAGAGAGAGAACGATTAATTTGGAATTAATCGATAAAATAATATATTCGATATATTAAATGAAATTAGATTTCATAACGGAATTAAAATTGGATTTTAATTTGGGCGAACGAATCAATTTAGAATTAATTCGCAAGCGACTTTAATAGTAATTTTGCTAGGCATAATTATTTAATTAAATTTGATTTAATTAGGTCGCAACGGAAAATTCGTTAATTCGGAATTAACGAACCCGAGCCCGGAACGTGTTTGCGGGCCCACTCGGATTTTGAATTAAAGTGGAGCCCACAAGTCACATCACTAGTCAACTTTGTTTACCTTTTGGTTGATAGAAGTTGGTGGTCGGTGGAAGCTTGTAAAACACACAAACTTACTTTATGTCATTTGGAATGACTTTTACCAAATTTGATTTTGGTAATAGGTAATTGATTTTTTGAAAACAATTACACACAACACAAGTAACAAAAACACATCTCTCTCTTTCTCCCTAAGGCTTGGCCGATTGCACTCTCCCTCTCTCACTCTCCATTACCGTGAGCCTATGGTTCATGGTAAGTGATTTTTGCTTCAAAAATCTTGGTTGTTAGCACATCAAATGGGTCATTCAAAGGTGTTAGTGAAACCTTTCCTATTGAGTTTGGTATTCAAAGTTCTAGCTTGGAGCTCAACATACAATCAAAGAGGAGCTTGGAGCACTACACAAAGGAGCAAATTTTTTGAAATCCTACATCCTCATTGCCAATCAATGTGAGTACTTTTTCCGTAACTTAATTTGATTATTCACACAAATTTAATGCTTAATTGATCTTGGAATTGTTCTTAGAGAACCCAACATAAACTATATATTTTATTTATAATAAAATATATACATATACATATTTACAAGGAAATACAATAAAAAAAAATGGCGCGACGAGCATCAACTCCAACATTTCCTCTCACTTGCTCTAGTTCCAATTTTGGTTGTATCTAATACCCATCTTCTTCATATGGCTATCAAATAACATAGGAGGTATGCCCTTGGTAAGTGGGTTCGCCACGTTGTCCTCGCTAAATATCTTACATACGACAACGTTTCCTCGTGACACAATCTTTCATAAACAAATAACACCTAAAACAAAACGACCTCTGCAAACTTGGTAAGAAAATTTCAGCTTTCGGATTTTGAAATCCAGCTGACGATCAACTTCTTCAAATCATGTTTTACTATATCACATATTCAGATATTATTATATCAGGATGATTTATATGTAATCAATTCAATGAGGTTCCAATAAAATGAGGACTAAGGAAAAAAAGATAAAAAAAAACACGAATTCTTAGACATTATAAGATAAAAAAACATTACATTGGAATGTCTTTTTCTTAAATTTTTTAGCATGGTATTCATTTTATAGTATGCACTGGAAAAAATTTTCAATTTTAGCATAGTATGCATAGTATTCATAAAATGAGGAATAAATGAGGTTTCGATAAAGATGTTATCATTTAAATAAAACGAGGACCAAGTTAAAAAGAAAAAGTCATTTAGAGTCGGGAAATTCATATTTTTCTATCTTTTTCTTTAATACATATTTTAATAAAATGAGGATATCTTTATTGAAACCACAGTGTGTGTAGAGATTGCATTTCAAAGAGAGAGCTCGTGCACATGGAAATTGAGATTCTCCATCAGACATCACTGTAAACTGCTAAAATCTTGAACCCCATTGTGGCTTTGCTTTATTTATTTCTTCTAAAATCTTGAACAATCACCCAGCAAAAATGAATTCATATTGAATATAAATATAAAATAAATTATAATTAAGATTCTGGATAGAGGTGGCTGCACAATCAAAACAAGCTGTTGAAATATAACTATCCGGATTACAATAAGTTCTTCGCACTCTCATGATCTTTCAAGTTTCTCGGTTAATGCAAAATTACATGGATGCTAAATAAAATATTTTGAATGATCCTTGATGATTTATTTCAGTACTGAATCTAGATTGTTAGGAAACATAATCCCTAATATATTTACATGTTTGTCCTCTTAGGATCTAACCATACATGGATTACTAGTCCTAAATTTATTTACAAACTAATTGAAATAAATCTATATTAACCACAACACAATTGCATACCTTTAAACTTGTAGATACATCTTAATCAAACTTAATTGATTGCTTAACTCAATAAGCAAATAGTCTTATTTATAGAAGGGAAACCAAGTCACTATTAGCTCACATGCATGAATTACTATTAATCATTGATTACTATTTAATCACATGCATTGATTACTATGTAATCACATGTATTTGGATGCATAATGACTTTCTCTAACCCTTCCAAAAATATTACTATCATGGGTGTACCATATGTTCCCCACTTAATATTTTACTAATTGTTGTTACTTAACAACTCTTGTTGTTACTTAACAACTCTTGTTGTTAATTATTTCCAACATGAAATTATTACTAATTATTATTATTTAACAACACCAAATAATTTCCAATTAACAACAATTTCCAACATCTCCCACTCACACATGATGGGATCAACAATTTTTATTATCTCTACAAGAATAATTCATACTTTGCAATTGTGCCGTGCGACCAGCATACTTCGAGAGCTAATTTGCTATACATCTATTAGGAATATATAGCCGCTCGAAAAATGGATAGAACCATAGTGGATTATGTATGCAGTATCATCGATCATTTATCACATTAAATCTCTCTCGATCTCTTTTCGAATGTAATATTTATTTTGTATTCACAATCATGTTTGATCACATAGAATAACATAATTGGTCGACCAGTGAATACAAGCTAATGTGATATTACTCATATAATGATCTTTCTCATTTCTCGAATATCTCAACTTTGATTCAATTCGTTTTCCAGAGATGTTCTTTTAGATCGAATCTCTCATGATCTTTCAGCAACACTCCAAGATAGTGATCATCAAATCTAAGTTTTAAGAAGCAGACAATAGTATAAATGGTACAATGTGAGATTGAAATAATCTCAAGAGTCTCACACAATATCAAGACTGAGATCTTTACTTGTATTACCCTCAATAGTCGCAAATGTACACATAGTATGAAAACATGTGTTACGATATTCTCTCATTTCCCATGGAGCGCATGTCTCATAAAATATCGTACAGATTATAGTTCAGACAAACACAATGTCTAACTCATAACTGACATTAAGACAAGTAAGGTGAAACGAATTTATTCACCTTAGGTCATATCACAGAGAAAGTGGCCTCATAATGACATTACTTAATTTTCAAGCTTGAGCTCTCTAAATTATCACTCAGATAATTAGCTTAAAAATTTGTCTCATCTCCCATTAACACAAAGTAATGGAGGCGATTGCCCGTGTGAGAGGACCAATCATTCACTTGTCCGACATACTTATCATACTAACTAATAGTATATTTGTTTAAACATGTATCAACATAATAACATGTAAGCATTGAACACAAATATCAATGAGTATTAACATTAGTAAACATTATTTGGAAAAAATACATATCATAATATGTAAGCACATTAACATCTACGCAATCCCTGAGTTTTTACATGTCTAACAAAGACATCTCTAGGAACATGCTTGGTCAATGGATCTGCTACCATTTCTTGCGTAGAAATGTACTTCATGTTTACCTCTTCTCGTGCAACCATGTCTTTCACAGAGTTATATTTGGTATCTATATGTTTCGTTTTACAATGGAATTTTGGGTCTTTTGTGTAGGTTATCGCTGCTTCACTATCACAGTTAACTAATACTGGACCAAAAGCTTCATTTGACATACCCAAACGATCCAAGAACCTTTTCAACCACACAGCCTCTTGCACTACTGATGAAAAGGCCACAAATTCAGCCTCCATTGTGGATAAGGCTATACAAGATTTTTCTTACTGCTCCATGAAATGGCACCATTGTTTAGTAAGAAAACAAAACCGGAGGTAGATTTTCTTTCATCTAAATCTCTTCCCCAGTCAGCATCAGTATAGCCTCTCAATTACAGATCATTTCCTTGATAACACAATGAGTAATCAGCTGTCCCTCTTAGATACCTAAATATTCTTTTAACTGCTTTCCAATGTGCTAGTCCTGGATTGGATTGGTGTATACTTACCATTCCAACAGCGAAACAGATATCAGGTCTTGTACATAACATTGCGTATATTAAACTTCCAACTGCATTTGCATAAGGAACTTTCTTCATTTGTTCATTTTCCTGTGGAGTTTCAGGACACAATCTACGACTCAAAGCTTCAGTTTTCGTGATAGGAGTATCAATAGGTTTACAAGCCTGCATTTGGAAGCGTTCAAGAATTTTCTTTATATATAACTCATGTGAAAGAGATAATAAATTCTTTGAACGATTTCTTGAGATCTTAACCCCAAGAATATATGCAGCTTCACCCATATCTTTCATCTCGAAGTTAGATGATAACCATTCAAAGATAAGATAATGAACTTATCTTTATCTCTCTTGGTGTACACACAATGATCCTCATCTATCATTGTGAAATCATTCAAAATGATTGTATTGTGGAATCGTATATATCATTGTCTAGACGATTGCTTGAGACCATATATAGACTTTAAAAGTCTACATACTTTCTCCTTTTCATTTTATTTTATGAAACCTACTGGTTGTTCCATGTAGATTTCTTCATCAAGTTCTCCATTGAGAAAAGCAGTCTTTACATCCATTTGATGTAATTCTAGATTCATACTTGATACAATAGCCAGAATCAAGTGAATTGCGGTAAACCTTACAACAGGTGAAAAAGTCTCTTCGTAGTCAATTCCTTCATGTTGTGTATACCCTTTTGCTACAAGCCGTGCTTTATATCTTTCGATATTGCCATCGGCATTACGCTTTATTTTAAGAACCCATTTGTTCTTGATAGCTTTGCGTCCTTTGGGTAGATCAACCAATTTCCAAATTTGGTTGGACCTCATTGACTCCATTTCGTCTTCCATTGCTTTCATCCATTTTTCCTTAGCAGGACACTGAAGAGCCTCTCTTATGTTTCTAGGTTATTCATCATCTTGAGGCAGAATCATAAAGGTTTCTCCTTCGATATCGAAACGACGTCGATGAATGCCTATACGATTACTACGTCGCAATTGGGATTCTAGTGGTGGAACTAATTCCTTATTTTCCATATTATTCCCATTTGGATCGTGCACATTGCTCCCACTTGGATTATGTACATCACTCCCACTCGGATCACGTAAATGAGACTCGTGTGAAACTAATTCATCATTTTGAGATTCATGTGATCCATGTGATGAATTAGGTAAACCCGAGTGTTCACCAATCATGTGATCCATGTGATCTTGAGTTTCATATAGAGATAAATCTTGACCTATCTCTCCCTGCTTAGGAAAATCAGTTTCTAAAAATGTGATATCTCGTGATTCAAATTCTGTCACGCCTCCACTTTCATGTTCACATATGCAAACATACCCTTTTGATTGTTCAGAATATCTTATAAAGATACATTTTTTTCCTCTTGGGCCTAACTTTCCATGTTCGTGAGAACGCACATGAACATAGGCCGCACAACCTCAAGGTTTCAGAAAGTGAATATCTGGTTTGCGACCTGTCCATAACTCATATGGTGTGGTGGCAACATATTTTGATGGCACTCGGTTAAGTACATATGTGGCAGTTAATAATGCATCACCCCAATATGTTATAGGCAAATTTGCTTGTGCCATCATAGACCTAACCATTTCAAGAAGAGTTCTATTTCTTCTTTCCGCAACACCATTTTTTTGAGGAGTAGCAGAAGTAGTCAACTGACGACTAATTCCTTTTTCATCACATAATTCTCTGAACTGGTTAGATAAGTACTCACAACCACGGTTAGTGCGTAGTGCTTTAATTTTCTTGTCCAATTGATTTTCTGTTAAATTCATAAATTTCTTGAAACATTCTAATGCTTCAGATTTATGGGCAATCAAATAGACATAACTAAAGCGTGTAAAATCATCTATAAATGTGATGAAATAAGATGCTTCATGCCTTGCTCTGACATTCATTGGACCACATATATCTGAATGGATTAATTGTAATGGAAATTCTGCTCTAGTCCATTTTCCAAATGGTTTTCTCGCAGTTTTTCCAGCCAAGCAATATTCACAGATTGACAATTCTACCTTCTCAATATTTCCCAGAAAACCTTCTTTGGCTAATCTGTTCATTCTTTGCTGGCTAATGTGGCCAAGTCTAGCATGCCACACAATTACATCACTATCATTACTGACAGATGAAGTAACAAATGAAAAACTGGAATTGTGATTAAAACATTCAACATTTAATACAATAAAACCATCAAGAAAATAACCAGAACCATAGTGTATTGTACCTAAGTATAAATCAACACCAAATTTATGGAAGTTCAAATTGAAACCTAAATTAACCAAAACCAACACAGAAACTAAATTTCGACGAATTTGTAGAGCAAACAATACATCATGTAGTAGTAAAGTTTTTCCACCATGCATGACTAACTTGCATGTTCCCACTCCTTTGACTTCAACCCGTGAGTTGTTGCCAACATATATCCACTTCACCCCATGTGAAATTCGTCGAAATTCCACGAAGGCATCTTTATCCTTCTTTACATGGTTTGTGGCTCATGAGTCTACAGTCCACAAAGGATTAGATTCAGTTAGAAAGATTGAACTTGATACACATATTTCATTTAAATATGCACGAAAGGTATTCACCTTTTTAAACTCAGTGCAGTCACGAGCAAAATGACATTTCTTTCCACAGTTAAAACATTTAACCTTTGCCATATTTTTCTTTTTGGTATGATGTTTTCCTTTCCCATGTTGATTAGTTTTCTGTTTCTTTTCTGACTTGGGAGAATTTTGTTCTTTTCCGAACTGGAACCCACCACCATGAAATTTTATTTTCTTCTTGAAACCCCCAAGTTTGCTAGTTTCTGTCATATACATTTCAGTATTTGACTTAGCGGCCGCGAGTCGGTCGCTTTCTAATTCAAGGTGACGTTTAGCATCATCAAAGGTTTTGATGCTCTCATTGTGGGTCAAATGCATCTTCATATGCTCCCATCTATTTGGAAGAGAACGAATGACCGCTTGGACTTTCTGTTCATCTGTAAGAACATGTCCAGCATCTGCCAGTTCAGTAATCATGTTTGACATTTGTCTCAAGTGTTTTGACATAGTAAACTCATGGCGTTTCTTGTATGTGTCAAACTTGATTGTCAGTGACCTGAGTTTGGTTATTGATGTACTACTAAACTTTTCAGCTAGTGTGGACCACATGTCCTTAGCCATATCATATTTCATGAACTCTTTCATTAGGTCATTATTTATACTGCTTAGCAACGTAATGCGGGCAATGTAATTCTTTTTCTTCCAGGCCTCATAAGCCTCTCGGTCTCGCCTGTGTTGGGCCGTAGTGCCCTGTTCAGGTTCATCCATGCTCATTTTCAAATTTTCAAGAACCTCTTGTTCTTCTAGCACATATTGGATTTTCATGCTCCAAATTTCATAATTATCGCCATTCAGTTTCTCACCCTTGTTGAGTTCAGCAATAATGTTCTTTGTTGCGGAAGCCATATTAAAAAACACATAGTTTCTACAGACATTCATGCATAATTGTTAATACTTTTGTTTATTTTATCATGAAACGAATTATGTTTAATAAAATTCTTCAATGGGGTTAGAGTCAAAAGGCCACTATGTGTCCAATCATCATCTAATTACCCAATGTAAAAATATTATGAACATAATCAATCATGTAAAATCATTCTCTAAAAAATTACATAAATTTTTAGAACCTCTTAATCATGCGACAATTAATGTACATGACACTCATTGATTTAATTACATAAATTAAATTCAACATAGAACATCCATACATATAAATACAATATTTACATGCCATGAAATAACAAACAATTACACACATAAACATTAACATAGTTTTATCTTAGAAAAAACTAATATCTAACACTTAGAACTTTTCCGGTTCTAGTGTTCCAACGAATAAATATCTTGGGATAAGAATCCTTAAATTCTTGTGGTAACTCGTAATTGATCTTGGACAACCATGGGAAACCTATAGCAATTTTCGGATCCTTGCAACGTTTCCGGGACATCAAAGGAAAAATGGTATTATTTGCTTTATATTGGAGATACTCAATCGCAATGGCTATGTTATACTGAACACGTAGTTCTTCTGTATGAGTTACTAATTTCCAAATATCAGTAAACATTTAATCATGACTGATCGGAATTACCGAAGCAAACCGATACAGACATGACCAACACGGGTGAACACAGATGTCCACGCACCATTCACGCGCCACTGGAGTGGCGCACGCGTCGCCACGCGCCGGCCACGGGCTCCCACTCGCCCTCACGCGATCTCACGCGCCGGCCAGTCTCGGCCGAGTCACACGCGCGGACGACATGTCGTCCGTGTGTCCTATGGTCGTATGACATGTCGTTTGGATCTTGTACTGCCAGCCGACTTGTCGGTTGATATGTTATGGACGACATGTCGTCCTTCTCGGTGTTATGCGTACGACTTGTAGTACATAAACCGGATGACATGTCATCTGCAAACGAGGCACACGTACAACCTATCGTACAGAATCCGGACGACTTGTCGTCCTCTTCTCTAAATAGCGGATGACATGTAGGACATCTATTCTGGGAGTGTTTTTCTGGGTAAAAACAAATTCATCTAGCCAACTTCTAGTGTCTGTATCATTCTCAATTTTAATCCAAATTAAGCAAATGATATACCAAATTGAAGATCTCATGACCTAGTTTTCAAAACATATTTGAACATACCATTATCAATTTTCTACAGAGAGTTATTACGGCCCAAAGTTGGAAGAAAATTATTTTTGTAAAAACAAAAACCAGAAGCATTTTCAACATTTTTCATACATGTTCATGCAATTTTTGTGTAATCCAACTAGAATACATGCATTTAAGCTCTGATACCAATGTTAGGAAACATAATCCCTAATATATTTACATGTTTGTCATCTTAGGATCTAACCATACATGTATTACTAGTCTTAGATTTATTTACAAACTAATTGAAATAAATCTATATTAACCACAACACAATTGCATACATTTAAACTTGTAGAGACCTCTTAATCAAACTTAATTGATTGCTTAACTCAATAAGTAAATAGTCTTATTTATAGAAGGGAAACCAAGTCACTATTAGCTCACATGCATGGATTATTATTAATCATTGATTACTATTTAATCACATGCATTGATTACTATGTAATCACATGTATTTGGATGCATAATGACTTTCTCTAACCCTTCCAAAAATGTTACCATCATGAGTGTATCATATGTTCCCCACTTAACATTTTACTAATTGTTGTTACTTAAAAACTCTTGTTGTTACTTAATTATTTGATTAACAACTCTTGTTGTTACTTAATAATTTCCAACATGAAATTATTACTAATTGTTGTTATTTAACAATACCAAATAATTTCCAATTAACAACAATTTCCACCATAGATATATATGTAGCCAGCTTACAGGCCTAAGGAAAGCTGACGCTGGGTTCCCAATCTTCTTTTCCTAAGACGCTCGGCAATGATGAAGGCTAGCTCAAGAGATTGAGAAGCATTGAGCCTTGGGTCACAGTGTGTGTGATAGCGTGAGCTGAGATCATCAAAGGTCACTGTTCGAGATCCTCCAATGCATTCAGTCACATTCTGGCCAGTCATCTCTAGATGGATACCTCCAGGAAGGCTTCCTTCTTGCTCATGCACGTCAAAGAAAGCTCGCACCTCAGCCTGCAAACAAAGAGGCAAAAGCTCTATGATTACTGAATTCAATGTTCAAGCCACCAAATGGACAGAGAAAGAAACGAATCAAACTATACCAAAATTGCGTCAAATGGACGAGTTTTGAGTCCACAGGGTGCCTTAATAGTGTTTCCATGCATTGGATCACAAACCCAAGTGACAATTTGCCCTGCCCTTCGTACTGCCCTTATCAAATGAGGAAGCTTGACTCTCATGTTTTCAGCACCCATTCTGCAAATAATTGTTATTCTTCCTGCCTTGTTATGTGGGTTTAGGATTTCAACAAGTTTGACTAGCTCATTTGAATCCATTTTGTTACTAACCTGAAACACACGTTTTGTTTCAGTCACTTCTGTTGATGCACAAGCTAAGACATCAAGTCTTTAAGATTCCACATACATGAATATACAAACAATATAAAAAAATTAATGTCCGAAACTTCCAAACACACTATAATTGTAGCTGTATTTGAGGAAACTAAAAGAAGCATGGACCAACCAAGGAACTTGAGAACGAGTCCAACAGCAGTGATATGAATGATTTTACAGTCAGAAAAGTTACACCGCCGGTTTTCAGTTTGATGCAGAGAGTAGAATGTATGGCCAAGTTATAAAATGAACTTTGATCAAGAGATTTGGGACAAAAATCAAAATAGTAAGAAATCAAATTTCTGATTTCAAAAATTTTTCTCAGGCAATTAAAATAAACTTATTTATTTTAATCACCCAATACTTAAGATCTGAAATTTTACCCAAGAAATCAAATTTCTTCTTAATTGATGAATTGCCCCAATCTTTGCATTTTGTTCATTTTGATCCTCAAATTGTCAAATACAATTTTAAGTGATTCAAAATCATTACCAAGATGTATTTAACATGTCTAATACATGAAAACACAAATTGCAACAAAAACCCCCACTAAAAGACAAAATTACCGAGAAGGCCATGAATTTTCAAGATTTGTAATTTGGTCCAATCTTGTTCAAAACAAGTCAATATCAAATCCAATCAATTTGGCAATTCCTCTGAGGAACTCCACATGAGCACCATCCAGCTGCCGGGTACGCTCCCCAACCCAAAGCATGTGTGCAGAGCAGTCATAGTACAGGCCAGAAGTTGAATCCTCTCTTGTTAGTGATTGCTCATAAGGTAAAAGTAAGCATTCATGAGATGTCCAAAATTCAGTTGATGTCATGGCAGGATGATCAAGTGTTAGTCCTGCAGCAGCCATGAATCCTATGGCCTCATCAACGCGGCGAGCCAGTTCCTGGTACCTGTGGAGAAACCCAACAACACAAATGTCAAACATTTACACAACAACCAAGAATTCAGCTCAAGCTCTACAAATTCACTTTCCAAGTGAAATTATAAATACAATTGAGTCCAAAACTTTCAAGGGAGTATCTTGAAAAACAGAGAAATGTTTTGTTGTCTAACTAGGACATTGAGAATTTTCCTGTGACCACTGATGCTGCATGGTTACACAAACTTTAATTTGCTGCTACTGTATTCTTTCTCCTTCTTGAAGTGCTACAAATTCTAAATTACAAGCAACAATGAAACTAAAAAGACCGACTCAAAGCAAGTTTAAATTTGCAATACCTATCTCCCTGCTCACTGTGCACAGCAAAATCAAGATTCCACTGAGTAACCCTCTGCATTGCGGCATAACCTCCAGTTGCGAAGGATCTAAGAAGGTTTAGAGTCGCTGCAGATTGGCAGTAAGCCCTAATCATCCTTTCAGGGTCTGGAACTCTTGATTTCTCATCAAAAGTGTCACGGGCCAAACTTTGGTGTCACCAAGTTTGGGTCCGTGCGGCACTTGTTAGCGTTGCGCCTAACAAGTCAGCCTAGAATCGACCCTGCAAGGTCGTACCCATGGTTAGCTATTTATAGAATGGAACATTATTAGGCAACGAAGTAAAACATACATCCATAAGCATACATCCACAAGGCATAAGATAATGAAACACATTCAAGCAACACATTCGGACATAGCAATTGGAAATCAAAAGGAAGCATGTTTCATTAAGCAAGCCAACTAAGGGCGAGGGAGTACACAGCTGAAGCCCCTAGTATGCTGGTGGCCAAGGCCCTTCTAAGGTGCCCGGGTCACCCCCCCTAAAGAGGTTTTAAAGACATTGCACAAGTGCCACTAGGAAACACACATGATGTTTGAGTTGTCACACCCCCTAAAATAGAAAATAAAATAAAATAAGAATAAATACAAAGTGCACACTAGCACCACACACACAAGCGGCCATGGGCAAGTCATTGGCCCTGGACAAGCTTGGAGAGTGTAGGTGCGTTACATCCTCCCCCACTTAATCTGTCGACGTCCTCGTTGACGCATCTGAACTGCCCCTCCTCTGCTCTTCACCTCGGTGCTGGTAGGCTTGAAACTCTTCACTCTGCTGCTTCAGTTGGTGCAGGTCTTCGGCTCTCTTGTTTTGACGCTGAAGGGTTGTAAAGTCTTCAATCTTCTGTGAAAACTGCTGCAGGTCTTCGACTCTCTCCCAACTTGTCTCTTCATCTCCCAGGTCTCTCCATCTCACTAGGAACTCTTTTCCCTGTCGCTGATCTCCAGTCGCCTCCCTTTCTGCCAAAATCTCCTCAACTTCCTTCGTTGTCCTCTTCTTTGTTGGTTCTTCAATCTCTGGTCTTCGTAGTTGGTTGCGAGTTGCATCCTTATTATCTGCGTGAAAAGGTCTCAACCTGCTAACATGGAAAACTGGGTGCATCTTCATCCACGCTGGAGTTCGACTTTGTATGAAGCTTTTCCCACCTTCTTAAGAACGGGAACTGGCCCTTCATATTTTCTCACCAATCTCTTGTCTCTGTTCCCTCTGAATCGTATTTGTTCTGGATTTAACTTGATCAACACCAAATCTCCAGGTTGGAATTCTAAAGGTCTTCTATGCTGATCTGCCCATTTCTTCATCCTCGCGGAAGCCTTCTCCAAATAAGCTCGAGCAATTTCTGTATTGGTTCTCCATTCCTTAGTGAAGTTGAAAGCTCGTGGGCTCTTCCCGGAATACTCTGTCACTGTGTGTGGGAGTAGAGGCTGCTGGCCCATCACAATTTCAAAAGGTGTCTTGTTGGTGGCGGAGCTCTTTTGAGAGTTGAAGCAAAATTGGGCAACATCAAGAAGTTGTACCCAATTTCTCTGGTTGGCATTAACGAAGTGGCGTAAGTACTCTTCCAGCATTCCATTGAATCTCTCCGTCTGTCCATCAGTCTCGGGGTGGTAACTTGTTGACATGTTTAGTTGAGAGCCTAGTAGTTTGAAGAGTTCGGACCAGAAAGTTCCCGCAAATCTCTGATCTCGATCGCTCACAATTTGTCTAGGCACGCCCCAATACTTTACCACGTGCTTGAAGAATAATTTAGCAGTGTCTTCCGCCTTGCAGTACTTAGGTGCTGGTATGAATGTTGCATATTTGGAGAACCTATCAACAATTACCAATATGTTGGTTAGTTCGCCAATTTTTGGAAGGTTGGTTATGAAGTCAAGGGAGATGCTCTCCCATGGCCTGTTGGGGACGTTCAACGGTTCCAATAATCCAGGGGTCTTCAACTTCTCCACTTTATCCTGCTGGCAAATGAGGCATGTCTTGGTGTACTCTGTCACATCATCCCGCATCTGAGGCCAATAGTATCCTTGTTTCAATAATGCATGAGTTCTGTGCCAACCCGGGTGGCCGGCCCATAAAGTATCATGACATTCCTTTATGAGAATCCTCCGGAGGTTTTCTGACTTGGGAACATACAGACGATTTCCCTTAGTCCACAAAAGTCCGTCTTCCAACCAGAAGCGACGAGCCTTACCTTCCTTTACTAACTTCAAAATTGCCTTAGAGACATGGTCCTTCTCCAAGTTGTTTCGGATGAGTTCTCTGATAGGTGTACGGATGGTGCTGAAAGACATGTTAGCCAACGCCTTCAAATGACTAAGTTCTTACTTTCGACTCAAGGCATCTGCCACCTGATTCAAACATCCTGCTTTATGCTCAAAGTGAAAGTCGAACTCTGCTAAGAACTCCTGCCATCGAGCCTGTTTCGAAGTAAGCTTTGGTTGAGTGAGGAAATAACTGACTGCGGAGTTATCTGTTTTCACCACAAATCTCGACCCGAGAAGGTAATGTCTCCACACCCGCAGACAATGTATCACTGCTAATAGTTCCTTTTCTTGTGCTGTATATCGCTGTTCGGTTTCGGAAAGCTTACGACTCTCATAGGCAATAGGGTGACCTTCCTGAAGCAATACCCCTCCAAGTGCAAAGTCTGAAGCATCCGTCTGAACTTCAAATGGTTTGGCCATCTGCGGGAGAATGAGAACTGGGTCCCCTATCATCGCTTCCTTTAAGCTTTCAAAGGCTTCTCTGCACGCATCAGTCCATTCCCATGTCACCTCCTTCTTTAATAGTTCTGTCAAGGGTATCGCCTTCTTGGAGTATCCTCTTACGAATCTCCGGTAGTAGTTGGTAAGTCCAAGGAAGACCGCAATTCTTTGACATTAGCTGGGGCGCTCCACTCGCGTATTGCTCGTACTTTCTCCATGTCCATCCGTATATGACCCTGCCCTATGATATGGCCGAGGAATTTGATGCGTTCCTGGGCGAATGAGCATTTTCTTTCTTCACAAATAGTCTATTATCTTTCAACTTCTGGAATACCATGGCAAGATGTCTCTTGTGTTCCTCCAATGTAGTGCTATAAACCACAATGTCATCTAGGTAAACCACTACAAATTTGTCAAGGTATTCATGGAAGACTTCATTCATTAGGGTGCAAAATGTTGCGGGAGCATTAGTTAGTCCAAACGGCATCACCAAGAACTCAAATGCTCCATATCGGGTGACACAAGTCGTCTTCGGTTCATCCCCTTCGGCAATTCTCATCTGATAATATCCTGAACGTAAGTCCAGCTTCGAAAAGTATCTTGCTCCACTCAGTTGGTCGAACAAATCTGCTATCAGGGGAATGGGGTAGGTGTTTCGCACTGTCAACTTGTTCAAAGCCCTATAGTCGATGCACAATCTCAAACTTCCATCTTGTTTCTTTTGGAATAAGACAGGGGCTCCATATGGGGCCTTTGAAGGCCTGATGAAGCCTGCCTCCAACAGATCATCTAATTGCTTACGAAGTTCAGCTAATTCTGGTGGAGCCATCCTATAAGGTGCTCTTGCCGGCGGTTTAGCTGAATGAACTAACTCAATCTGGTGATCAACGGACCTCCTCGGAGGTAAGACTTTGGGGAGCTGATCAGGCATCACTTCAGCAAACTCTTCTAAAACCTGTTGATCTCAGGCACCGGGGTTTCTTCTCTCCCTTCTCCAACTGCTGTAGGGATAGCAATGAATGTCGGCTCCCGCCTCTTGATCCCCTTCTTAAACTGGATTGCGGATAGTAGTCTTCCTTCTGTGGGAGGTTTTACCTTTGCTGGCACCACTGCAGGTTTCTCCCCCATGATCAACAAGCTCCCTGCAGCTGGGACAGGGATGGCCCCCTTGTCAAGTAGGAATTCCATTCCTAGAACAATATCGAAGTCATCCATCTGGACCGCCACAAGGTCAGTTCGACCTTCCCACGTGCCGATCTTCACTCTTACTTGTTTCGCTAGCCCACTCGTGGGTAGCGCTCGTGAATTAACTGCTTTCATGCGACCCCCATCCCGCTCTAATTGAGCCCCAGACGCTTCGCTTCGGCGGTAGAAATAAAGTTATGGGTGGCCCCCGTGTCCACCATAACGCTTTTTGCCGCAACTCCATTAATCAATGCATCAACAAACATGAGGCCCTTCCCCGAGACCTTCTGAGTTTCTGGTTGTTTGTTAAGGGCATTGAGCATCCTCAAGCCACCATTCGGCCAGATTCTTCCCTTTCTGGGCCCCTCTCAGCCGGGGTCGTCGTTCTTCCCTCTTCTTCTTGTGCTAGGAGGGCCGCCATTCTCGATTTCTTAGGGCATTCCATAGCTCGATGTGGCCCATCACAAATAAAAACAACTTAAGGGCTTCTTCCCATTTGGAGGACCGTTCTGAGGTGCCGGCCATTTGAAGTTCGAGGAACTTGACTCAATTCTCTTCTCCGCTCCCCCACTTCTATCGTTGTTCCAGTTCCTAGGCCTCTTATTCCCACTATCATTATTAGTAGGAGCCGGTGTAGATCTCTTTGATGGAGGTCCCTCGAGGGAATAGTCTGTTAATTGTTCCGCCGCAGCTTGTGCTGAAGGCAAGTCTTTCACTCGTTGCCTCTGTAATTCTGTTCTAGCCCAAGGCTTCAACCCCTCTATAAAATAGAAGAGTTTCTCTTGTTCGGACATGTCTCGGATATCCAACATCAATCCGGAGAACTTCCTCACATATTCCCGGACGGAACCTGTATGTTTTAGGTCTCTTAGTTGTCGTCGAGCTATGTAAGCCACATTTCCTGGTAGGAATTGAGCTTTTAGCTCACGCTTCAAATCCTCCCAATTGTCAACGGCGCATCGTCCTTCCTGGATTTCAATGTGTTTTGCCCTCCACCAAGACTTCGCATCTCCAGACAAATACATCAAGGTTATTGAGACCTTGTCCCCCTCTTCTTCTATCCGTGAAGCTTTAAAGTACTGCTCCATGTCAAATAGGAAGTTTTCGAGGGCTTGTGCGTCTCTGACACCATCGTATACTCTAGGCTCTGGGATTTTGGATCTCTTCTGTTCTATGCTCTGAGTAGTCGTGGGCAAGTTTGAGACAGCGAGGGCGGTGAGATTCACCTTCACACTCAACTCTGCCAACTGCTCTTTCAAGGAGCTCACGGCATCTTGCCAATTATTGGCATCTCCCCCTTCTCGTGGGGCACTAGTGCTAGCACCTGTTGCTTGAGTTTCTAGGGCACTTACCCTGGTTGTAAGGGCCTCGAGTATCTTGATAGTTTGCCTGAGGTTTTCGACATCTGAAGTCTTGTTCGTGAGTGTTGAGACGAGACTATCAATATCCACTAGTTTTTTCTCAACAGCATCCAAGCGCGCTTTTGTGGAGGACTTCGTAGCCATCTTGCAACACAACCTTGAACCACGCTCTGATACCAACTGTCACGGGCCAAACTTTGGTGTCACCAAGTTTGGGTCCGTGCGGCACTTGTTAGCGTTGCGCCTAACAAGTCAGCCTAGAATCGACCCTGCAAGGTCGTACCCATGGTTAGCTATTTATAGAATGGAACATTATTAGGCAACGAAGTAAAGCATACATCCATAAGCATACATCCACAAGGCATAAGATAATGAAACACATTCAAGCAACACATTCGGACATAGCAATTGGAAATCAAAAGGAAGCATGTTTCATTAAGCAAGCCAACTAAGGGCGAGGGAGTACACAGCTGAAGCCCCTAGTATGCTGGTGGCCAAGGCCCTTCTAAGGTGCCCGGGTCACCCCCCCTAAAGAGGTTTTAAAGACATTGCACAAGTGCCACTAGGAAACACACATGATGTTTGAGTTGTCACACCCCCTAAAATAGAAAATAAAATAAAATAAGAATAAATACAAAGTGCACACTAGCACCACACACACAAGCGGCCATGGGCAAGTCATTGGCCCTGGACAAGCTTGGAGAGTGTAGGTGCGTTACAAAAAGCATCACCATTTATGTTGTCTCCTTTGTAAATTGGCAACTTCACTCCATTCTTCTCCTCAAATAGAGTTGATCTTGGCTTTGCAAATTGACCCGCCATTCTTCCCACCTAAATTAAGCAAATCCCATTATACCTCATAGAATTTACGTAAATTAAAAAAAAAAAACAATACTAGAAATTATAAAACTCTCAATTCCAATTTATGTGCCATTGCATCAAAAACAGGATACTATGTAAACCCAGCAACCACAATCATTGAAGCTTGAAGGTCATCATCTAATATAAACTTCAGAACAATCCATTTGAAAATCACATTTTGCCCTTTAAATTAAAATTCTCACTACACCACTTCTATACAGATAATGAAATACAATGCTAAGTCCACGTTAAATAGTCAAAAACCACAATTAAAAATCACCCCATAATCATTAACCACACCAAAAGTACTCAAAAACTACCCCCCAAAAAAATGAAAACAAAAATGTTACCTTAATGATAGGCATTTGGCCACCAAACATAAGCACAACACCCATCTGCAACAACACTCTAAAAGTGTCCCTAATATTATTAGCATTGAACTCCTTGAAACTCTCAGCACAGTCACCACCCTGAAGCAAGAAAGCATTTCCCATGGCAGCCTCTGCGAGTCTCTCCTCAAGACTCCTCGCTTCACCTGCAAAAACAAGCGGAGGAAAATCTTCCAGAGTCTTCAATACAGTCTCCACTTTAGCTTCATCTGGGTACTCAGGAAGCTGCAGGACTTTCTTGGTCTTCCAGCTCTCCACTGTCCATTTCCCGGACGCCGGCGCTGGTGAAGATGACGATGATGATGATGGTTCTTTCACAGCAACTGAGTTGTTCTGGGTGGGTTCTGCTGCATGGACGGCTGTGATCGGTTGTACTAAAGATCTTGGCTTTGTGGGGTGTAGAGAGAAAGTTGGCTGGTGTGGCTTAGCAATAAGAGTAGTGTGAGTGTTGGCATAGAGAGACTTTGATGATGCATTTGAGAAAGCCATTGGGGTTATTTCTTTGTTTGTTTTCTCTCTCTAGATTCTTTGGAAGAGTGAGTTAACAAAGCTTAGCTTGTGTGGAGTTGATGAATGAAAGTTTTTGGTTGGGGGGTTTTTTATAGGATTTTGAAATTAGAAGACAGTTGTGTGGTTGGTACTTGGTAGACTTCAATAGTCAATCGGCAAGTTAGTTAGAAAAATGTGGGATAACGGTATTTTAGTAAATGTGAATGGGAAAGGGACAAGTCACGTGGGGGTGGGGGTGGGGGTATTTTCGGAATTCTATTTTTAGTATTGGCCCGTTGAGGAAGGGTAGTTGGGGAAAAAGTAGGGGATAGTAAAAGTACATCTGATTGATTTTTCACCCACGGGTGGCGCCACTCGTATAAATAATTATAGGGGTGTTCACGAGATGAGTAGGTCGAATTTTTTTAAATTTTATGAGATTTGATCGGGTCGGGTCATGCGGAGGTGAAATCGATCGGGTCGATCTGTCAAAAAAATAATTTTTTAAATGAATTAATTATTTTGAAATATAAATAAAACTATTTTATGTCCCGAAAATTATCATATATATAAAGTTTCAAGACAATAAAAATAATAGTAAAAATTTTGAAAAAATAATAAAATTTTTAGAAAAATAATAAAAATATTATATGATCGGGTCGAATTTTAATATCAAACATGTGATCCAACCTGTAAATTTCGAGTCGGACGGGTTGACCCGAAAAATCACTAATTTCTTTTGAAATCCGCACGGATCGGGACGAATCGGATCGCGAATTGACCTAAAAATTTGAACCCCTAAATAATTCATCACCAATCCAAACTTTCATGGGGTCCTGACAATAATTGTGGATTCTTGTTATTAATAAATTATTTAATCATATAATCACCATATTATTTTTTTTATAAAATGGAGACCGAGTTCATAAAATTAATTTTGTATTTTTTTTATTTCAATCACAATTATGGTTCGACTCTTCAATCCCACTTGTTAAATGCGTAAAAAACTTTTACGGCCTAACCAATAAACAATTAATTAGACATGATTTCAAAGGATGTTGTTTGGACCAAAATTGGGTCAAGGATAAAACCGTCTTTTACCTTAAAACCCAAATAGTATATAAAGCCTGAAAATAAAGACTAAGCCCATAGACATAGATGAAAGCCCAATAGAAAGCCCAATAAAAACCTTATTCCACTTGATTCACGCATAAAGCCAAACCTTTACCAACCGATTCCCACTTTCCCTAAACATGATTATCCTACTCCACTTCTGATCATTAAATAAATATATCTTAGCATATAATGGACTTATGCGAGCTGCAAAAGTCATCCATCTTCATCTATAAATTACAACACAATTCGAGAAACGAGGGGGGGAGCAAGCCTGACTTCTCTCTTACAGCTTATGCTCTCTGACACAAGCTCTCAGAGCTTCACATTTCCTAAACACTCTCATCCGCTCTCACGGCCACCCAAAGAAGGTCAAGGTAATAGCAAACCTTGCTTTCACATTTTACATACTTACTGCTCATTTCACACTACTGACTTGAACGTCGGAGTGCCCCCGGCACCCACCACACCGGTGGGTAGTCTACTCCCGCTCACTCTACTTTGTCTTGCAGGATCGCTGATGCCCCCAACCTACAAATTCTGATTGTGGACCTCGGCCGAAATCCAGCATCCACAATTTGGCGCCCACCGTGGGGCCTTAGCGATTCATAGCAGACAAAGATATCTCAGTCTACAATCCTTACAAACATAACTATCTTAAGCTTCAAGCAACGAGCAGACACCAGATCCTACAGCCGCCCAGTTAGCCATCATCCAAGAACGACTACGAAATTTGGAGGGGAAAAGTTCAACCATGTAAAGCTTCAACACTGACATGTTAAAACAATTGCAACAAATCTCCAATACCTCCCAATGATGAGGAGATCCAGACCTCCCCAATCATCCTACCCTTTGATCCAACGTTGAAGGCATTCACTAATGAAGCAAACGGTAATCCATAATTTGGATTGAATGACAGCTGAATAGATCTCTTCCACCACACGACGAGTTGGAACTTTTTCAGCATGAGGTGGTTTGCCTCATTTTATCTCCATTTTATTACTTGTGATGATCCTTTTGTCGAGTGGATTTTTCTTCAACAGTCACATGAAGCTTGATGGGGATTGGAGAATATTTTGAGCATTGGGCATTATGCAATCCTTATTAAAGAATTATCAGCCCATAAACAAACAAGTGTCGTATCCTCTACGCACATCCCAGCCTACACTCGAAAGCCTAGTCCATGCTACCCACGTAGCTTACCAAACGACCAAATGAGAATACCAAATAGACTTTTAGCCCAACATCAAGCTGTAACTAGTGCAGCTCGGCGAGCATTACCAGTCCAATCGACTCAAGCAGAGGCCTCAACAAACTAATTCTACCAACAACCAGCCTACCTAACTCAACCAGCCTGCCTAACTCAACCAGATTTGCATGTCCATTTGTTACAACCACAAGCCCACAACGAGTCCAATGGATGCTCAATCATAGATACGGGCTCGGCCATGCTCACATTTTGAGAAGTGAGTCGTCTGAAAAGATAACAACCAGTCACATGAACCACACGTAACAACCATGCGCATGAAGCCTTAATAACATAAAATACCAACCCCACTTGGAAAGTCAAACCGTGGTAGCTACCCTGAAAATTATTGGAAGCTGAAGGGGCGCATTTCATGCTACATGCACATGGTGTGGCCTCGTCTATGTGGGATGAAAAGTTGCTACATGCCTACAGTCCCTATGAGAGTAAAATCTGTTCTTTTGAGGAGCTATGACATTTGGTGCCATGCTACCTATGCATTGTGATTTTCTTGGACTGAAATGCCCTTCAATCTCAACATGTGCGGTGGAGTGTAGGCAATTGGAATCTTGGTAGTTTACTCATGGGTCCTACACTTTCTTTAACATACATGCGCGACTCATCCACCATAGTTCACGCTCCTTCCGACATTTTACCAACTGGAAAATCAATGTGCATGGAGATATCCACACAACATCATGGGAAGGGACAGTTGCCATTTTCGAAAAGCATTTTATGGTAAAAGAACCAGCAGCAAGTTAACGAACTGACTGGAACAACCTCAGGTAAGTACAGATTTATTACACATGCAAGGAAAGATAAGAACAGATTCTGCTCTCACATTAAAGGCCAAGTGGCAGTGAAATTGATTCGGTTCTCACATAATTCAATTTAAAACTCATCTAAGTTTTTGTTGGCAATGCATTACTTGGTCGACTTTAACTTCAATATTTCGATAGATTTTTGAATTAATGATGGAATTGTAATTGTTATGTACCAAGAGCCACAAAAATCCTACAACCTAGGTGAGGCCATGAACCATGGAAAACAATGAAAAATGCTCCCATTCGTGCATGGTTCATGAATCGATCCTACGTGAAAGAGAAAGCCTGAAAGATGAATCTATCATCCACTCACAATTGAACCCCACTTTTGTAGCATGAAATCAGAGCTAATTAACAAAACTACATGCTACAAAACTCAAGCTTTGTAAAATCAATTTTAGCACACTGCCAAGAGGCTCCATACGACATTATACGAAGGAAGCTCAAAAATTAGAAAGATGGTCCATACTACATTACATAAAGGCTCAGAAGACATTGAAGGATAGTCACCCTCTCGAGACAACATAGATGAAATTTCATCTCCAAATCACATGAAAGGTTAGTCATCTTTTCCATGCTACGTTGATTTAATATTGCCAACTCCATACTACATAGAGAATATTTTATCATGCCTAGTAGAATGAAGAACTTTCTTGGATCTCCTTTAGGTCCAATCGACCAACCTATATCAGGTTAAGTAGTATGGAAATTATATGTGACTTTCATCAAAGTTTATTCTGTTGTAGTATCATTGACCTTATTCAAGCCTTTTATAATGAGTAATGACCTTCATCAAGTTCACTCGACTGTAGTATCATGGACCTTCTTCAAGTCTAGGATAATGAATAATGATTTCTTTGGACTTCCATCAAGTTCATTCAACCAAGTCCATTCGATCGTAGTCTCATAAACCCTCATCAGGAGAATGAGTGGTGACCTTCATGGACCTTTGACAGGTCCATTCGACAGTCGTCTCATGGATAGTAGAATGAGAATTCACATAGTACTTTCATCAAGTTCATTCCATTGTAGCATCCTAGACCTTCTTCAGGTTTAGTATAGTAAGTAATAAACTTGATAGATATTCATCAACTCCATGCGACATGTCCATTCGACAGTAGTCTCATGACCTTCATCAAGTCTTATAGTATGAAGATTCTCATAGATACTCATTAGGTTCATTCGACGGTGCCTAATGGACCTTCATCAGGTCTATTTGATAGTCCAGTCGACATTAGTCTCATAGAAGAGTGGGGAGTAATGTCTTTCATCAAAGTTCATTCGACCATAGCCTAATAAACCTTCATCAGGTTCATTCAACCGTAGTCTCATGACCTTCATCAAGTCAGGTAGAATAAAGATTCACACGGACCGTCATCTGGTTCATTCGACCGTAGCTCCTTGGACTTCCATCAAGTCCATTTGACCAACTCCATTCGACAGTAGTCTCGTAGAATGGCAGTGACATTGATGGCTTTCATCAAGTTTATCTATTGTAGTCTCATGGACCTTCAGGTCTAGTATAGTAAGTGATGACTTTGATATACAGTCATCAAGTCCATACTACATGTTCATTCGACCGTAGTCTCCTGACCTTCATCAGGTCATGTAGAATGAAGATTCACATGGACCTTCATCAGGTTCATTCGACCATAGCTCCATGGACCTTCTTCAGGTCTAGTAGAGTAAAGATCACCCATGGCTCATAAAGAGTCAACATATGACCTTCATCTGGTCTATAAAAATTTGAAGACTCATCTGGTCCTTGGCC
Organism: Zanthoxylum bungeanum; assembly: GCA_019454045.1. Lineage (NCBI taxonomy): Eukaryota > Viridiplantae > Streptophyta > Magnoliopsida > Sapindales > Rutaceae > Zanthoxylum > Zanthoxylum bungeanum. Next base: position 47,325 of record SKCR01046098.1, on the reverse strand, counting down.
AGTAGTATGGAGATTATCCTAACCTTCACCTGGTCTATAAAAATTTGAAGACTCCTCTGGTCCTTGGCCAGTAGTATGGAGATTATCCTGACCTTCGACTTATGGTTCAGTCGACTGGGGACATCCCACATGGCTCATAAAGAGTCAACGTATGACCTTCATCTGGTCTATAAAAATTTGAAGACTCCTCTGGTCCTTGGCCAGTAGTATGGAGATTATCCTGACCTTCATCTGGTTCATTCGACTGGGGACATCTCCCATGGCTCATAAAGAGTCAATTGATTATCCTGACATTCATCTGGATCAGTCGACTGGGGACATCCCCCATGGATCAAAAAGAGTCAACATATGACATTCATCTGGTCTATAAAAATTTGAAGACTCCTCTGGTCCTTGGCCAGTAGTATGGAGATTATCCTGACCTTCGTCTTATGGTTCAGTCGACTAGGGACAATTCCCCATGACTCTTGTCGAGTCAAGTGTAACTCCTGAACCTACATTTGATTCAGTCGACCAAGGGACATTCCCCTGACTCATGTCGAGTCAAATAAAACTCCTGAACCTACATTCGGTTCAGTCGACAAGGGACATTCCCCTGGACTCATGTCGAGTCAGGTAAACTCCTGAACCACCGTTTGGTTCAGTCGACAAGGGACATTCCCCTGGACTCATGTCGAGTCAAAGCATACTCCTGAACTACCGTTTGGTTCAGTCGACAAGGAACATTCCCTTGGACTCATGTCGAGTCAGGTAAACTCCTGAACCACCGTTTGGTTCAGTCGACAAGGGACATTCCCCTGGACTCATGTCGAGTCAAGTAAACTCCTGAACCACCGTTTGGTTCAGTCGACAAGGGACATTCCCCTGGACTCATGTCGAGTCAAGTAAACTACTGAACCACCGTTTGGTTCAGTCGACAAGGGACATTCCCCTGGATTCATGTCGAGTCAAAGCATACTCCTGAACTACCGTTTGGTTCAGTCGACAAGGAACATTCCCTTGGACTCATGTCGAGTCAGGTAAACTCCTGAACCACCGTTTGGTTCAGTCGACAAGGGACATTCCCCTGGACTCATGTCGAGTCAAGTAAACTCCTGAACCACCGTTTGGTTCAGTCGACAAGGGACATTCCCCTGGACTCATGTCGAGTCAAGTAAACTCCTGAACCACCGTTTGGTTCAGTCGACAAGGGACATTCCCCTGGACTCATGTCGAGTCAGGTAAACTACTGAACCACCGTTTGGGTCAGTCGACAAGGGACATTCCCCTGGACTCACGTCGAGTCAAAGCATACTCCTGAACTACCGTTTGGTTCAGTCGACAAGGAACATTCCCTTGGACTCATGTCGAGTCAGGTAAACTCCTGAACCACCGTTTGGTTCAGTCGACAAGGGACATTCCCCTGGACTCATGTCGAGTCAAGTAAACTCCTGAACCACCGTTTGGTTCAGTCGACAAGGGACATTCCCCTGGACTCATGTCGAGTCAAGTAAACTCCTGAACCACCGTTTGGTTCAGTCGACAAGGGACATTCCCCTGGACTCATGTCGAGTCAGGTAAACTCCTGAACCACCGTTTGGGTCAGTCGACAAGGGACATTCCCCTGGACTCACGTCGAGTCAAGTAAACTCCTGAACCACCATTTGGTTCAGTCGACAAGGGACATTCCCCTGGACTCATGTCGAGTCAAGTAAACTCCTGAACCACCGTTTGGTTCAGTCGACAAGGGACATTCCCCTGGACTCATGTCGAGTCAAAGCATACTCCTGAACTACCGTTTGGTTCAGTCGACAAGAAACATTCCCCTGGACTCATGAACTCCTGAAACTCTATTTCAGTTCGGTCAAAGACACGTACTCCATGACCCTAGATAAATCAAGAAGCTAAAAAAACTTCCTCAGATGCATGCAAACAGAAACCCACGTTTTTGTATATATTTTGGTACGACATTTGGAAAAAGGTGATACATTCTTATCACATGCTTTTATGATCAATGTCATATGACGTAAACGTATATACTCTCTAAGACAAAAACTTTTTGACTTAGAGAGTAAGGGACAAACTGTTTGGACCAAAATTGGGTCAAGGATAAAACCGTCTTTTACCTTAAAACCCAAATAGTATACAAAGCCCGAAAATAAAGACTAAGCCCATAGACATAGATGAAAGCCCAAGAGAAAGCCCAATAAAAACCTTATTCCACTTGATTCACGCATAAAGCCAAACCTTTACCAACCGATTCCCACTTTCCCTAAACATGATTATCCTACTCCACTTCTGATCATTAAATAAATATATCTTAGCATATAATGGACTTATGCCAGCTGCAAAAGTCATCCATCTTCATCTATAAATTACAACACAATTCGAGAAACGAGGGGGGGAGCAAGCCTGACTTCTCTCTTACAGCTTATGCTCTCTGACACAAGCTCTCAGAGCTTCACATTTCCTAAACACTCTCATCCGCTCTCACGGCCACCCAAAGAAGGTCAAGGTAATAGCAAACCTTGCTTTCACATTTTACATACTTACTGCTCATTTCACACTACTGACTTGAGCGTCGGAGTGCCCCCGGCACCCACCACACCGGTGGGTAGTCTACTCCCGCTCACTCTACTTTGTCTTGCAGGATCGCTGATGCCCCCAACCTACAAATTCTGATTGTGGACCTCGGCCGAAATCCAGCATCCACAGATGTAGTTTGATAATAAATAATTTAAACTTTGATTATCAGATCATATGTTCGAATTCACGAATATATTTTTTTATAAAAATTTGTAGCAGTCGAAAATTTTACGACTAAATTTCCAATATTCCGAAAAAATTTAATTAGACATTATTTGCTAAAAATCTCGTGCACAATTTATATATATATATATATATATATATATATATATATATATATATATATATTCAAATCATTCAAAGCCTTGTCGGCGCCAGATTAAGATATTTCTATACTGTATAATACAAACAAAATACACAAGGTCCTAGTTTCCTGTGCTTCCCATGTGATGATATTCGATTATATATTATTGATGAACTAAAAGATAATATCGGTTTTGATAATTGTACCGCAACTTTTAGGCTTTTTGTCACTTGGGTCCCCATCCTCAATTCCATTCAACTAGACCCAGCCGTAGTTCTGATTCGGAATCGACACTGAAAATAAACCAAAATCGGACGGTTTTGGTTCCAACCGGTTTAGTTAGGGTTCCATCCTAATCGAAATGGACAGAACCGAATGGTTTCATCGGTTCGAACCGGAACCATTTGAATCGTCTAGTTCTAAGAGGTTCCGCGATTCCAACCAGAGTAGAACAATTTCGGTTGGAACCGTTTGGCCCAACAATAGTAGCCGTTGAGCTGAAGCGGGGAGCAACGACACCCTGCTGCTTTGAAAAAAAAAATATATAAAATTGTAAAAGTAAAATATTAAATGTATATATAATTACTAAATTATTCTGAATAACATTAATAAAACATCTAATTTTAAGGGCAATTTATGTATCATAAAATAATCTAAAAATATATAAATATGGCTCATTCTTCATTTTTTCAACACATCAATTCTCAATTATCTCAATTTCTTTAATTCTCTCATTCTGAATTCTCTCATCTTCAATTTCTCCTATTGATTTAATTTTGCAATTCTTCAATAATAACAAAAAATGGCAAGCTCATCTGAGAACACCATGTCCAACGTGTCAACCCAAGAGAGCGGTCAAAATATCGGTACACAGAGAAGTTAAGTCTCGATTTTCAGATATTTTCAAAATTCATTTTCATTTAGTCGAGACTGAAAATAAAGGTATAAGAGCAATATGCAACTATTATGGTGTATCTTACAAATTTACTGGCGGCTCTGACAATATGAACAAGCACTTGGATAGACATCATGTTGCTGAAATTAGACTTGATACAACACAAACTCAAATACGCAGATACGCTTCATCTAATAGAGGTACGAGTTCTTTAGATTTATTTAAATATTATGATACTAAAAATCGAGAAGAATTTGCTAAATTTACTTGTATGGTATATCTTTCTTTAAGTTTTGGTGAAAAAAATTATTTTTACTAATTATATTCGAAATGCTTTAAATCCTGCTACTTGTAAAATGCCTAGAAATATAAAAAAAAAATTGAAAAAAAATTGAATTATACAAAGATGATAAAATTATTTTAAATGAAATATTTAAAGATATTAAAAGTCATCTATTTATTCTGATATTTGAGTGATCATTGACAAATACACTCATACATGGGTGTGACTTGTCATTGGATTGATGTATCATGAAACATGCAAAAACGACTTATTACATTTAGAATTTTTGATGAGCAATATACTGCACAAAATATTTATAGAATGATTAAAGTAATTTTTGATGAATATGGTTTATTACGTAAAATTTGGACAAAGCATCTGCAAATACTGCATCAATTATAGATTTAAAAGAAATATGTCAACCAAATTTGGGGGGTCGATTCTTTCATATTCATTGCACATGCCATGTCCTTAATTTATATGTTCAAGATGATCTTTTTTTTTTAGAACATCACATTGATCCTATTCAGATTGCACTTAATTGTATTTGGTCATATTCTCAAGTCATGAGAGAATGAGACAAGCTTTGTAAATTAAATGGTGTTAAATCAATAAAATTTTCACGAGATATTCCAACTCATTGGAATTCAACTTATTTTCTTTTAGCTCCAGCTTTTCAATACAAAGATGTATTATGTAGTTTTTTTCCCAACATGTTCAACATATAACACTTTTGCCTAGTCAATGAGATATTTGTGAAAAATATTTAGAACTTGTAAAATTTTTTAATGATGCTACAAATATTTTTAATAGAGTTTATTATCCTACAATAAATTTATTTCTTGTTGAATGTTTGAATATTGTTGGTACTCTATATGAGAATGCTGAAAGTTCTAATGTTAATGATATTGTTTTAATTGAAGTTATTTCTATTATGAAGAAAAAAATGGTTGATTTATTTTAAAGACATTTCATTACTTTTTTTGTTTATTGTCATAGTTTTTACTTTTTATCCTAGATTTAAATTAGAAGGTTTGAATATTGACTTACAAATTTACTATGCATTTTAGGAATAAATGATGAAGTTAATTTTAGAAAAATAATAGATGAAATAAAAATCGATTTAATAGATTTATTTAATGATTATGTTAATAGATATAATTTGCAATCATCAGAACAATCTAGTAGCGAACCCGTAAAACATTCAAGACTTAACGTAGGTGATCGTTGGTTACTCCAACAAAATAAAAAAATGGATAGCACGACTAACAACCCTGAATTAAATAATTATTTATATATCAATTTCAAGTTTCCTCCTACAAGTTTAGTAAGTAAAAATTTTCAAGTACTTGCATGGTGGAACCGACATCAAAATGTCTATCATGTTTTGTCAATTATTGCTAAAGAGGTGCTGACAACACTTATTTTCACCGTAGCGGTTGAACAAGCCTCAGCTTAGGAGTTAATATTTTGGAAGTGAGGCATTCTTCATTACATCCAAGCACTTTAGAAGCAACAACGTGTGTGGATGATTGGATCCGAGCTGATCTGAGGCAACAAGAAGATGCCATGATGACTTTGAAGACTTGTTTACAATGCATCTGCAAGTGCAAGCGGGACTTGAGCTGAATGATCAACAACAGTCACATATAATGATGATGATTGATGAGTAAATAATTATAAATTTGTAATGGGGAACTATCTAAAAAATATAATGGAAATACGTGAGCTTTGATTTCTCTCAACCCTAGAGGATACTGTTGGACAATTATGACCAATATCATCACTATTTGTACAAAACATGGTGTTGTTGTACAAATTAACTATGTGACAAAGGAAATTGCTCTTTTATCATTTGTAATTGGATTACCGGGATATATAAATGATAAAAGTCCATATGATTAGTTCCAGATTAATAAGATATGAGACAGTATTAATCCACTAAGGTTTAATCATTAAAACATCCCTAGTCGTAGTATTATCGAGATTGGACATCGATAATGCGGAATAGACTAATATTACACTTGTGCGCGTTGTGGGAGCATAACAGCATAGTTATCATATATTTGGGTATTGGATACTCATGCAAGTGTAATAGGAGGTTGTGTTTACCGATGTTACGGAAATAGCTTCGCTCTGGATAGACCACTCAGAATTCCATTGGTAGTATGACTATGTGTCTATGGAAGTCTGAATCAGGGTAGGTGTGTTTTGTCTTAACCTGAGACTTACATCGCTAATACTTGCGACAATCAATATACTTTGGTTTTGGTCATTGTACGAACCAAAAATGGGCCAAGGATAAAACTGTCCTCTACCTTAAAAACCAAAAATGATATGCAAAGCCCGAAAGTAAAGGCCAGGCCCAAAAGATTTATGTATTATTGTATTATAATTAAGTCATAAGCCTAAAGACAAAAACCCCTAATTATATCAACTACTCTTCTTCTACTTTGCCCGACACAAAACCTATTCCCACCTGCCCAGACTTTTTATCAAATACACAAAGCACGTGGTGGGACTTACGCCAGCTGCCAATGATGATAATCTTCATCTATAAATAGGAACGAAATTCGAGAAACATGGCAGAGCTTCACTTCTTACATCCAGGTCTGATACATTTTATTCAGATACTGGTACTATTTCCCATTTCTAGAAGTATTTGTCATCGCCCTCACGGCCATAAAAACAAAGTAGAGGCAATAATAAGCTTTACTTTTACACTTACATATTTACTGATCATTTCATACTACTGACCTGGGCGTCGGAGTGTCCTCGGTACCTACCACACCGGTGGGCAGTCTACCCCCATTCATTCTTCTTTGTTTTGCAGGATCGCTAGTGCCCCAAATTTACAAATTCTGATTGTGGACCTCGGCCGAATTCCAGCATCCACAATTTGGCGCCCACCGTGGGGCCCTAGCAATAATTTGCAAACAAAGATTTCGTATTCAACCAACAGTCACAGCTTAGTAATTCATGGCTTCAAGCAATGAACAGACAACCGATCCAATGGCATCACAACTGGCCACTCTACAGGAGAGATTAAAAGCTTTGGAAGAGGAAAATTTAACCATTCGTAATTCCAACATGAACCTTCAGAAACAGTTGGAGTTAATTTCATCCCCATCTCGGCATCATGATATCTCAGATCAACCCAATAACCGTATCACACCAGTCAATCTCTTGGGAGCATTTAACGAAACAACAGATAACATTCCATCAATCATGATGAGGACCAGAGGGACCTACAAATTCTCCCATCAACCAAGCTCAACAAGTTGCCATCGCTATGAGAAGGGAAATGAAGGAATTTAAAGAAGCAATCATGTCCAGCCTACCAGGAGTGAAACTACCAATAAAGAAGAGCAGAGCTGGAACCATTTCTGACACCCCCTTCATGGAAACATTACATCCATTGAGTTACCGCGGAAGTTCAGTCCACCCGACATGAAACTATATGATGGATCCACAGACCCAGACGACCATGTCATCCATTACAAGTACAAAATGATGTCAACTGGCTTAGCTCCTCTTCAATGGGAAGCAGGTATGTGCAGAGGATTTGGAGAAACTTTGGGAGGCCCTGCCCTTACGTGGTTCATCAACCTACCATACAGATCCATCAAGTCCTATCAACAGTTAGCAGACAAGTTTGTGGAGCATTTCGCCAGCTCTTGCAAACTTGAAAAAACTACTGACGACCTTAGTACCATCCAGCAACGGAGGGGCGAATCCTTGCGAAGCTACGTGGCCCGTTTCAACAAGGAGAGGATAACAATTCCAGATCTACATCAGCCGACAGCTGTGGAAGCTTTCAGAAACGGGTTACTTTGTGATAGCGGACTCTACAAAAAGTTAACTAAATTTCGATGCTACACGATGGACCAGGCCATGGCACGAGCTCAAGTCAAAATTAGATGGGAAGAAGACAAGAGGAATTAAAGGAAAGATAATTCCTCCAATGTGCAAAATGAGAGAACACCTCATACTTCCAAACGACATAAAGAATTCGCAAGAATGACACCTAGGCATCATTCAGAGAAAATGAGTCACCCAAGGAAAGAACATCAGCCCCTCCGAAGGGACTTTGATCGAAGGCCCCTACCATACAAAACAGAGGATAGAGTTCAAGTAGAAAACCGAGACTCCCAGATTATAATTTTTCTATTTCTCCAGGAGAATTAGTATTGGTACTAAAAAAGATGGGACATGAAGTAAGATGGCCTCCACGCAACAGAGAAAGCTTCAAAAAGAAAAACACAAGTAAATGGTGTGAATTCCATCGAGACTACGGCCATACGACGGCTGAATGTGTGGCATTAAGATTAGAAGTCCTCGAGCCGCTGAACAAGGGATTTCTAAGAGATTTACTTACAGAGAGAGGGAAAGCTACCTTCGCTCAGAGAAGTGAAAGGGATGGACATGAAGAAGCACCAATTCCACCTCCACCAATCGACAATACAGTGAATTTCATTTCAGGAGGATCGGAGATCAGTGGAGTTTCGTATTCAGTGGCCAAGCGACATGCCAGGGCTATCATGTCAAACATTCATCATTCCACAGTCTCTATAGAGAAAAAGTTTACAAACCTGATGATGGAGTTTCTAGACGACAGCAATTTCGGAAGTATGAACCCTCATCATGATGCTTTAGTGATCTCCCTACAGGTGGCAAATTTTATGGTCAAACAGATTCTGGTAGATACTGGATCTTCAGCCAACATCATCTTTGCAACTGCCTTAGCGGATATGGGAGCTGAACTGGGGAAAGTTAACAAACGAACAACGGTGTTAATCGGATTCAGTGGTGAACAGAAATTTACTTTGGGAGAAGTAAGTCTTCCAGTCTACGCAGGAGGAATCAACCAAATGACTACTTTCCTAGTCCTGGATTGTCCTTCTGCCTACAATCTTATCATCGGTAGGCCATGGATTCATGAAATGAGGGCTGTGTCATCCACTTATCATCAAACATTAAAGTTTCCAACGAAGTGGGGAGTCCAGGAAATAAGGGGTGATAGGATTGCCTCGAGAGGATGCTACCAGACGACAATGAAAGCTAAGATCCATTCAGCATAGCAATTACAGAGCGGGCCTCATCCTTTGGAGCCTACACTCCCAAGTATTGAAGAACTGGACGAGGTCCAAATTCATCCAGAACATGCAGATCACAAAACTCAAATAGGAGCAAATCTGGATCCCAAGCTTCGAGCAGACTTGAGTGATTTTTTGCAAAAACAACACGACCGATTCGCATGGTCGCATGAAGACATGACAGGAATTGACCCTGGGTTAATCACCTATCAACTCCACATAGATCCAGACTACCCTACTGTCAGGCAAAAAAGGGGAAAGTTCGCCCCAGAAAGAAATCAGATCATTGATGAAGAAGTCCAGAAATTGTTACAAAATGGTGCCATTAAAGAAGTACAGTTCCCAGACTGGTTAGCCAATGTGGTGGTAGTACGAAAGAAAAATGGAAAATGGAGAGTTTGTATTGACTTCACATACCTGAACAAAGCATGCCCGAAGGATTCTTTCCCACTGCCACATATCGATCAAATGGTTGATGCTACAGCCGGGCATGAATTGTTGAGTTTCATGGATGCATATTCTGGGTACAATCAAATCCTTATGCATCCAGACGACCAAGAGAAGACAGCCTTTGTGACCAATAAAGGCATATTTTGTTACAAAGTGATGCCCTTCGGCCTCAAAAATGCGGGAGCTACGTATCAAAGAATGGTCAACAAGATGTTCTCTCAACAGATTGGGAAAACAATGGAAGTTTATGTAGACGACATGCTGGTGAAATCTTCAAGATCTGATCAACATCTACAGCATTTGGGAGAAGCATTCGACATAATGAATAAATATGGGATGAAGTTGAATCCAACAAAATGTGCATTTGGAGTAGCCTCTGGGAAGTTCTTGGGATATGTTGTCACACGATGAGGCATTGAAGCAAATCCTGATCAAATCAAATCTGTTCTTGAAATTCCTTCTCCTACCTGTCCAAAAGATGTTATGCGACTGGCAGGCAGAATTGCAGCTTTAAACAGATTCATCTCCAAGTCCACATATAAGAGTTTTATGTTCTTCTCAGCCATAAAGAAAGCAAAAAACTTTGAGTGGACTCCAGCCTGTGAAGAAGCTCTCAAAGAACTCAAGCGATATTTAACGTCGCCACCATTGTTGTCAAAACCACTCGACAATGAAAGACTTTTCCTATACTTAGGAGTCTCAGATCAAGCTGTGAGCGCTGTTTTGATCAGAGAAGACAACAACGCCCAACTTCCAGTCTACTACGTAAGCAAGGCATTGCTGGATGCGGAATCACGTTACTCACATTTGGAAAAACTAGTATTGGCCCTGGTAATGTCAGCAAGAAAGCTACGACCATACTTTCAGGGACACCCGATCACAGTTTATTCTGAGTATCCCCTAAGGAGCATTCTTCATAAGCCGGAGCTGTCTGAAAGATTAACCAAATTGGCGGTCGAATTGGGAGAACACGACATCACTTACCAGCCCAGGACAGCAATCAAATCTCAAGCGTTGGCTGATTTTGTTGCTGACTTCAGTCTCAATCAGAAGGTTTCAATAGATGAAGAAATAAGTTCAATCCAGACCACATCACTTTGGAAGCTTGCAGTCGACGGTTCCAGCAATAAGAAAGGATGCGGTCTTGGGGTGGTGATCACTACTCCTGATGGAGATATACTACGTCAAGCAATCAAATGTGGATTCAGGGTTACAAACAATGAGGCGGAATATGAAGCGTTGATAGCAGGAATCAGTTTGGCTAAAGAACTTGGAGCAAGTAGAATAGAAGTGATATCAGATTCTCAACTGATAGTCAACCAACTCCAAGGTTCATATCAAGCACGAGATCCTCAAATGTCATCTTACTTAATGAAAGTGAAAGAAATCCAGTCGACGTTTGAAGAATTTACAATAACCCAAGTTCCGAGAAGCGAGAATACTCAAGCAGACGCATTGGCTACCCTTGGGTCGACAATGCATGGGGATAAACCACAATCCATTCCAGTAGTGTATTTGAATTGGCCAGCAATTTGGAAAGAAGGCAAGGAGATCACCACCATCACATCAAGCGACTCATGGATGACGCCACTCATAAAATATTTGCAAGAAGGACTACTTCCGGAAGACAAAACCGAAGCGAGAAAGATTCAGAGACAAGCAGCAAGATTTACCATCTTCGACGGACAGTTGTTGAAAAGGTCATTCTCTGGACCATATTTAAAATGTCTTACTCACGACCAAGCACAGCACGTATTGTCAGAATTGCATGAAGGAGAATGTGGAAATCATTCTGGAGGACGTAGCCTCGCTCTACGCGCCCATTCGACTGGGTATTACTGGCCAAATATGAGAATTGATTCAGCTAATTATACGAAGAAATGCGAGAAATGTCAAAGGTTCGCTCCAATTTCACATCTCCCTCCTGAGAAATTAAATCCCACTCTCTCCCCGTGGCCATTCATGAAATGGGAATGGATATTGTGGGAAAGCTACCAACCGCCCCTGGACAACGAGTCTACATGTTGGCGTTAACGGACTACTTTTCAAAGTGGATTGAGGCAGACTCTTTCGCCAAGATACGAGATAGAGAAGTTCAATCATTCGTCTGGAAGAACATCATATGTCGATTCGGCGTTCCCAAAGAGATTGTGACTGATAATGGTTCACAATTTATCAGCAATCACTTCCAAGACTTCTGCAAAAATTGGAGGATCAAATTAAGTTTTTCAACCCCTCGATTCCCACAAGCAAATGGTCAAGCCGAGTCTTCCAACAAGACAATTTTAAATACTCTAAAGAAAAGATTAGAAAAAGCGAAAGGAGCCTGGGCGGATGAACTACCTGGAGTCTTATGGTCCTACAGGACGACTATCCGTTCCTCCACAGGAGAAACTCCTTTCTCTCTGGCATTTGGGACAGAAGCGGTGATACCAACTGAAGAAACCATACCATCTCCACGTTACCAATGGCTCAACGATGATACGAATCATCAACTTATGAATTTTAACCTGGAAACAATTGAAGAATTGAGGGATCGTGCATCCATTCGACTAGCGACGCATCGACAAAGAATGACCAGATATTTCAACAAAAATGTCAGAAGCAGAACATTCAAGGAAGGGGATTGGGTACTACGAAGAGTTTTTCAGAATACAAAAGAAGTTGGAGATGGAAAATTGGGGCCAAATTGGGAAGGGCCATACATCATCACAAGAGTTGTTGGGCATGGAGCCTACAAATTACGAACAACCGAAGGGAGGCAAATTCACAACAGTTGGAATGCAATTCACCTTAAGCGATTTTACCGGTAATTTATGCGTGCATTTATTTAAATTTGAAAGTTCAAAGTGTTTTACTACTTTATGTATTGCGATTCGACTTAATAACAAAACCCGTTTGAAATATTATCCCAAAATATCATTTAGTCATTAAATTGTTCTACAAGCGATAACTTAAAAAGTTAAAATTACAAAGAAATTCAAATTTCCGGAGCAACTTCTTCCGGAATACGTTCAGCAACAACTTCAGGCGCATGAATTTCTTGGACTTGGCCAGACGGCTCCACCTCCATTCGACTAAGTTCTTCGTTCTTCATCTCCGTCTCTTGAACTCCAGCCGCTTCATTGGCGTCAGATATTTCTTTCTCGGCCAATTTAGAGTCGACTTCTTCACCTTTCTCTTCCTCATCACCCTCGTTGGAAGAAGAAATTCCTGCCAGTAATCGATCATACTCTCGAATCCATTTCTCTGGTTCCCAAGCTGCGGTATTCCCCTCAAGGAAATCCTTCATCAGATTACTTCGTTCTTTCATCATAGATTCGAGAGCAATCCCTTCAAGATTCTCAAGTAACTCATCATTCTCCTTCTTTACATTTTCAAACGCATCCTTATAACCCTATATTGTTACCTCAGAAGTTTCATTTTCCAACTGAAGAGTAGCCTTCACCTCCTTCAACTCCTTTTCCAATTCAGCATTCCTTTTTCCAAGCGACTTCATTTGGACCATTTCCTTTTTCATAGCTGCGAATGATTTTTCCATTTATCTCTGCTTCTTGAGATTCAATTCGACGTAACGCTGCATGTGCAAGCTACACTCCATTGCCTGCAAAAAGCACTTGATTAGAATCCATTCTACAAATTAAAATGAAAAATTTTTTATTTACTTTCTTACTTGGTAATTTAAAGCTGCAGCCTTTTTCATTGACTCGACGGGGCCAATCTTGGATAGCCTTTGTTCATCCTCTTCCAGTAGAAGCTTCTTGATAAAAGGGTCAAGGCTTGATGGGTTAGAAATTGCAGTCGACCCTGATGGGATCCTGACAATTATATTGTCAATGTCTTCAATTTCATCTGCTTTCCTCTTCCCCCCTTTGACAATAATTTCAGTCGACTTCCCTTTAGTCTTTGGAGTTCCAGTCGACACAACTTGTTGTGTTTCTGGAACCTCCACTTCTGGCTCCTTTATCCTAAGCTTCCTAGCCTTCTTTTGGCTTTTCAATTCATCAATAGAAGCTACCTTTATTTGCCTCGACATCATATCCTCTGCGCATAAAATTTCTTTTGGAGTTAAAGTCTTTATAAACCACACCTTTCCGTATAAAGCTCGAATCGACCGAGTACAGAAGATGACTTCCAATACGTGTTTAGAAAGTGCCAAAGGGGTAGATGTACCTTCTGATTCGAAGATTTCTTTCCACACTGATGTTGCCCTTAATCTCTGCTCTACCAAGATTATTCTCCAATCTCTTTGTTCGACGGGAAGGTCAAGAAGAGCTTTAGTATTGGACAAAATTTGAGGTGTTTTGTCGAACAAACTGTTTCGAAATGGACCTGCATAACAAACAATCCACACATTAGCATCAAACGTCAACAACATTGATAAATTCTCAATAAGTTGAAGGAACTGATACTCACTAAATACACTCCAATATTCTGAAACACGACCCATTCCAGTCGACCCAAAGATACCCTCATTCCTCACAAAGAAATAATCCGACTGCCAATTACCCCTATCGTTCGTAGGAAGCCCCATAACTATTTGTTCCCTCTTACGACGAAGATACAAAGTATATCTCCCTTTTTCAGTTAAATGCTCCTTGAGGTAGTATGAGTATACGACGTCCTTCACCTCAAAAAATAACCCTTGTTCGAATGCTAAGCATTCAATCGACAATAAAATCCTCCAAGCATTCGGCATTAGTTTGAAGGAGCGATCCCATAGTGATCCAAAACTTCCCAAGCTAACCTCGGTATGGGGAATCTAAGTCCATTAGAAAACGGTACTACATAAAATCCAATCCACCCGGGAATTTTATAGTCGATTCTTTCAGTCGGCAAGGGCACCCTCAACTCCATTGATCTAGGAAATCTGTACTTACTCCTAATTTCCATCAGCAAACTAGCCGTCATCCGACTAGCTGGGTTCTTGGTTAGCAAGTTGGTCGGCTCACTTGTGCTCACCGCTCCACTAAACTCCTCAACTGCTGCCAATGATCTAATAGGAATCGCTTGCACGGGAATTTCATGCGACAAAATGGTTACGGGTCCCTCCTCGGAAAATTCTTGACGCGACCAGTCCCTTAATGATTTTTCTTCTGTTGATTCACTCGATGATACTCCTACGAATTTATCGATCTGTTCGCCTAAACTTTCTAAAGATTCTTCACTCGACATATTCTACTCGACGAATCTACAAACAAATAATTTCTAAGATTTGGGTTTCTTAAAGATCAAATCCTACTCCCCTCTCCAAACACAAATCCACCAGATAACGTATGATTCAAAAGATCAAACAACCTAATTTAGCTAAGAACAGTTTGAAGCTACTCTATGAATATTCAAAGGAAATGAAGAACGCGAAGAGAGTTTTGAAGAAGTACCTTGGAGCCTTGAAGTTCTCTCCCAAATCGTTGATCTTGTGAATGAAACAAATGAACCCATCAAGCCACTCTTATACTACTACTTTTGGCGGTTCATTTCCCGCCAAAAGACTCCTCGTTATTCGCGTTAGGTTTTACTTCGTTAAACGACACGTGGAAGATCTAGGAAATATAAAATATTTCGACTTGACACCACTTGCTCTCAGCAACTAAATTCTCTTCACAACTGCCTTTACCATTTGACACGACATCATTGGATTTGAAGGTCGCTTTCATTCAAGAAAAATTAATTGGGCAAACACTGAACCTACATTTGGTTCAGTCGACAAATGGACATTCCCCATGATTCTTGAGGAGTCAAATTGAACTCCTGAACCTATATTTGGTTCATTCGACTAAGGGACATTCCCCATGACTCTTGTCGAGTCAAGTTGAACTCCTGAACCTACATTGGGTTCAGTCGACTAAGGGACATTCCCCATGACTCATGTCGAGTCAAGTTGAACTTCTGAACCTACATTTGGTTCAGTCGACTAAGGGACATTCCCCATGACTCTTGAGGAGTCATGTTGAACTCCCGAACCTACATTTGGTTCAGTCGACAAAGGGACATTCCCCATGACTCTTGAGGAGTCAAGTTGAACTCCTGAACCTATAATCGGTTCAGTCGACTAAGGGACATTCCCCATGACTCATGTCGAGTCAAGTTGAACTCCTGAACCTACATTTGGTTCAGTCGACTAAGGGACATTCCCCATGACTCTTGAGGAGTCAAGTTGAACTCCTGAACCTACATTTGGTTCAGTCGACAAAGGGACATTCCCCATGACTCTTGAGGAGTCAAGTTGAACTCCTGAACCTATAATCGTTCAGTCGACTAAGGGACATTCCCCATGACTCATGTCGAGTCAAGTTGAACTCCTGAACCTATAATCGGTTCAGTCGACTAAGGGACATTCCCCATGACTCATGAGGAGTCAAGTTGAACTCCTGAACCTACATTTGGTTCAGTCGACTAAGGGACATTCCCCATGACTATTGTCGAGTCAAGTTGAACTCCTGAACCTACATTGGGTTCAGTCGACTAAGGGACATTCCCCATGACTCTTGAGGAGTCAAGTGGAACTCCTGAACCTATATTTGGTTCGGTCGACTAAGGGACTTTCCCCATGACTCTTGTCGAGTCAAGTTGAACTCTTGAACCTACATTCGGTTCAGTCGACTAAGGGACATTCCCCATGACTCTTGTCGAGTCCAGTGGAACTCCTGAACCTACATTCGGTTCAGTCGACTAAGGAACATTCCCCATGACTCTTGTCGAGTCAAGTGGAACTCCTGAACCTATATTCGGTTCAGTCGACTAAGGGACATTCCCCATGACTCTTGTCGAGTCAAGTGGAACTCTTGAACCTACATTTGGTTCAGTCGACAAAGGGACATTCCCCATGACTCTTGTCGAGTCAAGTTGAATTCCTGAACCTACATTCGGTTCAGTCGACTAAGGGACATTCCCCATGACTCTTGTCGAGTCAAGTTGAACTCTTGAACCTACATTCGGTTCAGTCGACTAAGGGACATTCCTCATGACTCTTGAGGAGTCAAGTGGAACTCCTGAACCTACATTTGGTTCAGTCGACTAAGGGACATTCCCCATGACTCTTGTCGAGTCAAGTGGAACTCCTGAACCTACATTCGGTTCAGTCGACTAAGGGACATTCCCCATGACTCTTGTCGAGTCAAATGGAACTCTTGAACCTATATTCGGTTCAGTCGACTAAGGGACATTCCCCATGACTCTTGTCGAGTCAAGTGGAACTCCTGAACCTACATTTGGTTCAGTCGACAAAGGGACATTCCCCATGACTCTTGTCGAGTCAAGTGGAACTCCTGAACCTACATTCGGTTCAGTCGACCAAGGGACTTTCCCCATGAATGTTGTCGAGTCAAACTGAACTCCTGAACTTTCATTTGGTTCAGTCGACAAAGGGACATTCCCCTGACTCTTGTCGAGTCAAGAGGAACTCTTGAACCTACATTCGTTTCAGTCGACCAAGGGACTTTCCCCATGAATGTTGTCGAGTCAAGTGGAACTCTAAACTCAACCTGAATTTCGTTCACATCAATTGACCAGAGAATGTTCCACCACATTCACTTGTTCGAGTCAATAGAAATTCTCGGATCATATAAGTTCAGATTCAGACAGGACACCGATTTCCATAGTCACGAGGAACCGATTCCAATAAGTCAAGTCAAACAGAAGGACTAAGACTTCATCTGCCCAGATGATACACGCGATATATTCCAAAAACCCACATTTTGCACATTTTTCTTATAAACCATTCGACAAAAAGGTAATACATCCTTATCACATGCTTTTTGGATTAATATCATACGACACAAATGTATATACTCTCTAAGACAAAACTTTTTGACTTAGAGAGTAAGGGACAAACTGTACGAACCAAAAATGGGCCAAGGATAAAACTGTCCTCTACCTTAAAAAACCCAAAATGATATGCAAAGCCCGAAAGTAAAGGCCAGGCCCAAAAGATTTATGTATTATTGTATTATAATTGAGTTATAAGCCTAAAGACAAAAACCCCTAATTATATCAACTACTCTTCTTCTACTTTGCCCGACACAAAACCTATTCCCACCTGCCCAGACTTTTTATCAAATACACAAAGCACGTGGTGGGACTTACGCCAGCTGCCAATGATGATAATATTCATCTATAAATAGGAACGAAATTCGAGAAACATGGCAGAGCTTCACTTCTTACATCCAGGTCTGATACATTTTATTCAGATACCGGTACTATTTCCCATTTCTAGAAGTATTTGTCATCGCCCTCACGGCCATAAAAACAAAGTAGAGGCAATAATAAGCTTTACTTTTACACTTACATATTTACTATCATCATTTCATACTACTGACCTGGGCGTCGGAGTGTCCTCGGTACCTACCACACCGGTGGGCAGTCTACCCCCATTCATTCTTCTTTGTTTTGCAGGATCGCTAGTGCCCCCAATTTACAAATTCTGATTGTGGACCTCGGCCGAATTCCAGCATCCACAGTCATCCAGGGCTTTAACAAGTTCTGTGTACGCCTCTTCTGGGTATATTGAGAATCGTAGTGTATTGGGTGTGATGTCAAGAAGGAAGTATCACTTCAGTCATATGTAGATGATGGTCACGTAGGATAAGGAACTGATACTCTTGTATGCTGCAACTATCAGGATAATATGACTAGGTCATGCTTATCCAATTATAGAGACTAGTTACCAGAGATCCGATATGTGCTTCGTACGGGGCAGACACAATTCCAGCCCCAGGCCTAGCACGTGACATCAGATACTGGATCGCAATACGCTATATTACGTATACTACGCCTGACAAAGATTGCATATTCGTTCGCAGAATATTTCTGGAGAATTGGGTAGGCACGATGCTTTGCTAGAAGCCAACCATGTCTTGTGAATCGGTAAAGACGTGGTACTGGGTACGCACGTATTCAGATAGTCCGATAACTTTATTTACTGCCAACATATCCAGAGATCTATTGGGTCGCTTCCCGAAGATTCACCGTTGAGATTTGATTCGAACAGAAAATTAATCTGGGATTAATAATGAGAGAGATAATTAATCTGGGATTAATTGCGTCGAGAATTTATCTGGGAATAAATTCGTCGAAAAGAGAGAAAGCGATTAATTTGGAATTAATCGGCAAAATAAATTTAATAGTGAAAATTGGATTTTACTATTTAATTTATTTAATTGGGCTTAAATAATATATTAGATATATTAATTGAAATTAGATTTCAACGCCGAATTATTGGACTTTAATTCTAGCGAACGAATTAATTGGGAATTAATTCGCGAGCGACTTTCCGTAATAATTTTACTGGGTATTATTATTTAATTAAATTGGTTTTAATTAAGTCGCAACGACAAATTCATTTAATTTAGAATTAAACGAACCCGGGCCCGAGCGAAGATACGTGTTGGCTTGTCCGACTTAAATTTGGAATTTTATAGTGGTGAGACCCACTTACTTACATCAACTTAACTCACATCACTAGTCAATTATTGATGTAAATGGTTGGATGCATTTAATGCACTTTTTGCCAACACAAGTCAACTTTGTTTATAAAGCATTTTGGAATCAAAAATTGACTATTCATTCTCTCCCAATCTTGGCAAAAACCGTGAGCCCTCTCGTGAGAATAATTTTTTTTTTCTTTCATTTATTCTAGCTATCACTTGAGGAATGGATCAATGTGATAGGGAAACTCACCCGAGAGAGTTTGGAACTCGATCTCAAGCTCCGTAGCTTCTACACAACACGGAAAAGTCTTCAACTCATCCGATCAAAGTGAGTTATTCCGCAACTTTTTCTTTGATTTTTCGCACTTTAATCTCGCTTAGTGATCTTGTGGCAAGCCTTAGAGACTTACAGATACGTACGCAACTTAAGTTTTTGAAAATTTAAGTTTAAGCTCTTTAATTTAATTTTTAATTTAAGTTTTTAATTTAATGTAATATAAATTCAAATTAATAATTTTAAATAATTTTGAAATCCCATTTTTAATTTTTAAGAAATTAAAATTATAAATTAAAAAATAATCGGAACTGAACCGAAACCGTCTTGTTCGGTTCGGTTCGATTTTGGTTCCCGGTTTGGAACCGAACCGAACCGAATCGTTGGCCATTCTGCATCCAACTATGAAAATGATAAGTGAATAAAGTGAAAATAAAAGTACGATAATTTTTTTTTTATATATTTAAAAATTATATTTTTTTTTGAAAAATATGAAATCATTAAATTATAATTTTTAAATATACAAAAGATAAAAAAATTTGTCTTTCCGTTTATCATCCATTTGTTCACATATCACTATCTAGAACTATATAGTTTAATATTTTAAAGAGAAAGGTTTGATTTACAATTTTAAAATGAATGCAATTAATTTAGGGTTTAATTAGATTGAGTATAAAAAACAGAGAAAGAGAGATGATGATATCTACCTCATCATCGAAATCAATAATTTGATTATCTGGCAAGTGTTTAATGATAGAGATTAAATTGTTGCATATTTTTTTTATTAAATGGTACATTGATGATTCAATCTCATTATATTCCGTGAGTTTTAGTTGGTACTCAAAATTATCACCCATGTGTCCATTTATTGATGACGCGGCCCTAATATTCTCAATGGATCATATCTTTTTTGAAAATTTAATTTTTGTCTAAGATTATGACCTGAAATTAAAAAAACTACTTTAATCTTAGACAGGTCAAAGTTAAAGTGACTATAGTTCAATTCAACAATCACCTTTGAATATATGCAAATATGAATCAAAGCAAATATATTAAAGCAGTAAATAAAATCACCGCAAGAATTTTGTTGATGGAGTGGAACTCGTGCAAGTAAAAAATCACTCCGAGTATAAGCTATCACCTGAATCCACTATACATGAGAAAACTTACAGCGATGGTATATGATCTATGGTAACAACTTCACCGACTCTAGTATCTCTCTGTAATAACTCGAAGAACTCCCCGAGCCCGCACCAAGACCTTCTCCAGAACCTCTAAAGTCTCTTAGTGGATCAACCCTTCAAACTTGCAACGCCGGAACTCCGACTACCAATTTTCCTCCTAGATAACTCTGAAGGCTTAAGAAAATGGGTTAGGATTGTGTTTATGTGTTGATGGTAAATCAAAACTCAATCTCACCAAAAGAAAAAAGACAGGGAAACCAAAGAAGTCTTCTAGGTGAATTGTTAAGAAGGTTGCAAGCAAACAATGTTGTAGCTCAGAATAATGTGTTTGCAAACGTTAATAAGATGGCTCTATGTTTGTTTATATAAGTAGGGTAGATGTGGGATTTTCCTTGTGCAAAACTAGCTCATAAACGTGTCTAAAATAACCCACTTACGTACAGTCATTCAAATACCACAAGAATGCGTGACGGATGCCAGTAATTCCGCCAAATCGTTCGAACGTCCTGACGAACGCACCTCGAACGCGAAGCCTCTGGATAATTTCATTCGAACGTGACTTGAACGTACCTCGAACACGAAGCCTCTGGAAGATTTTATTCGAACGTCCACTCAAACTAACCACGAATACAGAGCGTTCGAACCCAAACAAGAACGCACCATGAATGCAAACCCTGAAAGCTTCATCTGATGTCCATCCAATTGAGTTGGTTTAAAAATATATATTAGTTTTCAATTGAGTTGGTTCATAGATGCCTGATGCATTGTTCAGTTGAGTTCGTTCCTAGACAATTGATATTTATTTGCTATGATTAAGTTGTTAAATGATAATGAAGATGATATTGATAGTGTATTTGTACCCAAAGATGCTTGAGGGTGTGGTTGATTTATAAGTTCGGATTTGGCAGTGAAAGGGGGTTGGATTTGTTGGTTTTTTTAATAATTGTTGATATGTATGTGGGGGGTGTGAATGAGCCTTGAATGAAGTTGAGGGATGATGAGGGTAAATGATCTTGTTATGGTTGTAGTTAAAGTTGGGGTTATGACTTATGAATAATTGAATGTTGTTGAGTATACTTAATCTGACAATTGTCATGTTTATCTTAAATGTCATTTGGTACATAAAAATGAACTTATAACATGTCAAATGCATGATGGTTATTGTAGGCATTGCATTTTTTTTGCATACCAAACCCGATGATGAGTCTTGAAGGAAGTATTACTTTTAAGTCGTGTAAGTCGTTGAAAATGGTCGACGGAAAGGAGAAGTCAAGAGTTGGCATATTTGGTTTTGATTCACTAAGTTCGCTCGGAGTTCGCATGTTGAATCTTCGTTTCGAGGTACATCTTTGGCCCTAAATTCCCGCAAACCACTCTAAGCCCACCTAAACACCTAAACCCACATCCAAAGCCCATGAAACCAAAATAGATCAAACACCAAGCCCACCACCCATAAGGCCCACGACCATGACACCAAAATTCACCCTGCTTGCACTATTCAAACATAATTTATCCTTCCACCAATTTACTTTACACCTTTGATCTCACCTTTTACCTTGACACCTAATTTCCAAGGCATATTAGATCAACCCCACATCATTTAGCCATCACACCCCACGCCCCATCACCATCCCCCTCTCATTTTCTTCATTTTCCATCACCTTTTTTTGAATTTTCAACAAAGGATCACAATTATACATAACCTTCCTTCCATTTCCAAACAAAACTTGTCATTTCCTTTCCTTTCCTTTCAACCTTTATTGAATTTTCAACAAAGGATCACAATTATACATTACCTTCCTTCAATTTCCAAACAAAACTTGTCATCAAATTGATTACCTTTCATTATCACTTGCCAATCTCATTAATGCCCTCCATTTGCCTATTTAAACCCTCATTTTTCTGCCTTGGAACACCTAATACACATCAATAAAAGATTAAGCATTTTAGAAGATCAAAACAGCCCTCTATCCTCTCCATACATTCACGCCCAAGCCCTTCCTTCACTGCCTCCAATCAGTTCAAGCATCCATTTAGCCCCTAGTTCTCACATCTACACGCCCATACAGCCCCACTTCACAGCCCTAGAAGTCACTGACCGGCGTAAACACACACGTATAACGCAAGCGCACGTATCGTTCAAGTAGTATAAAAAGTATCGATCCCACGAGGACTTAAAACCTTTTTGTTATTAATTTATGGTGCCAACTGATTACCAGTATCTAACAGGTTGTTTGATTGATTGATTTGAAATGACGATGATTCTAAATTAAAACAAGTAAATAAAATTGCTTAAAAGTAGGTTGAGAAAAATCCAAATTTATAAAAACTATCCAGGGTTGTGATTAATTCCAATATTATTTAGAAGATGAAGTGGTTATCTATAAAGTTGGGTAATATATTGATTTATTAACCTGGAACACTAATTTATGTAAAAGCCTCTTCCGATGGTCAATTTCAAATACCTAGTATAATCCAATTGAACCATATGTCTATGTCAACCAAATTACCTAGATTCATTAAGATTAAGTTCCAATTATGGCTACCCCCGCCCGACAGGTATATTCCTATCCTGTAAGGAAATCTATTAAAAGGGTTATCTATCCTCAAGGAAGATCGTGGGTTATTGAGTCTAAGGTCTTAAACTTAAAATCCCTATGTCTAGTTCATTTTAGATTTACCAGATCAATTTTATTAATGGCCAATTAATGAAAAAGCATTAAGATTAAGACTCAATAAATAAATCTTTAAATTACCCAACCTATAATTTAACCCCTTATAAACCGGTTATATTGAAATTCATCACAACCCTAGATACTAACTTAGTTACAATACATAGCTATGGCTAATGAAAACTTAAAAGACATAAAATAAAAATGCTAAAAAGTAACTGCGAGAAAGTAAAAGCGGGAAAGTAAATGAAAATAAACTGCCAAGATAAAAGGAATTACTTTTACTAATTACTAACTTAGATATCTCCCTTAGTATAACATAATCACTTGTGAGATTAAAACCAACCGACCATATAGGCGGTATCCTGATTAAGTCAAGTTAAGTCCGACCAGCCATAAAGGCGGTAAAATTTGTCCATGAACTTGCCATGTAGGCGATAAAGAAATAACCAGCCATAAAGGCGGAACCAAAATTAAATTACCAACCGACCAATCTGGCGGTATCCTTGCTTAGTCAGGTTTAACAGTTTAAATTAAATAGCCCACCGACCAATATAGCGGTATTCCTTTTTAAGTCAAATTTTAGAATAGTGAATATGTTGTGTCTAAGGGAGATTAATCTAAGATAGTAACAGTAAAAGAATTACTTTTCACCTCGGCAGAGGGAAGTTACCTCCTCATGGTTGAAAAATAAAAACTGAAAAAGTAAAGAAAGGAAAGTGTTATGCGTAAAAGTAAATTACGGAAAGTAAAACTGAAAAAAGTAAAGAAAAGAAAGTGCGAAAGTGAAAATTAATTACTGAAAACTAAAAATAAACAAACTAGATACAATCTTTTTATTTTTTCATTAAGGATTTCAAAGAAGAAAGTATGAATTTTACAAATGAAATGGCTTGGTATTTATAGGCAAAATTTTGCCACCATCAAATCATCCATCAAATTCTCCACCAAATCCATTATTAATTTCTCCACTAATTACTCCACCAAATCCATAATTGCTCCACTAATTGCTTATCTTGTTTGGTGTTGATTTGATAATTTTTATTAATTATTAATTAATTAATATTTTGCTTTGAAGATTTGATAATTTTTATTAATTATTAATTAATTAATATTTTGCTTTGAAAATGATTGATAATGACTTTTTAATAATTACACTCCACACACTTCTGGATGGTTCATCAATTTCGGTCATGAACTCTTCAGAATTCGAAAATATTTTCTCTTTTCAAGTTGTAGATCTTTGAGTCTTCTTTAATCTGGCACTTGAATCAGCTCAATCCGATATCTGAGTAAAAAGTTATGCCCAAAATACGACAGATGCGCAAAACTGGAATTTCCAAAACTGCACTTCGTCAAAAACGCCCTTTCAAGTTTCCAATCTCCAAAATTAATATATCAAGTCCAATAATTGCCCTTATTTGATCCACATTTCGTCCTAAATGATTTCATTGAGTCCCGATATTATTTTATCTGCAAAATAAAATAAAACATATCAAAACGTTCATCAAACCCGAGAAACTAAACAAAATATTAAGTAAAAGGGGCGGTAAATATTGATATATTTTCCGCTCATCAGTCACCCACAAAGCTTCCTTCACAAGCCCCTAAGATTCACGCCACTGCACTCCCATTTCAGCCCCAAGAAACACACAAAACAGCCCCTAATTAGGCATGCAGTTCATGCCATTTTGCCCCCTGGAAATAGCACCCAAATCACCCTAATTTTAGCCCCCAAACCAGTGAATAAACTGCCCTAAACACCCTCTAAAATTTGCCCAAAACAGCAGCTCAAACACACTCAAAACAGTCCACAAATTCACCGAAACAGTGAATAAAAAACTGCACTTGAAAGTCTTCGAGAAACCGAACAAACGGCAGTCCAATACCCCTCAAAATTCACCAAAACAGCCCATAATTCATTGCAAACCAGTGAGCAAAGTGTGGAGATTTAAATTGCAGCGAAACGAAGTGGAAACAGCGGACGAAACAGCGAAACAGTGAGCAAAACGTCGAAATAGTGAACCGGTGGAATCGTGGTGTCTTAGCCTTTCCGAAGGCCTTATAACGCACCTCCAAAGAACGATAAAAAAAGGTTAGACCTGATGGTTTATATTATTAAATTTATTCACATAAAATAATGATTTAAAAAAATGTGTTTAGCATGAATAGTTAGTTTGGCATGTTATTTGGAATTTGTTCACATGAAATAATGATTTAGTGTATGATGTGATTTTGGGTGAATGAAATATGTGTTCTTTCTTGTGGTATATTGGATGGAAACCCGGACATAAATTCCATAGTCGAATCCGAATGGACGGTATTATGGTTTGCACTCGGGATACAATGCCCCGTACCACTTGAAGGATTCATGTATTCCATTTCATCCAACTTGTATTTGAGCATGATTAGGTCATTATAACGTTATTTTATTTCAAGCATGTTTTAGTTATTTATCTTTTGTATGAGGAATTTAAGTTTAGGTATGTTTAGATTACTATGTATGTAGCATGTTTGATGTGTGATGCCGAATGTTTGCCGTTGTAAAAATTTACTTTCAAAGCATGAGAATTTAGATTTAGGCCTATAGGAATTTAGAGTAGTTTTACCAATGTATGTCTTGTAGACTTGGTTAATATTACACAAATCCATCCCAATTGACATAAGTAAGGGACCATTCCGAACCAACGGTTTGAGGTCTTCCCTTGCGAGGGGTGAGTGCGGCCTTAAATCATTTTCCCGGTTCACACCGAGTGGTGACTCCTTTATTCTCCGGTTTAGTCCTCCGTTGGCTACTCCGTACTCCCAACTAGGCCCTGAGTCTAGAACAGCATGAGTCGCCCAGCTCCTGTGTCCTACAGTTATAGATGAGTTATGTGAATTAATCATGGTAGTGAGTTATAATATGTGTGCAGTGAGTTTGGTCACAGAGCATTCTGGACAGGTTGTAATATTTAGGTTATAAAATGAATTTCAGAACTCTGTTTGATGCATCATAAAATTATATATAAAGTAGATATAATAGGGTCTAATATATCCAAAAATCAGAATTTTTAGATGAAATGAGAATTTATACCGAATTTTACAATATGTTTGCCCTGTAGTCTCGTCAGGTTCTGTTTTCCCTAAACAGCTTGTAAAAAATTACTTATAACTTGAGTTTCAGGTACCGAAATTGAGATCCATAAAAGACACGTAAAATAGACAAATAAAGGATCGTTTTATCAAAGCTAAAGCTTCTGCCCTGTTCGCAATAAATATTTGAATAATTTTAAAATAGGTTGATGTGTAGAGAGAGTTTCTGTAAAGGGGAAAAATGAATTTGCGATACCTAACTTACGTAGCTCCGAATTGAGTTTCTCAAATTCGTAGGCCATTTAGGTATGTTAATTTTCCAGCGAGATTAAGTGTTTATGCATATTTTATTTTATTCATCACACGAAATATATTTTTGACAGCTGTTCTAACGAAATTAATTGATTATAGATCGACGTCAAGAGTCACATCCATCATCAACTCCATGAAGCATTTCCGGCTAATTTCCAAAACCATGAGTGGATACTTTACTTATTGAGTTGATTTCTTGATACTTTATTTATCGAATTGTTTTCTTGATTTTTATTTAAGATATTTTGAATATTGTTTTATTTGAGACATTTGAGAAGTTTTACGAGATTTGAGAATTATTTGATTATGAGATTTTATTGATTCCATTTTTGAGTTATGACCTTGATGATTTATGATAAGTATGGTGTTGAAATATGTCTTGAGCTTTTGAGAGATTATTTTAAGATTTAAGGATTGAAGAAGAATGTTATCGAGATAATTCCGTATTCTTGTTTTTTTGTGTCCATCATGGTGTTAGATTTCTTGGCCCCGTCCAGTTGAGTTGGTTCATAGGCGCTTGATTTATTTATCTAATCGAGTTGGTTCCTGGAAACTTGTTTTCTAAATTGAGTTGGTTCCTGCACATAGAGATATTGTTTATGATGAGTTTTTAAAGAGAAATGATTTTATGGCGAAATTTTTAGAGTTATACGTTTTCTGATAAGTTTTAAAGAGATAACTATTTTATGATAATATTATATTAAATTTGATCTCCTTTATAGCAGCTTGAATTTTAATTGATATTCTTGATTTAATATTTTATATTGCCCACTCATTGGGTTCTTTAGAACTTATCCCCGCTCTACAGGTTTTGTAGGTAACTATATCTGGTGAGCCATAGCAGACCTTTGGAGACACTAAGGATTAGTCCATCTTGCACAGTCATAGATTCATAAATAATGTAGTTGATGTCTTTGTTGAGTTAATGTTTGCATATGTATGAGTACAATTATAACATGAAGTAATATGACATTTATATATATGTAATAAAATAATTTGGAAATGGTAACTAAGTTCATTATTTTGCATGAGTTTAGTTAATATTGTTTGTTCAAGATTAGTAAAGTTTGCAAGTATTAGGGTATTAGTAAGAGGCTTAGGATGACAATGGGATTCATCACTTGCCGATAACATCTTGGAAATGTTATAGTGAGGGAGAGTTATTTATTTTAGTAAACTAAATTTAATTGTTGGCATGTTAAGTACGCAATTGTAGTGGGTTAATCTTTATCATTCAAATTATAAAGTATCTAATTATATAAATTATATGTTATTAATTTACAAATCATAAACTTTCAAACGATCACATCATTTTGTTTCAACAAAGAATAGGTAAAAATGCACATTACGTTCATAAGAACCCAATCACCAATATGAATAAGGCACACATGACATAAATTTTATTGAAATAATATCTTTTAGAAACAAAAACAAACGAGTACAAAAGAATATGGAAAACCAAAATTCTCAAAAAAGAATTAACTATCCTCAAGTTAACTTAAAATCAGAAACTTATAAATGAAACAACTAATACAATTATACCATATAAACATAAACTGACATACCTATCTCTCTCATACCTAACAAGATTTATTAACATAGATGAAGCCTAAGTGACCCATGATAGAAGCGAAATATAGCGACTCATCATTAGGTATTTTCAAATGTATTTTCATACACCTATTCTGATATGTTTTACTAAAGTCACAAAGATTATATTTAGCTTCAAATACTCTTGATCGAGATTTTAAAGGAAAATAAATCTAGTCATCCTAGTTGATAAGAGATCAGAACTCTGACAATGTGATTGAAGTAAATTAAATAGGTTTGTTGTTAAAAATTCTTTGAAAAATTTTTAGTCACCAATATGATTGAGACCTACAATGTGATTAAGGCACACACAATATAACTTTCACACTAATTTGATTGAGGTAAAATGTGACCGTGGCTTAACTTAATGTGTTTGTAATTGAGGTCAATATGATTGTGACAGAGCTCAAAATGACTTAGGTAAAATACGAGTATAATCGAGTGTAACATCCCCTTTCCGGAGATACTACCGGTAGGAAATATGTCGACCTATTTCCCCATAAGTCTCTGACTTTCTAACTATAAATAACACTACCACTCTCATTCCAAACATGAACTCATGCATAGGGACCATCGCCCAACTCAATTACTTAGAATACATATCAAATACTTATTACTGTGTATTTAGTACATTACATTTTATACTCTTAATATAGACACTTTTAACTTTTACACACGCAGACATTTACTACACATAAATCTGATGCATGACTTTACTGTGACTCTGATTGTATTCTTTCTGACTTGACTTGGTGGACCAAACACTCGAGTGACTACCATCAATATCCATCCTCTCAAGCTTGTCCTCCGAGTATACATGTAAAACAAAGAAATTGGGAGTGGGGGGGGGGGGGGGGGGAGGTTAGATCGTTTGAACGACCTAGTGAGTGGACAATTCAAAACAGGAATTGAAAATCCATTGTTTTAGAATCAAAGTCGTCTTAAGGAAATCATCATTCTGAAATCTATTTTCTTGTCTAAAAATAATTCTCTTTCAGAAAACTTTTCTGAAAACTGCTTTTGGTCTGTAAACCTCTTAAATTCTCATAAAACAGTTTATGTTGAAAACTCTTTTATAAATCATCATTCTGAAAACCATGTCTCTAAGTATCTGTAGAAAACCTGACGCATGGGGGCGTTACGTATCGTTATCCTCCCATACGCCTAAACTAGTGATCTTGAGACGTTACATATCGCTGTCCTCGAAGCCACTAAACTGGAGCTAGATGTGCAAATCCATGACATTGGGGCGTTATGTATCATTGTCCCCCAAAGCATGTAATTGTCCTTTCCCTGAATCTAGGGTTTAGGGGCGTTACGTATCGCCATTCCCAAAACAATCATCAGTCTCTTATGAACGTTAGGGCCCTTTTTGAATTTTTTTTTTAATCGAAATAGATAGAAAGTGGTTTTTAATTTAAAACTTATGATTTGTATATATTTATTTTAAACTAAAAATAATAAAAAATCAATTTATTATTATATTGTTTGAAATTTTGTTTAGCTTAATGTTTCTTTTGGTAATTTTATCATCAACGATGCTAAAATTGTCTCGTCGCTTATGATGGAGTGGAGCGCGCAAAGTGAACTAACGCGCGCGGATAGATCCAGCGCTGCGCGCCAAGCCATTGAATCCATCGCCAAAACCTTGACCCTCTCTCTGTCCATTCCCAAATCAAAAGACAACCCAAAAACCCTAAACCAGTGACCATCATAACGATGCTTTCCCTCAAATCAAATTAGTTGAAACCCTAAATTCAACACAAAATTACAATCTCAATACATAATGTCACTATCATCTCACCCCCTCTTCACAAACTCACCACCCTCATCTCGTTTCAAATTCTACCACACCACCAATCTCAAAAACCCTAGGAATCTCGCTCTTCTTCCTAGTCCAATCACCACCTGCCACCTCATCCAGACTTCCCTTAATACCCCTTTTAAATTCACTCCCAGCTCCAAGTTCTATCACTCTTTAAGGCCACGCAATTGCCACAACATCAGGGTCACAGCACAAACGAATGAAAGTTTCAATCTTGATTCAGTTCTCTCAATATCTGAAGTAGTTTGTCTTTTCTCTGCAACAGTGATTGCTGTTGGTTTTGCTGTGAATTATGGAATTTTTGGGTTGAAAAATTCGTTTTTGGGTTTGATAGGAAAGAGGGTGTTGGGTTGTGGTGTAGTTGGATTGGTGTGTGGGGTTTGGATAGGCGCCGTTATAAGGCGGCGGCAATGGAGGCGGGTTAGTGGGGAGGTGGTTAGGGGAGAGGGAAGGGAGAGTGTGAATTTGGTGGGGAGAATTGAGAAATTGGAGGAAGATTTGAAAAGTTCAGCCACCATTTTAAGGGTCTTGTCTAGGCAGCTTGAAAAGTTGGGAGTTAGGTTTCGGGTTACACGAAAGGCTCTTAAAGAGCCCATTAATCAGGTAATGGCATTTCTCCACTTTCCATTACTGAAATGAAAATTTTGTTCATTGAAGAACGATGATCATTTACTTTGATGAGTGTAAAATTAGGAATAAGGCAGAAACTTGAATTCCTTTTGTCAGTGAATGAGTGACCTTAGAATAAGATATGCATTTCTTAGATTTATATTTGAATTGCATTTCTTTGAAAGTAATCTTTTTAGGTTGGCATTTTGAGTTACTAAACTTGGATACAGAAAAAATTTATTTATTCTTTCTAAATTATTGCGTTTCTTGTAAGTTGTATACATGTGGAGTTTCATTCATGTGATTATGAAGGGAAATGTGTTTCTCTGGCAAAGAGATTGTAGTATTGCTTGTATCTTAGGACAGAATGTTCTAGGGTAGATGCTTCTATTTGTATGCCATTAAGGTTTTCTTTTCAGTATGTTCTTATCTGTGGAATCTTGTAGCTGTCCAGTGTACTGGTGCGGAGTCTATTTAAGGTCATCTTACTGAGAAGTAATATCAATTTGAGCAAACTACTTGGTCTTAGTCTGAGTTTACAGCTTCTTCAAATTGGCAGTCTCTTCCATCTCCTTGCCATATTCTGGCTATCAATCTAGCTATCAAATCTAGCTTCCGAAAGCCTCTACTTATTATTACTTGCTTTGAAGCTAGTGGTTATTAATATATCAGTTATTCTTTCTTTGAATCAGAAGGATATAATATGAATGTTTCCACTTACTGTATTACTATATGAAGTAGCACTTCACTGCATGCCCCTCACATTGTTTTCTTCTAGCATTTGCTTAATCATAGTTGACAGCGAGGATCATCAAACTAGTCAAGGTAGTACAATTGTCTATAGATTTGTGAATGAGAAAGATTACATCAGCACTGTAGGTTAACCAATGTTGAGTTCAAGTGACAAATTTTATATACAAGAATTGGCATCTAAAATGGGGTGAGAGAATGAAATGGTGTGATGTCATGTAGGATTAGTAAGTTGGAAAAATAAAGGTGCAATGCGTGAACCTTTATTAGGAATGTTGAGCGGGGGTAAGTGAGTATGGGACTTACAGTAGAAATCATGATGGAGATTTAAGGATGAATTTCTCATGAGATTAAATCTGATAGGCATAGGCTGAATTGATGATATCTGCAGGGGTTTCGTTTGAGGAGATTATGCTTCAAGGAATTGGTTTTATTTGACAATGAGATCAGATATGAATTTCCTATTACATAGTTATATTAGGGCGAAGGCACTCAGGGTGTTAGGAAACTGAAATTTTAGGTGTAACTTTTTTCCCCTTTCTGGCAGCATTGAAGTTGTTTGTTTTTGTTGATTTGCTGCTAGAATTTTGGCTCTAGTAATGTGTTTCTTTAGTTTTATATTTTCTTGTACAAAGAAATGCATCCTAGTGCGGACTTTGAGACTGCAATATTGCAGAGAGCTCTGATTTCAAATAAGTTGACACTGACACTTTTACCCTTTGGTAGGAGCATGATCTCTGTAAAGTTTGGATCTGTAGAGAGAAGTTACTGTTAGTAAAATATTTGGTTTTGGTGTAAGGTTTGTAAATTATGATAGAATTGTGGTGCACTCCCTAAGTCACTCGTGATGACTCATTTATTTTGCAATACATTCATTTGCTTATTTCTTCTATTGATGTCCGAAGACTGCAGCTTTGGCTCAAAAGAATTCTGAGTCCATCAGAGCATTAGCAATTCAAGAAGATGTTCTTGAGAAGGAGCTGGGTGAAATTCAGAAGGTTTTGTTGGCAATGCAGGTAAGTTCCGTTGCATGGTTTTATCACTTAAGTGGATTAATTCTTTCAATTCGGTATTATATTGTTAAAAGTATTGTTCGAGTGATCGTGATTAGTGATTTGGGTAATTGAAATATTTAGGTCAATGGAAGTTACGTACATCTTACCTTCTGGATCTGTTTTAGTTTTGCATTTTTAATGTACCGGGTCACATATCTCCTGGGTTTGAGGAGAAATTACAATATGCAAATTCGACCAAAAAATAACCAACTGAAATTGTGCGTGCTTATTTTGTTTAGTTGTACTATGAAGTATGGTGCAGCCTCTGTTAATATTTGGGTAATGATAGATGCACACCCAAATGACAAGACACCTTAGGCATTTCTGATATTTATTTATTTTTTTCCAATTTTTATTATGCCTAGGGTGTGTCTTTGGGTGTCTACTTGTCATTATTGTTAATATTTTGATTTTAGATCTTGAATTTCTGATGAATTTGACGTTGTTTTAGGAAAGCTGCCACAGCTTTTCCATGTCAGTTTGAAATGTTTTGCATTTTCAGTTAAAAATGGAACCAAAAGGAACCATTTTATGTATATACCAAGTTACAACAATAAAAGTGGAACGACAGTTAAAATGTTTCCTGTTACTATGTGATGACTCTTCAATGTTTAGGTCCATGGCTCGGCTGCTATTCATTCTTTCATATAAATTCCTTGTTACAAATCTGCAGTTTATTTGACTTTGTTTTCTTGAACCGAGTATTTTTTGTAGGAGCAGCAGCAAAAACAACTTGAGCTGATTCTCGCTATTGGAAAGAATGGGAAGTTATTCAAAAACAGGCAAGAAACCAGTCAAGAACAAGATACAAGTAAAACATCTGATTTGATTGATGGGGCAAAAAAAATGGTAAACCACGAAACTGAAGCTTTGGGTTCTAGCAGGGGAAGCAACAATGACAGAACCTAGGAATTTTGTGATAATAATGTCATGTTGATTCCCGATCAATTACTTGATCTTTTATTTCTTGAACCAGACACACAAGCTTCCAGTTTCTAGTGTAGTTTATCTCAAGGCAGTTCATGTTCCAGCCGGGGAAAACTTCCCCCAGATTATCGAATCTGCCAGTATAGAAGACAAAAGGAATAAACAACAAAGGTGAATAAAATTTGAGATATTCTTATTTCTGGTTAAGCGTAGCATTGTATCAACAAGACACGGCATGATTAGTTTTGTGCTGGGGCTTGTGTGTGTAATTCCAAGTTGTATGGGTAACTTATTCAGGTTTCTCTTCTTTTTTTGATTGACTGATAGCCTCAAACATTTGATACCTTTGTAATAATAGTTTTGTATCTTCAAACATTTGTTTGTTCCTTTTGAAGCAAAGCAAACATAACAAGTTCCTGAAAATCTGGTTTGTAAAGAGGTTATCCATAACCGTTTATTTTCATTTATAGGATGACTTACTCAGGAGTCAGGATTGAATATTGAGTTGGTCAAAACCTATTTATTTTAAAATTACAAGGAAAATTTTTATTAGGGGGCTAAATCCTAATACATTGTGCGTATGATCTCATATTCAATATGGGGATTGCTATGATACTAATTATTATATATACACATTAGGATTCAAAATTTAATAAATTAAATTTTTCTAATATCTTAGAATTTATGTATTTTTCAAAATTAGGCCCATTTACCGATCCCCGCGACTATATGAGCCCGAAACAGGCCCATGTCTACGTTTCTTTTTTCACGGGCTCAATAGAAATCAGTCAGCATGCGCTCTCCCAATTTCTAAATCGAACTGTCATTGAATCTTCTTCACTGAACAGGAAAAATGGAAGAACTGAGAAAGCTGGAACAAGTACAGAAAACGCTGTCGTTAATGCAATCGCGTGGCTTTGTTGCTTCCTCCTCTTCTAACAATAACGATGACTCTAATCGCTTTCTCGCCAATCTCATCCTCCTCCTGGTAATCAATCAATCTTTGCCTGCTGATATTATACATGTTTCATACTGAAAGCTAAACGATTTTCATACGCTGAAGGTACAACCGTGCGGAAATCTTGACATGGACGATAAGTGCAGCTTGATTTTAGATTACGTGCCGAAAGTGAGCATCAATTTGATTTCATTCATTTTGCTATCAGTCAGTTGTGTTTATGTTAATTAATTAATTATTATTATCATTATTATTTTTGCAGCTTTCAGCTTCGTTTCTCGAGGAAACATCGCTGCAATTTTTTCAGGAAGGTAATTAAACAAAACTTCTTGTTCGCATTGGCTTTAGATAAAGCCTAAATGTTTATCATACATTCACTTTTGTTGTAGGCTATCAGCCTCTGGAGAATTGTTCTGGAAGTGACATTGTGAAAGAGAGCGATTATGATATGGCTTTGATTGGGCTTGATGCTATGCACAGAGCAAATTCTACACTTGAGGATTTTGTAAGCATGTTTTTGCTCTTATATTATTTTAGCTTGATTAAGTATACAAATTCTGTATTTTGAGCTGAACCTTTGCTAATTTAGTAATGAACTTGTCTTAATCAACAGTGCAGATCTTATTTTATGTTTCATGGAATGGATGCAAATAGTCCGCAAGCAGTTTTCAAATATCTGCCTGTGCTTTCATTTACAGAAAGTTATATTTATCAGGTAACAATCTGGATAAAAGTATCAAGTATGATAATCTTTTCGGTACTTAGAGAATATATGTTTAATTTTTCTTTTTTTAACTATGTTGACATGTTGCTGTGATTGTATAGACATTAATGCTGGAAAACTGAATTTACTGATGTTAAGACCTTGTGGAAGTATATACAACATGTGATTCCAATATGAATTATTAATGCATTTTTTCTAAAAGGCAAATGAGCCCTTGCCTAGGCTTTGTGATTTTTCTATTCCTGCCTTAGAAAACTTTGCTACAATAAAATAAAACAAATTTGTGCAAGATAGCATGAGTTTATTGTGTAACTTCTACTCTAATATATATTTGATATTGAGCTGCCATGTCCTTTTTGTTCTATTATCTCTTAACAGTTGTGGATTTTTTTTAGTGCAGCTGGATAGTTTGAACGAGAAGATTATTGATATGCCAACCAATGGAGTTACTATTTCAAAAAGAGGATTTGAGGAGGTAGTACTAAGAACATTGATGGCAATTACTATCATAATCTGGTAATTTGTTAATCAATTTTTACCTAATGCTGGTAGTTCTTTTTGTAATGCAGGAAGTAAACGAGAAACATGTTTCTAAGTTAATAGATTTATTGAAAAGTGATCCATTCAAACCACTTGTGAGTTTACTTGAACAACATGGACTTTTGACAGAAAGGTTTAGTTTCTCGCTCCCTGACTTCATTCATTTTTGAAAAAGGGTGGAGTTCTGAAGTCTGAATGTAAATAATGTTGATTTTTGTCTTTGCTTCATGGATTAAGGATTATAGAAGAATTCAGATGCGGAGAAGAGTATTGGGCTTTAGAGAGAAAGCTGTGTTGTTCATTGATGAGCAAAAAGGAGGTACATATTTCATTGGAGTCCTTTTGAGTAAAAGAATTAATTATATCCATTCTAGTTTATTTTTCTATTTTTCGATTGTGTCATTGTACATTGTTTTTCCTACTTCTTTAATTGAAGGGTATTTACGGTATCCCTGTCTTGTGGAATGATTTTGTAGATTCTATGGTTGTTTATTATCCCTTTGAAAAAAATGGATGAAGTTGTATTATTTGCAAAACATATGCATGATCAAGAATATTTTTGTCTGGTTTCTATTAAAAGATACAATTGTTTCTCAGATCTCTGTCGAAGATGTGATGAAGGCAATTCATCTAAAATCATTTGATTATCGGGTGCTAAATCTTCTTTTGTATCAGTTGAGAAGAGAAGAGGTAATTTTCTTTTGCAATGTGTGTATGATTTTATATGTGAGTTTTAATTGTTCTTTTCTGAACTCTTACTTGTATAAGATGTTAACATAGAAGTACCTGCTGATATGTTTATCTAAAACCTTTTTGTTCAAACTTCTTGTTTTTCCATAAGGCTTAAAACTAGTAAACAAAAATGTGATTGCTACACTACGTCAAGACAGCATACAATGTCTTACGCTCCTTAATGGCATAACCTCTTTTAATCCCCTTCTCAAGTTACATATTGATTTTGGATCTTCATTTACTAGAAGTTTCTTGAAAGTATTATTTTCAAGATTGTTTTCATCAATGTTTTACTCATGGAAACAGCTCTAAATACTGATTGTGATTTTATTGTGACATATTATGTTATATTGAAGTCTTCTCGAACCACAGTGTATTCAATTAGACTAAACATGTTTTCTTTGACGTAACTGTGAAGGTGAATGATTTGCACATGGAATTTCTGTCAATATCAGAATTTTTAGTAGAAATATCTGATGATCTGTAAGTACTTTTTCTGTTTTCCTCACTTTCTCTGCCTATTTGCTGCAATTCCATGCTGTAGTTTCAAGTTTTTCTTTCTTGT
Organism: Zanthoxylum bungeanum; assembly: GCA_019454045.1. Classification (NCBI taxonomy): domain Eukaryota; kingdom Viridiplantae; phylum Streptophyta; class Magnoliopsida; order Sapindales; family Rutaceae; genus Zanthoxylum; species Zanthoxylum bungeanum. The sequence continues at coordinate 10,512 of SKCR01046098.1, read as the reverse complement.
CAAATAATTATGCTGTCAGTTGAATAATTAACATTTACTGCAATTATTTAACAATGTGATACTTTATGTGGCAAGCGTGATGTTATTTTCGCTCAGTCCAAGTTGCATGATGATGCTATAGGTTTGATTATGAGGTTAGTTCATTTTGATAAGAGTTATAAATAATATCTCTTACACATTCAATAATCAATATAGCATATTCTGATTCCCAATTATGGTATTTTTGTAGGATGATGTTCTGGAGAATAATTTCAACATTTTGCGCATGTTTGTTAGAATATATGGACCATCAACAGCACCAACCATGATGGTAAGCACGCCACTCTGTTCAACTACTTTCTAATTGAATGTTTATGTCACTTGGAAATTGATTTGCCCTCTGGTTATTCACTCTATCTGATTCATTTAAATGACTCTCAAGCATATTAAAACTCATGGTAGATTGGAGCTTCCATAGGTCCTCTCCATTTTGTCACTGTCTTTCTAATTCTTTCTATATGTCCTCTCTTTCTCTCCTCTCATTCAGTTTCCTTCCCTCTATTCTTTCCTGCTATACCACATCCGGGGTTGATCAAATTCCTCTAAACTTTCCCTTGGATCTTGACCAATATATTATCCTAGGATGAGGTTCTGGTCGAAATATTATTTTATTATGTCCATGCATCTGACATCTTACTTAGCCTTCCCCATAGTGATTGGATAGATCCTTCTCCGCCTCGAAATCCTTCTATTTCAAGGGGATACATTGTTAGAGCCAGACTATTTGTTAGCACAATACTACCACCATGAAATGAGACTGGTGGTACCAGCAGTGATTTACAATTATGATTTTTCTACTATTGTTATTGTCATTTGGTTTCTTTTAATATTAGAAATGTCATTTTTTTCTAAAAACAAATGTTTTTCTTTCTAGGCAAAGTACATCACTGAGGCGGAAGAAAAGTATAACAGTATACTGAAATCTTTAGACCCCCAACTGTCATTCAACTACCAGAAAAGATGCCAAGAAGCAACTAAAGAGGGTAAAATTTTTGAAATTGAAATATATGAAATTAAACCGTCTTTGTTTCTCAGGCCATGGTTTAGTTTTGGCATTATTATTGTCGTCAGGTGGGAAGATAACAGGGCATCCTCTTGGAACGTGGAGTATACCACCATTAATAGTTGACGAGGAATCATACAGATTGGGCTAGTGAAATATGAAATGAAAAGTGGTACCTATTGATTGAAACTTTATGCAATGCCATTTCTAGTTTCATTAGGCAAATCTCAGTTTCATCTAATTGCCAAAGTTTTAATATCAGTTTTGGACAACTTTGATTGCAGCAACTCAACTTGAGAATTTCCAGAGTGTTTGATCTTTTCCTCAACCAAATAATATGACCAGTTAGTTTTCTCTGTGTTGAATCTGTCGATCTACATCTGCCAATACCAAATTTGCTTTTCTTTCTGAGTGTCAATAGTTTCATTGATGGGTTGTTGATGGGATATTTACTTAGGAGGATTATTTTATTATTGAAGTTGTTTTATTCATATGATTTTGTAACACCCCGCCAAAGGCAGGATGTTACCGGCAAGAGACGGGAATAACTTTTTCATTGAGCCTCAAAATTAACGAAAACCGAACATGACACATCCTAAAAATGGACAACTTGGATCACAGTCCAGAACCAAAATGACCCGTCAAAACATCAAATAAGCAGAAAAGTCCTCCGGTCCAACTCAAAACAAAATAAATCTCAACATCAATACTCAAGGGTTCCGTGCCAATAATTATACTTCCGTGTCAAAACTTTTATTTACAAACAGGTAATAACGTACATTGTACGATTTAAAACATAACTAACAAAACTCCTAAACCTTTTTAGCATGTCCCCAGAACTCTAGAGTGGTTGATTAGAGCTTGGGTGATTCGATATCTCGAGCATTACTTTTCAAAACTTAAATGGCTAACCGATCAGGTTGCCAACTTGCAAAAACTAGCTTACTGTTGTGGTATGAGTAATAAAATTCAGCAAGTAACCATGCTCAACCATAAAAGACGAGCACATTTTGAAAATATTATATATAATCATATATCATATGTATGTAATTTGTCAGACAACCCTTTATCATATCGAACTAAAATATGTGTACACCTAAATCTGTAGTGGTCTTTGGAAAACGATCCAGACAAATAAATTTAAAACTTAATAGAAACACCGCACTTAAACTTACATTGAAAATCTTTCAAACTTTGTACTGTTATTTACACTCTTAAATATCAAGTCTTCTGAAAGTACTTATATATATTGATCTAAGAACTAAGTTCATAAGTCATATTTAATTCAAAAACTCAAACAAAACCGTAACGAGGAATGCAAGGGATTTCTGAACTAAACTCTTTTAGCCTATATCAATAAAGAAAGCATATTTGAAATATTGTCAAATCGGATAATATATAACGCTTCTTTTAGTAAAAACTTACGTACTAACTAGGGATGACAGTGGGTAGTGTTTGGTGCGGGGTTTCCATTACCAAACCCGCACCCGCATATGTAAATAAATTACCAAACCCGCACCATACCCGTTGCGGGTTTTAATTTTCATTACCAAACCCGCACCCACATATAAAAATAAATTACCAAACCCGCACTGGTACCCAGCAGATTTTTTCTGGGTTTATAAAATATCGAATTCCTTTATGCTCTTAATAATATAATTTTTTAATTAAATATTGATACTTTTTCATAACATACAAAAAAATGTATTTGACAGTTTACAAATTAAGACACATAAATAAAAGTTTAAAATATTTATAACATAATGTCAAATTCATATTATCACAATTATATACACGAATCATATCATCAAAATTATTGAACCATGACTAAAAGTAATTCAAAAATATTAAGAGAGAGCAATTCAAAAATTGAAAGTTAGTGAGTCCTTTTATATGAGGGATTTTTTTGCCTTAAAGATATAAAATAAAAAAAATTAAGCTTGCGGGTAGCGGATACCCGCAGTGGGTATTACCAAACCCGTAACGGGTTTTTTTTTAAATTACCAAACCCGCTTAAGTATTTACCAAATCCTACCCATTGCAGGTGGGTTTATGCGGGTTTGTGGGCGAAATTGTGTAAACCTAAATCTGTAGTGGTCTTTGGAAATCGATCCAGACAAACAAATTTAAAACTTAATAGAAACACTGCACTTAAACTTACATTGAAAATCTTTCCAACTTTGTACTGTTATTTACACTCTTAAATATCAAGTCTTCTGAAAGTACTTATATATATTGATCTAAGAACTAAGTTCATAAGTCATATTTAATTCAAAAACTCAAACAAAACCGTAACGAGGACTGCAAATGATTTCTGAACTAAACTCTTTTAGCCTATATCAATAAAGAAATCATATTTGAAATATTGTCAAATCGGATAATATATAACGTTTCTTTTAGTAATAACTTAAGTCCTAACCCATATACAGAAAACCTTTGGAACGATCTATATCCAAGTTATATACAATTACAAATACGAATTTAGAAACATGGCTTATCCATAATCTCAAATCTTTTACTTAACATTTGCAATACATGACTACCGTTGATACCAGGAACTATGAGATATATGTTGATGGTGATTTTTCACCCCAAGGAAGTTCGAATAAAGATGATGGATAGAATGACGTTTTATACTTGGCAAAAAGGAGAATGATGAGAGCTCAGAGAGGCTGAAGTCAGACGAATGACCCGAGTCCAATATGCGAAGGAGTTTTCCTGAAGAAAGAATCAGTTGATAGAGCGAAATTAGGATACCGACCCGGAGAAAAAGTGTTAGATTTGACAGCATTTGACTGTTTGTGAAAGCCAACCTAATGTGGTCATTGTGTGTAAGCCCGACCTGGTTAGCGAATCCTAAAATTTTGATCATGCCTCATTCATCTCGGCATGCCGACTCTAGGAGCGGAGTTGGGACAACAAGTTTTATGCTTAAAAGTATGTGACATATGCCCTAGTAGAAAGGGTGAGCTTCTAGAAGACGTGATGATTATGGAAAAGGCTGTTGGGGCAGATGTGGAACCACTAGGGTCGGATCAGTGATCTGCGCAACGGAAGTGGGTCTAATCTGTGGATAACTAACATTGATGTATTTTTTAAAATATTTAATGAAATAGTATATTCCATTACGAGTGAATTAGAAAAATCGGGGTTGAATCAGAGTCTGGAAGCTCAAGAACGAGCAAAAATAAAATTTGGTGCGCGTCGTGCGCTATCGTGTGTGCGCGCTTTGCGCTACAGTGCGGGCGTACTGTGTGTAAAACTCAAAATTTTTTTAAATGCTTTCTTTTAACACCTTCAACTCTCTTTCCAAAGAGCTGAATGAATTAGGATATTCTACCCTAATTGCTTCCAACCTTCCATAAACACTTTCAAAACACCCAAAATTAATTTTAACACCAAAACCAACATCAACACATGTTTTAGAACAAAAATCAAGTTTTTCAAAATATCAAAATTTTTTACAAAAATATAAATTTATTCTATGTACACACTTGCGTAAATTTTGAATCCAAAAACACAAATCAAATTAGAATCCCACAATGAAGTGACTCGTGAACAATTCTAGGTCACCCAAAGGTTGTTAAGTGATTCTAGAATGATAGCATTAGCTCTAAGCTATTATCTAGAATTCCAAACTCTAATTTTATGTCTATGTCTAACATAAATATTTTGACCCAATTACAAGCATATTGTGTTTATACTTCCAAAGCATCCTAACATAATTAATTAGCCTAATTTCAACATTATGTATCTAATACATAATTCAACACTATATGTTTCACTAATGAAAAATATAACTTTTGGAGAAGATCAAACTTACCTAGCAAGGTTGATTCAAAGATCCAATCCACTTCTCTTTGTTGAAATGTTTGGAGAACTTCCAAGGATTAGCAAACTTGACTCCAATATCCAATCTTGATTCCAATGCTAGCAAGCTTTACCCCAAGATCCAATCTTGATTTCTCCTAATTGAAATGTTGTAGAGATCTCACAAAGCTTCTCTAAACACTTCTCTAACTTAGGCTAATTTCTCTAATTCTTGCTTGTATTTAGCTTTTTCAAGATTTTATTTTGCTTAATTAAAACCTTCCTAAAACTTGATAGTTATAGCAAAACTTAGACAATTTTTAATAAAAAGTTGTAAAAGTTGATTACAACTTTTATGTGGGCTTAATCTAATTTGTCAAAATATATATAATTATGTGTGACTAATCTCCATTGTCTATCACTTTGATTTAATCCAATTAAATCAAGACAAAGATTATGAAATGAATTAGTTAAATATTTGTCACTTTGATTTAATCCAATTAAATCAAGCCAAAATCACCTATTATTACATACTTACAATTGCCATAATATCCTCAAATGGTAGAGATAATTATGATTTTATAATTAAGTCATGGTGTAATTATTGAATTAATCCAATTAGGTTTAAGTAAATAATCAATGTTATCCAATAACACTTGATTATCTTAGTTAATAATTATAATATCGAATATTATCTTTTATCAAAATTAATCGGCTACCCAAGTGCTCAACGAGTACACTTCATATTGGGACTCTCTAAGTTCAGACACGTTCGTCATATAAGCCTAGCTAATATGTATGCAATTCGGCCACCTTTGAATTCGCGAAGAACAAGAACGATCTTTCTGAACTATACAAGTCGAAGTCATCACATATGTTTAACAATCTCTCCGTCATAGGCTATTCGAGTTGTGCTTAAGAAACATAGAATACACCGTCAAGTTTTCGAGACGCACATCTCATGTTGACATGTCCACGATTCTTCATAACTGATGCGATCCATCCTAGGTGATCGACTTTGGCCAAAGCTATAAGAATCTTGACTTTACTCACATGGATACCTAAACCCCTTATGGTACATATACGAGCCGACGGATCCTATCATGCTTCGCACTTGATTACTGAGTGCATCAGTCCAAACTCAACGAACATCTAGAGGCCAGACCATGAAAGGTTTCTGATATACATGACATCAAAGTGTGGAGGATCTCACACAAAATCAATACTATTATATAGTCAAAGGATTACATATGCTACTCGACTCGAGGTTATTCCTACTGACGGTGATATGTACTTCCAAATATTAAGAATCACCTATGAGTCATTCAGTATTCGGTCCAACCAATACCCATACGTCTATACGAGTTTCCAAAACTCGTGGTACATCGGGTTAAACTATTGAAACTCCAATTCCAATAAACAACATGTGCTAGTCTTCTAGGTTATATGAATTCGACCATATTCCAAAACCAATGACTATGAATATATATACTTTAAGAATAATTTACAATAGTAGTACTTATCCTAATGTCGGATCACCTAGTATCCAGTATTACTACAAGGCTATTCTAAGGTCGATGTCATTCTTATCATATCTATACATCAATCTAATACAAATGATGACAATACCATTAATAAGGTATTGTAGGACACAGAAACTGGGCGACGCATGCTGTTCCGGGCTCGCGGCCCGGTTAGGAGTACGGAGTAGCCCACGGGGGACTAAACCGGAGAATAAAGGAGTCGCCACCCGGTGTGAACCGGGAAATGATTTAAGGCCGCACTCACCCCTCGCAAGGGAAGACCTCAAACCGTTGGGTTCGGAATGGTCCCTTACTTATGTCATTTGTAATGAATGAATTTGTGCAATTTTAACCAAGTCTACTTAACATACATATTGGTCAAAGTAGTCTAAATTCTTATAAAGCCTAAATCTAGGTTTGCATACTTCAAAAGTAAACTTTTATAACGGCAAACATATGATATCATACAATGAGTATGTTGAATTACCCAAACATGGAAAATAAATAACGACCTAAACATAATGTAAGTTAAACTCCTATTGCGAAAGAAAATAACTAAATCATGCATAAAGAAAGAAAATTATAGCTATTGAATCATGCTTAGGATAAACAACATGCTAACAACCTAATCATGCTCAAATACATGGTTGGATAAAATGAAATGCGTGTGTCTCTCAGGTAGTACGTGGCGTTGTATCCCGAGTACAAACCGCAATACCGTCCATTCGGATTCGGCTACGGAATTTACGTCTGGGTTTCCATCCGATATACCACAAAAAGGGAACACGCATTCCGTTCATCCGGAAGTCACATCATGCCTCAACAAACGACTCTCATGCGATAATATATTAAAATAAATAAAAGAAACGAAAGATGATAAGTAAAAAGGGTGCCCTCAGGTCTAACCTCTTTTGTCGTCTCACGAAAGCGCGTTACACGGCCGTCCGGAAGGGTTGATGTTCCGCAACTTTTCTGGTTCACTGGTTCAACGTATTCCCTCGCTGTTTCGCTGTTTTTCTCGCTGTTTTCACTTCGTTTCACGGTGTTTCTGGTCGCGGTATTTGGCTTACTGGTTTGCGGTATTTAGGCAGATTTTGGGGGTGCAGTTCGTGGGTTTTGCGGGGCTGTTTTGTGCAGTTTTAAGGGCAGATTCAGGTGCTTACTTGAGCTGATTTTGGGGCATGAACTGGGCAGTTTAGGCGTGGATTTCAGGGGGTGATTTGGGGCTGTGTGGCGTGGACAATAGGGGCAGAAAAATGGTGTCTTTGGTGTGGACTATAGGGGCTGATTTGGAGCTGACTTGAGTGAGCAATAAAGGCAGAATGAGGGGACTGGATGAGAGGCTAATGGGCGTACATAAGAGGTATAATTTGCGTGAAGTGGGGCTGGTTCTTGTAGCTATAATGGACGTGCTAGGTGGCTGGTTGCAGTGGCTATAGTGGGCGTGAAATGGGGGGGTGCAGTGTTGGGGTTGGTGCTCAGAGCGCCAATCCGGGCCGTATTTATGTCTGATTCATGAATACAAACATCCCCTTATTCCATAATATTACTTATTTATGGTTGCACCTCTTGTTCTTATATACATATTCGATCTGATTACGATTAGATTGAAACTAAATATGGTTTAGTGATATGTATATATTAGACAAAGGCCCGATAATATATAATGCAGTACACAGTTACAAAGTTAGTTTGTAATTGACATTGGGAAGTGTCACTGCTATATGTATATTATCAAACATAGTTCCTGGTCAAGATTTGCTAACACGGGTCGGTTAGTCAAATCCGTTGAGACCAGTACATGTCGTATATCGAGACTTGGTCCGATGGTTTATCCCAATGAACCATGAGTCTAGGGAGACTCGTATAGACGTGTAGGTGTTTATAGTGGATAAACACTGAATGGCTCACCGAAGATTCTTAATGGATGGTACGCCAACGTCAATAAGAATCTTCTCGGGTTGAGTAGCATAGTGGTCCTTCGACTTGAGACACCACTGTGGATGTATGAGACATCCTCCACACTTAGATGGCAGTCACGTCACCGATCTATTTAGATCAGACCTCCGCCTGTTCGTTGGGTGTGGATCGATCCTCAGGATATCCTGTGTGTGTCAAGATATGATCCGTCAATTCTGTGTACAGAGCATAGGTAGTCCATATATTGTTAGCAGTCTGTTAAATCTGTGGCCACAGTATACATCGGAAGTAAGTTCCGAGTATTATTTAGAGATTGCTAATAGATACGTCGACGAGATAATACCTATAGAGATTTGACGTTTACATCTATATCTCTGGGATTATCTGGATACCTGTGACGGAGGGATTATACGTATGCAATGACCTCGACCTGTATGATTCAGCTAGTTTATCCGTGATCGTCATAATCTACGGGTGGATAGATTATGGACATGAAATTGGATTTCATGACGGATATACCTGAATCTAGAGAGTCTCAATAATGAAACATACTCGTAGAGCACTAGAGCAACATTTATGAATAATGATGATTATTTATAAATCGTTTAATCGTTAAACGAAAATACATGCGAACGGGCCGAACCATCATTTCCTAATTAATGTGTATTTGTATTTAATATATGATATTATTAAATACACATTAATAAATAGTCAAATAAAGGTATTTGACATATATCATCAATATATGTATTTGAGATATTTAAAGTAAATATAATACATATATTTGATATATTTGATATATTTGTATTTAATTAATTATTTAATTATTTAATTGTTAAATGATTAATATAATTAAAATATAAATATATCACCAAATGATAAAGTTAGGAAATGATTATAAGTGTAAATGTTTGACTTTACATTAAAGGAAAAGGTTGTCAAATTGAATTTGACTTCTTGGATATTTGTTTTAATTGTTAAAATTGAAATATCCATTTCCTTATTTATTTGATAAATTCGGCCACAACACTTAAAGATATAAAAGTTATATTTTTTTCTTTGTTGCAATTGTTGACTTAGTATAAATATCAATAAAGTGGTTTTTAGATATTTATACATAAAGTTGGACAAATTCAAATGAAATGAAATTGAAAATAATTTGGTAAATGCTTATGGTGAAATTCGGCCAAGGGTTATTTTTGCCACAAGTATATATTGTTTTCATTTCATCTTCATTTACTAACCTAATACACTTTAAAGAAAAACTCCATTAATGGAAGCAAAGGAAGCTTGTGAGAAAGAAAGAAGAAATCAAAGAAAGCTTGGATTTTAGTGAGTTTTTCCAACTTGCTATTAGAAAGGAAAATGTTCCTTAGGATCTAGGCTTTAACATATGATGTTCTTAGGTTATTTATTTCTTTATTCCTTGTGTTTTTGTTGATGGAAGTTTTGATGGAAGTGTTGAGCATGTATGATGAAGGAATGTTGTGACTATTGTAGTTATAAGCTTTCTTTTAAGGTTTTGGAAACCATGTTGCTAATCTAGAGTTGTTGACCCACTCTTAGATGACCTAGATTTGATCTTGAGTTGTTTCATTGTGTTGAGACTATGATTGGATGGAAGAAAGATGATTGAAGTGTTGTATTTAACCAATTTGGTCTAATTTGTCCAATTTGATGAAATTGAAAAATTAGGGTTCATGACCAATTCCAAATTTGGGCATTTTCATATATGTTGTGTATTTGGATGTGTATATGATGCATATAAAGTTTCATGTTGATTGGATTACATTTGGATGTGTTTTGAGACATGAAATGACAAAAGGCACAAAATGCCCACCATTGGGAGCATTCGGCCAAGGATGATAAAATTTGGGGATTTGGTTGCTTTTGGTGTTTTGATGTTTTGAACATGCTAAGTTCATCTTAGAAATGATTTAGAATCATTCAAAATTGATTAGATCAATTTCGGACTAAAATGGACAAAATACCAAAGTAAGGGTAATTTGGTAAATTCACCTAAATATGATTTATTGAATTTTATTTCATAATTTGATTATTGGAATATTAAATAAATATGTTTATTTAATTATTCCGAGAAAAAGTTTTGAAATCGGAAGATACGATCTTCCGCCGCTTCCGCTGCGTTACCGGATTCTGCCCCTAAAAACCCCTACATGCAGTGGGCATGAAGTTGGTTAGGCGTGATGCTTATGA
>SKCR01046097.1:0-128008 GCA_019454045.1 Zanthoxylum bungeanum | reverse complement strand
TCAACTGTCTAATGGTTCTTTCAATCTCCGGGTCAAGCGGTCGAAGTTCAAAGCTTCTGGTTCGTCTCATGAAGTTTCTGATAACCTGAAACACAAGAAAACAAAAAAATAAGTAAAAAGAAAATTAGATACAAGTAAAGGTATCTAACTTAAAACTAATAGTGAAAGACAAATAAGTCCCCGCAACGACGCCAAAAACTTGACCGGTGCTTACAACACATGCGTATAACGCAAGCGCCGTCATCGTTCAAGTAGTATAGAAATTATCGATCTCGTCCCGCGAGGACTTAATACCTAATCTATTATTTTATGAGGTCAAATGATTACTAGTATCTAACTGTTGGACAATTATGACCCCTAGCGTCACTATTTGTACAGATCATGGTGTTGTGTACAAATTAACTATGTGACAAAGGAGATTGCACTCTTATCATTTGTGTTAGATCACCTAAATATATAAATGATAGAAGGTCCCTGTGATTTGTTCCTGGATTGAGAATGATATGAGACAGTATCAGTCCACGAAGGATAAATCATTAAATATCCCTAGTCATAGTATTATCGAGATTGGACATCGATAAATACGTAAAAGACTAGTATTACACTTGTGCGCATTGTGAGGGCACAACGACCTAGTTCTCATATATTTGGGTATAGGATACTCATGCAAGTGTAATAGGAGGTTGTGTTTTACCGATGGTACGGGAAACAGCTTTGCTCTGGATAGACCCTCTCGGAAATCCATTGGTAGTATGACTATGTGTCTATGGAAGTCCGAAATCAGGGTAGGTGTATTTGGTCTTAACCTGAGACTTGCACCGCTAATACTTGCGACAATCAATATACTTTGGTTTTGGTCGTCCAGGCTTTAAATTACCGGTTTTCTGTGTACCCCTCTTCTGGGTATATCGAGAATCGTAGTGTGTTGGGTGTGATGTCAAGACGGTAATCACTCCAGTCATAGTGGAGATGATGGTCACGTAGGATATGGGACTGGTTCTCTTAAATGCTGCAGCTATCGGGATATTATGACAAGGTCATGTATATCCGATTATAGAGACTAGTTACCAGACATCCGACATGTGCTTCGTACGGGGCAGACACAATTCCAGCCCTAGGCCTAGCACGTGATCATCTGATACAGGATCGACATACACAATACTACGTATAATGTGCCTGATATAGATCGCGTATCCTGTAAGCATGTTTTTGGAGAATTGGGTAGAATGGCGCTTTGCTAGAAGCCAACCTTGTCTTGTAATTCGGTACAAACGTAGTATGAGGTACTTGCGTGTTCGGATAGTCCAACGATCGAATTTACTGCTAACATATCTGGGGATCTCATGGGTCGCTTCCCGAAGATTCACCGATGACGTATGACTCGCACTTTAATTAATCTGGGATTAATTAGAAGAGAGAGAAAATTAATCTGGGATTAATTACGGAGATATTTTATCTAAGATAAAATATCAATTAAAGAGAGATCACGATTAATTTGAAATTAATCAATTAAATAATATATTTGATATATTATAAGAAATTGTATTTTGACGCGGAATTAAAATTAGATTTTAATTCGGGCGAACGAATTAATTTAGAATTAATTCATTAACGACGTGAATAGTGATTTCGCTAGGCATAATCATTTAATTACGTCGCAACGGAAAATTCGTTAATTTGGAATTAGCGAACCCGAGCCCGAGATTGTTTGCGAGCGTATTCACATTTTGAATTTGAGTGTGGCACGCAAGTCAAATCAAGCGTCAAATCATTAGTCACATCAAGCGTCAAATCACATGTCATTTTAAGTGATGTGACTTGACAACTTGATTGACTTGATGTAAGTTGATGGGAGTGGTTAAAGCTTTTGATGGCTTGACTTTTGGTAATTGAATTTAATAATTCAATTGTGTATTAGATACACAATCCATCTAACAAACATTAGCTCTCTCTCTCACCTCTCTTCTTCCTCATTCACGCCCAAGGGGCCTCTTCTCTCTTCTGTTTTCTGTCACAAAACCGTGAGCAGTAGGAGAAGTTTTGGGGATGATTTTGTTGCAAAATCAAGGTGCTAGCACACTCCGGAGTAATTCGTAGGTGATAGGGAAACCCACCCGTGTGCATGGAATGATTAAACAAGAAAGCTTGGAGCTTGATTCACCCATCCATGGCCGAAAATGAAGATCAAAATACAGGCCACTGCCGAATGCAAAAGGGAGGAGCAAAATTTTTTTGTTCTTCGTAGCATCCAATTCGTTTGATGTGAGTATGATTCTTCCATTCTCCTTTGTTGTATTCACTTGTTTTCATTGCTTGATAATGATCCTTGGACCTTAGAGAATCCAACAATGGTATCTTGAGCTAATATTGAGCATGAAAATGAATTAGGGTTAAAATTGGGCAAAATTGATTTTGAGCATGAATAATGAAATTGGATGATTTAATATGCTTAATTGATGTTTAATTGAGGATTGATTGGATCAATTTGATGAAAATGTGTTTGGAATATTTTTCCCCAATTTTTGATGTGTTGGCCGAATGTCAACTATGCCCTAATGTCTTGGATTTTGATTTTTGATTCATTTTATGAGTTAGAATCATTTGGGGAGTTGATTTAATGTTGAATTGATTTAATTGGATTGAATTTAATTTGGGCATAAAATTCCCCTTTGACCGAGAGTTAAGAAGCATGTAATTAGGTTTGATTTTAATTAAATTGTGTTGGACATGATTTAATATTAATGAGCATGATTAATTGTATAAATTTGGTGTTTTGGAAATATTGATTTGGGTAATTAATAATGCTATACACTTTAGTTTAATTAAATGTGAAATTGGATTTTATAATTTAATTATTTGGGCCTTAAAATTGGATTTGGGCTTTTAAAGTTGTTATTGGGCTTATTGGGCTTGGTTGTACCAAGATGGGTTTAGGAAAAATTGGTTGGATCCAATTGGGCCCAAAACCGCATCCATAAAGCCCAAATGCGACTAATGGACCTTAATTAGTTTAATTGGGCCTAATGGGCCTAAATTGATTTATAGGCTTATTGGGTAATTCCCGGATTGGACTTTGGTTATCGGTTTGACATGAGTTGACCAAAAGTCCACGCCTCAAGAAAATAATTAAAAGCCCATTGGACTTTAATTAAAATAACATTGGACATTAATCGGGCTTTGAGACCCGTAACGATTAAATTTAGAATTTAAGTCGTAAAAGTTCATTAATAAAGTGTAGTATTTAATTTGGAATTAAATAGCGAATTAGTATTAAATACAAATTGAATTGGATTTTATTACGTAGTTTAATTTAATTCGAGAATTCGTACTTTGAGTACTTATTCGCAAAACGAGTTTGACTCGCGCAAAATCAAATCGTTGTTTGAACATTGGATGGTCATTAATATTCAGATTAATTAATTGGATTAGATTGATTGATAACATGCTTGTGTGAATAATTGATTGCGATGCATGAATAATGTATATCGGATGGATATTAGATGGGTGGGGCAATTTTAGAAATTGTTGTAATAAATTTGGAATTTATTAATTGGACCTGTGTGTCCAGCCTTATTACCTCATTATTCTTTGTATTCTCTTCTCACCTATTCCCCTCAATGTAAATAGGTTCTTTAGAAGTGTAGTGTAACGGGTAGAAGAAATATTTGTGCTAGCGGGAGAGAGGAAAGGAGAGATTTGATCTAGGATCAATGTGTAAAGTATCCATACGCATATCATTATTATTTTATTATACGCGCTTTATTATGTGTTTAGAATGCATGTTTAAGGGTGTATGATGATGAGACCTTAACAAGATAATAAATTGGTTGCCAATTCGCACTCGAAAAACCCTCGCAAAATATTAAGCGTTTTTCCTTCCATTGAGTGATTCTTACTCAAGATCCGAGACTGGCATTGGCTTGTTGGCCAAAGTCAAGGCCTTTGTCCATGGGGATGTGTTTGAAACATGAGAGCTTTGTTACATATTGGTGTCTTGTCCAAGTTGTGGTTTGTTGGCCAAAGTCAAGACCACTTCTTGTCCATCGACATTGATTACGAAGCTTTCCATGGTCAATGGGTCGCGCTTAACTGGGATCACTAAGTTTGTTGTGCCAAAGCCAAGGCTTAGTTGATTCAGAGGAAAAAGGTTAGGTAATACATTGGATGTATTGGCATATAAGATATATGTTTCAGACTTGGATGTCCCCCTACTGGATCTAGGAATTGGATTGGATCCAATTGATCTTAGAGATCTACCTAGTTAATTATAATACAATTTGTTGGCCAAAGTCAAGATTGTGTGATATTTAATGGGATCCTAGCCCACTAGGAAACACGGTTTCCGGAGTACTCGACAGAGGTTAGAGGCTCACCGAAAAATAGTGGGAGACAAGAATTGAATTTGCAATATTCGTTTAATTACTTGCCATACACGCTCAATTCAAATATCATTCGTCAAATCAATTAAATGTTAGTTTGACTAATATTTAAATTGTTGTTTTAAATAAAACAGTTGGATTGTATTCAACTATTCATTTATTATTGGTTATATAATTGGATTATAATAATCAATATATTTGATTTAATTAATTATAGTTGATTAAAATAGTTGGATTATAATAATCAGTATAATAAATAGTACCGAAATCATTGATTAAATAGTTGGACTATTAAAATTAAAATATAATTGAAAGATTGACATTTAAAACATGATCCTATGGGAAATGTATTTAAATGGTTTAATTTTCAAATTAGGAATTAATTTCAGGATGGTCCTCGAAAATAATAAGTTACTTTATTTGATAAAATAACATATTATGCCTAAGCCCGGAGTTAAGCAAATAGTAGAGCATAATCTTTGGAAGATTTATGTAATGATAACTTTAGTGCTTAATCCATTGAGCTTGTCGCAATAGACTCCTTAATTTCAGAATCAGAACTAAGGATTAGATCCTTAAAGTATGATAATGAAATTGAAGGATCTTCATAGATCTATTTTAGATTTTAGAAGTACTAAATTGCAATAAATAACTCTTTGAGAGTTAATGACTATTCTCAAGGAGACAAAGTCAAAATTTGCAATAAGGCAAGTAGCGCAAGGCGCACCTTACTTCGATATTCTAGAAACCCGAGGCTTGGCCAAAGGCTACTGGAATGTGAAAAGGACAAAGGCAAAATCATTATAATCTTCTAGAAGATAAATGACATATCCCAAAATGTCTGCTTAAATTGTGGCAAACGGGATCGCGGAAGCGTGACTGCCGTTTGGACAAAGTAGACATGAAGGAATTGAAGAATGAGCAAGGCTCCGACTTCAAATATGTTTGTCAAGATTATGTTCACAACTAGTATTGAAATTGGATTTTAAACACTTAATGTGGTACATAAAATATATATATTGATGTTCAGAATCTGCTTTGAACAGGATACTGACCTCAATTGAGATTTAATCTGCGGATTGGAAACGGGATGAAAATCGCTGTTTCAACCGTAGATACCTAAGTTTAGGAACTACCTTCAGATGTGTACTTAAATTAGGAAATTGTTATAATGTAACTAGTTTTACTAGATACATTATCTCTATATCAGTGTTTGACCCGCTGGGGGTGAACCTTTATATTCTAGAACACTAAAGTGTTTTATTATATTAAGATGATATTGAGATAAACACATTAGATGTGAATAACAGCATTTATATTTTGAATATAAATAAATCTCAAACATATCACATGACAAACAAATAGCTCAAACTGATTTGATCAGGAGAAACTTAAAGTGGCATTGTTGTCTGGGACACAATGAAACAAGACTCGTATATCCACACTTTTGAAGAGTGGGTGCTATGACATATTTGATTCTATTCAAATAAAGTCTACGAATCTAGTTTATTGGGCAAAATCCCTAAAACACTATTTACTTGGTAAAAGTATAAGTGCCACCAATCTGTTAGCCCTAGTTCATAGTGAAGCAAGTGGGCCCATGTCTAGCTAGGCTAGAGGTGGATATGAATATTTCGTGACCTTTACGGCTGTTTCATCGCGTTATGATTATGTGTTTCTTTTGAAACACAAATCGGAAACTTTTACAGTTTCGACACGAAATAGACAAACAAATCGGCTAAAGTGTTAAACCGTCACGGTAAGACCGTAATGAAAATACTTAAGCAATAAGTTTCTCATATACATGAAAGAGTATAGTATTCTTTCAATGAGGACTCCTCCCGAAATACGTTAATTTGACGGTGTGTCCGAACAAGAGAAACTGAGTTTCACTACAAAAAAAAGGGTCTTTAGCGTTGAAATTTTTCGACGCTAAAGTACAAATTTTCGACGCTAAAGGTTATTAGCGTCGAAAATTTTCGACGTTAAAACTTGGAAGAGAAAGACAATTAGCGTCGAAATAAAAAATTTCGACGCTAAAGTACAATATTTTGCGTCAAAAATATTTCGACGTTAAAACATGTATTTGACGACGAATAATTTCGACGCCAAAAAGTTGACCTTTAGCGTCGAAATATTCGACGCTAAAGGTGATATAATATTAAAAAATATATATCATTTTATTACCTTTAGCGTCGAATATTTCGACGCTAAAAGGTATAAGAATATTATTATTACAAATTAATCTCAAACTAATTTCATTACAAAAGTAATTAAATTTGTTATAAAAATTATTACAAATTTGTTACTAAAAATTTATAATAATGACATTTTTATTGATATAAAACTAAAATTACAAAATTTATCACAATAACAAAATATAAAATGATATTTTTATTGATTATAAAACTAAAATTACAAAATTTATCACAACAAAAAATATAAAATGATAAAATACAATGATAAAATACAATTTTCCATCTTCACTTTCATTTTCTTCATTATCATCATTTTCACCATTTCTTCATCTTCATATTCCCCTACAAAAATAAATAAATAAATATTAGATATGAATATAAAATACAAAACAAAACAAAACAAACAAAACATTTAAGGAAAAATAAATTTAGAGAGGAAATAAGAGTATGAGAGAAAGAAAGTGATAATAGAAGAAATGAAAGAGCACATGAATTTATAGGAAAAAAAAAACCATTTAGCGACGAAAAGGATTTCGTCGCTAAAAATCCTCAAATAGCGGGAATTTTTCCGCCAAAATTTTGATCTTTAGCGTCGAAATATTGACTTTTAGCGTCGAATATTAGTCGCTAAATGTCAAAATTTAAATTTATTAGGCGGTAAATTCAAATTTTTTAAGGGGGAATTCGAAAATTTTAAAATTAACCTTTAGCGTCGAAATTTAGATTCGACGCTAAAGGTTCAACCTTTAGCGCGAATTTTTTGACTTTTAGCGTCGAAAATTAGTCGCTCAATGTCAAAATTTAAATTTGAATTTATTAGTCGATAAATTCAAATTTTTTAAGGGGGAATTCGAAAAATTAAAATTAAACTTTAGCGTCGAAATTTAGATTCGACGCTAAAGGTTGAACCTTTAGCGTCCAAATAATATTTCGACGCGAAAGGTTCATCCTTTAGCGTCTAAATAATTTTTTGTCGCTAAATGATGGAACCTTTAGCGTCGAAATAGAAATTCGACGCTAAATCATCAATTCTTTTGCGTCAAATAATTATTTCGACACTAAAAGATAAACCTTTAGCGACGAATCTAATTTCGACGCTAAAGAGTGTATTAGCGTCGAAAAAAAATTCGACGCTAAATGTTTGGACGCTAAAGGTCTATTTTGTTGTAGTGTTTTGTTGGACATGATAAGGTTAATCATGAGTCACTCTGAGCTACCATTTCCTTCAACGGATAAGAATAAACAGTGCAAAACTTATTTTGAATAAGGTTCCATTAAAATCTGTTCGACAGATTTCATATTAGATATGAATGGGAAAGAAACCGGGTTTCTCATTCCTGAATATTTGGGTATGCTAGGCATATGTTTGGATGATACCAAACTAAAACCCAAATTGGATAAGTGCCAATTGCAGGTTATCCTAAGGATACCAAAGTATAGTACTTATATATCTCACCAGAGAACAATTAGATTGTTGCTCACCATGCGGTTTTCCTAAGAGGAATACCGATATGTAGTGGTAAGTGGGAGGATAGTAAAACTCGATGAAAATCGGAGTAATACTATTCAAGGCACCGAATCTTAATGGAATATGAATAGTTCATCAATGATGAAACTATACCAGTAATCTTCGAATACACAATAACCGCGTATGTAGGAGAGAGTCAGAAAACAACCTGGGGTATGGCTTTCTGATCTCACCTCATAAAGATGTCAGTCTTATTGAGGAATACCAACTGACTACGTATGAGGAAGTGATACAAGGTATCGACTCCCTATTATGGCAAAGTGCCATGATGTCCGAAATGGATTCCATGGATATCAACTTAGTTTGGATACTAGTTGATGTACCACAAGGCATTGTGCCTATTGGTACTTATAAGTCTTCAAGGAAGACGTACATGGATGGCAACATACCAACGTATAAAGCTAGGCTTTTAGCGGAAAGGTATCGTTAGCAACATTGTGTTGATTATGATTCAATCTTTTACCTATTGCCATGGTAAATCTATTTGGATAATGCTTGCTAATGCTGCATGTTTCATTATGAAATATGTCAGCTTAACGGGAAAATCGCTTTCCTGAAAAGGAAACCTTTTGGAGGATGTTTAAAACATCCAGTCGGTTTTGTCGTACCTAAACTAGCAAACAAGGTTTACAGGTTATTCGATCCATGTTTGGATTGAAGCAAGCATTAGGTTCTTAGAATTGCCGTCTTGATGTAATCATAATGGTATATGATTTAATTCAAAACGAAATGATTCTTGTGTATATAAGAGGGTTAGTGGGAGCGCACTGACAGTGGTTGTCCTATAAAATAATGATAATATGTCATTTCTTGGAAATGAAATTCCCATAATAAACAATCGGTGAAAGCTTGGCTTTCATGAAAAACTCTCCGAGAAACCGTACATTGAAAAATGTACGCAACCTGGTGTCTCATACGCTTTGAGCATATGGATTCACAAACAGGCCAATCCAAGTGATAGCACTGGATTGATGTTAAGAACATCTATTAGTATCTTAGAGAACTAAGGATACTATATTATACCTTGGAGAATGAGAACTTGAAGTGACTGGGATCACTAATGCAAGTATCCTAACCGATAAAGACGACTAAAAGTCGTAAATGGTACTACAAAGTTTGAATAACGGTATAGTGAGCTGGAAATCTTCGAAGCAAGATACTGTTACCGAATAAACAACAAATTAGGGTTATTGCTGCAGCTGAGGCAGCAATAGAAGCCATTTGGGTCGACAATAAATCTAATTAGATTAGAAATAATTTTGTTAGCTGTTGAGCTAGGCGTCAGCACAGGCTAAAGAATTAATGGTCTCATCAACGATCCAGATAAATACTTCAACTATTCATCTGATTCGTTCGGATCATATATCGTGGCGATGTGATGATCGAATAAATCACATCAGACGATAATCATACAAATCCGCTGACGAAAGTCTTTTCTCAGCAATTTGAGCCAACCGTACATAGTTCGGGTGTCAGACACTCGAGTGACTGGCTATAGGCCAAGTGGGAGATTGTTGGACAATTATGACCCATAGCGTCACTATTTGTACAGATCATGGTGTTGTTGTACAAATTAACTATGTGAAAAAGGAGATTGCACTCTTATCATTTGTGATTAGATCACATAGATGTATAAATGATAGAAGGTCCCTATGATTTGTTCCTGGATTGAGAATGATATGAGACAGTATCACTCCACGAAGGATAAATCATTAAATATCCCTAATCATAGTATTATCGAGATTGGACATCGATAAATACTTAAAAGACTAGTATTACACTTGTGCGTGTTGTGAGGGCACAACGACATAGTTCTCATATACTTGGGTATAGGATACTCATGCAAGTATAATATGAGGTTGTGTTTTACCGATGGTACGGGAAACAGCTTCGCTCTGGATAGACCCCCTCAGAATTCCATTGGTAGTATGACTATATGTCTATGGAAGTCCGAAATCAGGGTAGGTGTATTTGGTCTTAACCTGAGACATGCACCGCTAATACTTGCAACAATCAATATACTTTGGTTTTGGTCATCCAGGGCTTTAACCGGTTTTTGTGTATGCCTCTTCTGAGTATATAGAAAATCGTAGTGTGTTGGGTGTGATGTCAAGACGGAAATATCACTCCAGTCATAGTGGAGATGCTGGTCACGTAGGATTAGGGACTGGTTCTCTTAAATGCTGCAGCTGTCGGGATATTATGACAAGGTCATGTATATCCAATTATAGAGACTAGTTACCAGACATCCGACAAGTGCTTCGTATGGGGCAGACACAATTCCAGCCCCAGGCCTAACACGTGATCATCCGATACAGGATCGACATACACAATATTATGTATACTACGCCTGATATAGATCGTTTATTCCTGTAAGCATGTTTCTGGAGAATTGGGTAGGCATGGCGCTTTGCTAGAAGCCAACCTTGTCTTGTAAATCGGTACAAACGTAGTACGAGGTACTTGCGTGTTCGGATAGTCCGACGATCGAATTTACTGCCAACATATCCGGGGATATCATGGGTGGCTTCCCGAATATTCACCGATGACGTATGACTCGCACTTTAATTAATCTGGGATTAATTAAAAGAGAGAGAAAATTAATCTGGGATTAATTACGGAGATATTTTATCTAGGATAAAATATCAATTAAAAATAGATAACGATTAATTTAGAATTAATCAAATAAATAATATATTTGATATATTATAAGAAATTGGAGGAGAAGAAATTTTTTGTTCTTCGTAGTATCCAATCCGTTCGATGTGAGTATGATTCTGCAATTCTCCTTTGTTGTATTCACTTGTTTTAATTGCTTGATAAGGATCCTTGGACCTTAGAGAATCCAACACTAACAGGTTGATTGATTGATTTGAAATGGTGAAGATTTTAAATTTAAAAACAAGTAAATAAAATTGCACCAAGGTAGGTTTAAGAAAATTAATAGTAAAAACTATCTAGGGTTGTGAATCTTTCTAATATCTTTTAAAATATGAAGTGGTTATTTCAAGTTTGTGTAATAAATCGGTTTACTAACCTGGAACACTAAATTATGCGAAAGCCTCTGTTGATGGACAGAAGCAAATACCCAGTTTAACCCAATTGAACCATATGTCTATGTCAACCAAATTACCTAGATTCATTAAGTTTAAGTTCCAATTATGGCTACCCCCGTCCGACAGGTATATGTCTATCCTGTAAGGAAATCTATTATAGGGTATCTATCCTCAAGGAAGATCGTGAGCTATTAAGTCTAAGGCTGAAACCTAAAATTCTTTTGTCAATTTTATTTTAGATTTACCAAATCAATCTTATAAGTGGCCAATTAACAAGACATATTAAGCTTAAGACTTAATTAGTAAACCTTTAAATTACCCAAACTATAAAATAACCCCTTATAAACCGGTGATATTAGAATTCATCACAACCCCAGATAACTAACTTAGTTACAACACATAACTAGGGCTAGTAAAAACTTAAAAGTAAAAGTCATAAAGTGAAAAATGCTGAAAAGTAATTGTGGTAAAGTAAAAGCTGAAAAGTAAATTACAATAAAATAAAATGCTAAGGTAAAAGGATCAACTTTTACTATTTACGATTTAGATATCTCCCTTAATATAATATATTAACTTGTGATTATTTTACCAACCGGCCATATAGGCGGTAACCTGATTAAGTGAAATTAAGTCCAACCAGCCATAAAGGCGGAACGAAAATAAACCTGCCATATATGCGGTAAGAAAATTTAATTACCAACCGACCAATCTGGCGGTATCCTTGCTTAGTTAGGTTTAAACCAGTTTAAAATGAATTACCAACCGACCAATATAGAGGTATCCTTTTTAAGTCAAATTTTAAATAGTGAATATATTATATTTAAGGGAGATTAATCTAAATAGCAATAGTAAAATAATTGTCTTTCACCCTAGCAGGGGGAAGTTACCTTCTCATGGTTGAATAGTAAAAACTGTAAAAAGTAAAGAAAGTAAATTACTATTACTATTACAGAACGTAATTAAAATTTATTACAAAATTGAAATTAAAACAAACTAGATAGAAAACTCCCTATTTACATCAGAGAATTCACAGAGGAATGTACATCTAAAACTGAAATTTCGAGCTCTATTTATAAGCCCTAATAATCTCCCAGCGTCGCGAAGCCAAGTTTGTTCCTGCGTCACGACGCGATGACGTGTCAACACGTGATTGGCTGATTCTGATTCTTATCTGCTGACGTGGTGATTGCGGATAATTTGATTCAATATTTGTGCTGACGTGGAGACACGTGGCGAAAGGGATTATCGGCACCATAAGATTGTGACACGTGGCACGCTGTGATTGGTTGATGATGACATGGCGATGACGTGGCAGTTTAACTCTGTCAACTAGTGATGTTGATGATGACGTGGCAGACACGTGGAGTGACATGTGGCGACACGTGGCGATGGCGACTGTCGGCACCGTAGGATGATGACACGTGGCATATAGCACGTTAGCAGACTAGTTGTGATGGTGACACGTGGCACGATGCACGTTAGCAAAGTCAAACTTCTCAGATTCTGACTTGTGGACCCGGCGCACGTTAGCACGGTTAGGCGCATGTTAGGTGTCGTGACGTAGAAAATTACCAAAATGCCCTTTTGTCCAATTTTCACTGTTTTGGCCCCAAATCACCTCCAGAATGTCCTGAAACTTTATTTATCTACAAAATAACAAAAAACACATCAAAATATTCACAAAACTCAAGAAACTATACAAAATATTAAGTTAAATGAGTGGGAAATAGTGATATAATTATCACTCATCAAATATTCATCTTTCGTAAAGGATGATTCCTTTTTCGAAAGAGAAATTGATTAGAATGTCTAGTCAATCTTATGCATCGTAGGATGATGGCATAATGAATATTATATTTAATGCGATTAGAGACATCAATTTAATCGTAATTGTTACGAGTTATTTTGATACCATGTAGACCATAAGATGGGTCTTGAAACATGTTCTTTATTATTTTTGAGATATTAAGAACGAGTTTCTTCTTAATGGAGAATAAATTCTGCAACCATTAGGGTCAGATTAGTTTTGAGTCTAATTATGACGTTATACTGTCTATGTCATAAAGAGTCGGAAAAGATGTAGTGAGAGTGTCACGGATGATATTGCTGAGTGAGTGGAATTAGTTGCAACTTATGAAGTATTGACTTATGAAGTTGCATATTGACCTTATAGATTAGAAGTTTTGATATTAGTGTCGTGTTTGCGGTTGTCTGTATAGTATTTTGGATTTGATCCGTAAATACTTGGACAACTTAGTAGCTGAAGCACAAAGTTGATATGGCATCTGAGTCATATTGATGTAGAACTTAGTTTCTACAAAATATAAATGATGCTAGCTAAAGAAAATAATTGTGTTGTTCGACAAACTCAATATGTCATAGCGAGCCTACTTGTTGTTGCCTACCACTTAAGCGCTAGATGAGTTCTTGAGGGCCATTTGTATGTGATACACATTTAGATGTGCATATGATACCGTGGATTGCCACTAGTGGAAGTGGGAGAAATTGTTAGGGTTGGTGCTCAGAGCGCCAATCCAGATCGTATTTATGTCTGATTCATGAATACGAGCAATATATTTTTCCATAATATTACTTATTTATGGTTGCACCACTTGTCTTTATTTATATATTCAATCTAATTCATTAGATTGAAACTAAATCATGTTTAATGATATATATATATATTAGACAAAGACCCGATAATATATAACGTAGTGCACAATTGCAACGTAGTTTGTAATGGACATTGGGAAGTGTCACTAATAGAAATATATTATCAAATAAAGTTCCTGGTCAAGATTTACTGACACGGGTCGGTTAGTAAAAATCAGCTGAGACCAGTACATATTGTATATTGTGACATGAGTCTCGGGAGACTGGTATAGACGTGTAGGGGTTTATTTGATAAACACTGAACGACTCACCGAAGGTTACCTAATAGATGGTTCACCAACATCAATTGGAATCTTCTCGTGTTGAGTAGTATAGTGATTCTTTGACTTGAGATACCACTGTGGATATATGAGGTATCTTGCACACTTTGATGGCAGTCACGTCACCGATCTATTTAGATCAGACCTCCGCATGTTTGTTGGGTGTGGACTGAACCTCAGGATATCCTGTGTGTATCAAGATAGGATCTGTCAGTTCTGTGTACATAGCATAGATATTCATTATGGGATTAGCAATCTGTTAAATCCATTGATCTGTGGTACACTGTAGAAGTGAGTTCTAAGTGTTATTATAAGATTGCTAATAGAAATGTCGACGAGATTATACCTATAGATATTTGACATTAATATTTATATCTCTGGAATAATCTGAATATCTGTGACGAATGGATTATACGTATGCGATGACCTCGACCTGTATAGTTCGAGTTTATTTATGGTCGTCATAATTTATAGGTGGGTAAATTATGGAGACGAAATTGGATTTTGTGACGGATATGCATGAACTTAGAGAGTCTCACTAATGAAATATACTCTTAGAGCACTATGACAACTTTAATGAATAATACTGATTATTTATAAATCGTTTAACAGTTAAACGAAAGATAAATGCATATGAGCCTTTTGGTAATTTTTTAATTATTGTGTATTTGTATTTAATACTTGATTTTATTAAATACACATTAATTAATTATCAAATTATGATATTTGACATATATCATTAATATATGTATTTGGATTACTTAAAGTAAATATAATACATATATTTAGATATTTGTATTTAAATAATTAAAGTAATTAAAAATATAAAATATGTAAGTTTTACATTAAATGAAATATAAAATATAAAATATAAAATATAAAATATTTATTAAAGGAAATGATTAATATAAATGTTGACTTTTACATTAAATGAAATGGTTATCAAATTGATTTTTACTTCTTTAATTTGTTAAAAAGAAAAATATCTTCTTTTCTTTTAATAGCCAAAATTTCGGCCATGACCTAGTAGTATATAAGGTTTTATTTTTTTCTTTTTGCTAAACAAGTTCAAGCCTCCAAAAATATAAACAAAGAAAGTTGAGAGAAAAAGTTTGAAGCCAAGAAGTTAACCAAGGAAAAAATTGAATTTTAGTAAGTATTTTTCAACTTCCTGTTAGAAGAAAAATTATTTCTTTTGTTATTGGCTATAACATATCTTGTTCTCAAGTTTTTATAATCTCATGTGTTTGTGTTATGATGGTTGGAAGCATGAATGAAAGATGTATGCATGTGTGTTTAACAACGTATGCTTATAAATGGTTTATAAGTACACTTTTGATCATTTAACGATCTTGTTGCCATTCTAGAGTTGTTAGGCCACTCATTGATGACCTAAAATTTTCTTGAGTTGTTTCAAAGTGGTGAGACTTGTTTGGTGTTGTAGAGATTAAATTAAAGTGTAGAATTTGGTTAATTTTGTTAATTGGACTAATTTGAGAAATTAGGGTTCTTAACCTAAACCAAAATTAGGGCTTTTCATATATGTGTTGTATAATGATGTATATATGATGTAAATTTAATTTTGAGTTGATTGGATATCATCTAATGTTGTTTTAAACAAATTTGGACCAAAATACAAAATCTGGAAAATATTGGGACCTCTTGGCAATTTTGGATTTTTGTTGGATTTTTATTGTGAGTTGTATTTTGATGTATATGATATGTATAAATCATTTTGATATTGATTTAAACTCACGTAAATTTGTATTGACAAATGAGGACTAAAATGATCAAAATGCAAACTATTGGGGTTTCACAGCAATTAAGAGAAAAATCTGATTTTTGGGATAAAAATCTGTTTTTGAGTATTGTGTAATTAGAATAAATTAGTTTATTTTAATTTCCAAAGAAAATTAATTGCCGGAAATTATTTCGGAGTGAAAATACGCAAAAACAGTGAAAAACGGCGTTACCGAGTAACAGTTGTACAAATAATGAGTTGGTTTGGACAACCGTTACTCGGTAACGCCGTTTTTCGCGTATTTTCACTCCAAAATAATTTATGGTAATTAATTTTCTTGGGAAATTAAAATAAACTAATTTTTTCTAATTACACTACTCAAAAACAGATTTTTATCTCAAAAATTAGATTTTTCTCTTAATTACCTAAAACCCCAATAGTTTGCATTTTGATCATTTTAGTCCTAATTCGTCAAATACAAATTCAAGTGATTTTAAATCACACCAAAATGATTTATACATATCATACATAAAAAAAAAACTCACAACAAAAATCCCACAAAAATCTAAAATTATCGAGAGGTCCCAACATTTTCCAGATTTTGCATTTTGGTCCAAATTTGTTCAAAACAATATTAGATGATATCCAATCAACACCAAATTAAACGCACATCATATATACATCATTATACAACACATATATGAAAACCCCCAATTTTGGTTTAGGTTAAGAACCATAATTTCTCAAATTAGTCCAATTAACCAAATTCAACACTTTAATTTAATCTCTACAACACCAAACAAGTCTCACAACTTTGAAACAACTCAAGAACAATTCTAGGTCATCAATGAGTGGCCTAACAACTCTAGAATGGCAACAAGATCGTTAAATGGTCAAAAGTGTACTTATAAACCATTTATAAGCATACGTTGTTAAACACACATGCATACATCTTTCATTCATGCTTCCAACCATCATAACACAAACACATGAGATTATAAAAACTTGAGAACAAGATATGTTATAGCCAATAACAAAAGAAATACTTTTTCTTCTAACAGGAAGTTGAAAAATACTTACTAAAATTCAATTTTTTCCTTGGTTAACTTCTTGGCTTCAAACTTTTTCTCTCAACTTTCTTTGTTTATATTTTTGGAGGCTTGAACTTGTGAAACAAAATGAAAAAAATAAAACCTTATATACTACTAGGTCATGGCCAAAATTTTGGCTATTAAAAGAAAAGAAGATATTTTGCTTTTTAACAAATTAAAGAAGTAAAAATCAATTTGATAACCATTTAATTTAATGTAAAAGTCAACATTTACACATTAATCATTTCTTTTAATAAATATCAACTTAGATATTTTAATATTTTAATTACTTTAATTATTTAACAATTAAATAATTAAATAATTATTTAAATATAAATATTCAAATATATGTATTATATTTACTTTAAATAATCCAAATACCATATATAATGATATATGTTAAATATAATAATTTGAGAATTAATTAATGTGTATTTAATAAAATAAAGTATTAAATATAAATACACATTAATTAGGAAATGACCAAAAGGCCCTTATGCATGTATCTTTCGTTTAACCGTTAAACGATTTATAAATAATCAATATTATTCATAAGTTGCCCTAGTGCTCTACGAGTATATTTCATTAATGAGACTCTATAAGTTCAGGCATATCCGTCTTGAAATCTAATTTCGTGTCCATAATTTACCCACCCGTAAATTATGACGACCACGGATAAACTCGTTGAACTATACAGGTCGAGGTCATCGCATACGTATAATCCCCCGTCACAGATATTCAGATTATTCTAGAGATATAGATATTAATGTCAAATCTCTATAGGTATAATCTCGTCGACGTTTCTATTAGCAATCTTATAATAACACTTAGAACTCACTTCTACAGTGTACCACAGATCCATGGATTTAACAGATTGCTAATCCCATAATGAATATCTATGATATGTACACAGAACTGACGGATCCTATCTTGATACACACAGGATATCCTGAGGTTCAGTCCACACCCAACAAACATGCGGAGGTCTGATCTAAATAGATCGGTGACGTGACTGTCATCAAAGTGTGAAAGATACCTCATATATCCACAGTGGTTTCTCAAGTCAAAGAATCACTATGCTACTCAACCCGAGAAGATTCCAATTGAAGTTGGTGAACCATCTATTAGGTAATCTTCGGTGAGTCGTTCAGTGTTTATCAAATAAATACCTACACGTCTATACCAGTCTCCTGAGCCTTATAGTTCATTAAGATAAACCATCGGACCAAGTCACGATATACGACATGTACCGGTCTCAGTGGATTTTTACTAACCGACCCGTGTCAGTAAATCTTGACCATGAACTTTATTTGATAATATATTTCTAGTAGTGACACTTCCGATGTCAATTACAAACTACGTTGTAATTGCGCACTACGTTATATATCATCGGGTCTTTGTCTAATATATATATATATATTATATATATATATATATATATATATATATTATATATATAAACATGATTTAGTTTCCATCTAATGAATTAGATCGAATATATATAATAAAAGACAAGAGGTGCAACCATAAATAAGTAATATTATGAAAAAATGTATTGCTCGTATTCATGAATCAGACATAAATACGATCCGGGTTACCGCTCCAAGCACCAACCCTAACACGAATGTGTTCAAATTTATTATCGTAATATAGTCAATTGATCCAAATAAACTACATCTTGGAATAAAAGTATGTAATGGAGCTCAGAAGAATTCGGTGGCAGAAGAGCAAAGTTGGAGTCACTAATGAAAAGTATAAAGGAACTCAAACAATCAGGGGGCCATTATGCTGACCCAAATGTAATGGATTGAATATGTTCTTGATACTTTTGATGCAGACTGTAGATCAACTTATATTGATGTGACAGGTAAGTAGCAATGTATTGATAGATAAGATAATCTCATATAGACTTGGTTGTGTTGAATTGCCGAAATTAGAGATTGATAGATGACATTAATGAATTCTGAAAGTAGGAGATAAACTTGAAGGCGATCAATAAATTTTTTGGCACTTTGCTCTTTGTGTTGAACATGCTCTAGAAGTACAAAACGCCGAAGTTTCCATCTTTTGAGAAAGCTACATATAAATTATACCCACAAGACTTGATCATTCACATCTAATGTGATTTGAATAAGTTGTGAGACATGATTTCTCCGTAAATGAAAATATTCAATATCTGCATAAATAGCCGGTAGGGTGCACAAAATGCAAAATAGGCAAAGTAGAAAAACAAGTATATAAAAAAATATTCTAAATATGTACAATGAGTATATTGTTATAAAATAAGAGATAAAATGAAGAAAATAATACCTTGTAAAGCTGAAAGCTTTCTTCTTATTGATTTTAGAATGAATTGAATTATACAAGATTTACTCTCTATTTATATAGATAGGTTTAGGTTAATATTATTATGCCTAATCAATGTGGGATAAGTTAAAACATAAAAAGACAAGTGTTGGGGACCATCTAATTTACAACACTCCCCTTGGGACCCATCACTTTAATTTTACAATAATTGATCTAACACTGCCTCATTAAAACCTTGCCAGTAAAACCCAATGGGAAAAAAAACCGGTCGAAGGAAAAAGAGTACAATGCGCTTTTATCCAACAATATTTCTTGATGTCAATGATTATGCTCCCTCTGATGAAATATTATCAAGATAATTTACTCAGTCGGCGCATGCCAATGCTATATACAAGCTTCTCAAATGTTGATGTCGGTAAAGCTTTAGTAATAAGTCTGCAAAATTATCGGTTGATCTTATTTGCTTAACATCAATTTGCTTGCTCTGCTGGAGCTCATTAGTATAAAAGAATTTAGGTGAGATGTGCTTGGTTCTATCTCCCTTGATGTACCCTCCTCTGATTTGTGCAATACATGCAGCATTATCTTCATATATAACTGTTGGAATATCTGTGGCAGAATTTAAGTTGCATGTGCTCTGAATGTGATGTATAAGTTACCTTAACCATATACACTCCCTGCTTGCTTCATGTAATGCAAGTATCTCTGAGAGATTGGATGAGGTAGCAACAAAAGACTGTTTTGTAGATCGCCATGAAATTGCTGTATTATTATAGGTAAAAACATACCCCATTTGTGAACGTGCCTTATGAGGGTCAGAGAGATATCCTGCATCAGCGTAACCAACAATGCCTGGATTTTGTGTTGGCTCATTTGAATAAAACAATCCCAAGTCATTAGTGCCGTTAAAATAACGAAAGATATGTTTGACACCATTCCAATGTCTTCGAGTTGGCGCAGAACTAAATCTTGCCAATAAATTAACAGAAAATGCAATATCCGGTCTGGTGCATTGAGCTAAATACAACAAGGCACCAATTGTACTAAGATATGGTACTTCTGGACCAAGTATCTCTTTATTATCTTCTTTAGGACAAAATTGGTCCTTTTTAGGATCGAGAGATCGGACTACCATAGGAGTACTTAATGAATGAGTATTATCCATATTGAAACGTTTGAGAATTTTTTCAATATATGCAGACTGATGGATAAATACTTCGGTAGTTTTATGCTCGATCTGCAAGCCGAGACAATATTTTGTTTTTCCCAAGTCTTTCATCTCAAATTCTATTTTCAAGTATTCAGCAGTTTTTAGAAGCTCTTCAGGAGTTCCAATTAAGTTCATATCATCGACATATATTGCTATAATGGCAAATCTAATTTCGGACTTTCTAATAAATACGCATGGGCAGATAGGATCATTTATATATCCTTCTTTCATCAAATATTTACTCAAACGATTATACCACATGCATCCAGATTGTTTCAATCCGTATAAAGATCGTTGTAACTTGATTGAACATAGTTTACGATCAATTGATTTATATGCTTCAGGCATTTTTAATCCTTCAGGGACTTTCATGTAAATATCAGTGTCAAGTGACCCATACAAATATGCTGTCACTACGTCCATAAGACGCATGTCCAATCTTTCAGAGACTGCCAAGCTAATTAAAAATCGAAACGTAATGGCATCCATCACTGGAGAATATGTATCCTCATAGTCAATACCTGGTCTCTGCGAGAAACCTTGTGCAACTAGTCAGCTTTATATCTAAGGATTTCATTATGTTCATTATGTTTTCGTACAAACACCCATTTGTAACCAACGGGTTTGACATCTTCAGGTGTTTGGACTACAGGTCCAAATACTTCACGTTTGGCTAAAGAAGTCAATTCTGCTTGAATTGCTTCTTTCCATTTAGGCCAATCGTGTCTTTGTCTACATTCATTGATATTTTGAGGTTCAAAATCATTTGCAATTTCAGTAGCTACTGTATATGAAAACACATTGTCGATGGTTATTTCATATCGATCCCACAGTTTTCTTGTATAAGTATAATTTGTAGATTTTTCCTCATTTTTGAAATTTTGAGCCTCTTCAGGGGTTGATATCTCTTCAGGGACTATCAGTTCTTCTGGAACTGGTGATTGAGAAGATGTGGGTATAGTCATTGGTCGAGCATTATTTTCAACAGGATATGAATCTCTCATTTTCCTCTTCCGGGGAATAGTATCTTTATAACGAAGTGGTCTACCACGTTTCTGACGTGTAATAGATGATTCATTAGCTGCATTTACACTAGATTGTTCAATAGGAATAACCACTCGAGCTGGTGTATTAGCAGCTGGTATATGAGACTTGGTTACTTTTGCAGCATCTGTAAATGCATCTGGTAATTGATTTGCAATTTGTTGCAAATGGATTATCCTTTGCACTTCATTTTCACATTGGCTGGTGCGAGGATCTAAGTGAGACATGGTAGGAACTTTCCAAGAAAGTTCATGCCTTGCTTCTGGAGGCTTTTTCTTTTCTCCTAATGGTGGAAAAATTGTCTCATCAAAATGACAATCCGTGAAACGTGCGGTAAATAGATCACTCGTTAAAGGTTCCAAATATCTGATAATGGAAGGTGAATTAAAACCAATATATATCCCCAAACGACGTTGAGGTCCCATCTTTGTACGTTGTGGGGGTGAAATTGGAACATATACAGCACAACCAAAAGTGCGTAGATGAGAAATATCTGGTTGGTGACCAAGAACAAGTTGGATTGGAGAATATTGATGATAAGATGTGGGTCTAAGGCGAATTAATGCAGCTGCATGTAGTATAGCATGACCCCATGTAGAAATTGGTAATTGAGATTGTAACAATAAAGTGCGTGCAATTACCTGAATTCGCTTGATCAATGATTCTACCAATCCATTTTGTGTATGCACATGTGGAACTGGATGTTCAACATCGATTCCAACTGATGTACAGTAGTCATCAAATGTCTTGGATGTAAATTCACCAGCATTATCTAATCGTATGGTTGGGATTGGATAATCTGGGAATTGTGCCTTTAATTTGATCATCATGGCAAGTAGCTTGGCAAATGCAATGTACGTGTGGATAACAAAAAAACATGTGACCACCGTGTAGATGCATCAATCAAAACCATAAAGTAACGGAAAGGTCCACTTTGTGGATGAATTGGTCCACAAATATCTCCCTGAATCCTTTGTAAGAATGATGGGGATTCAAGGGCAATCTTAGATGAAGATGGGCGTATCACAAGTTTGCCTTGTGAGCAAGCAGTGCAATTGATCTCATCTGTCAATAGAGTCTTCTGGTTCTTTAATTTATTCCCATTGGAATTTTCAATTATTCTATGCATCATCGTAGCTCCTGGATGACCAAGACGATTGTGCCATAACATAAACATCTTTGGATTATTGAACTTCTGGTTCATCACTACATGACTTTCTATTGCATTTATGATTGTATAATACAATCCAGATGAGAAAGCCGGAAGTTTTTCCAATATATATTTTTTACCTGAGATATTTTTGGTAATACATATATATTCTATTTTGTTTTCATCTAAAGTTTCAATATGATACCCATTTCTGCGAATATCTTTGAAACTTAGCAGATTTCTACTGGACCTGCCTGAATATAAAGCATTTTCAATGTATAATTTTGTTCCACTTGCTAATAAGATTATGGCTCTTCTAGAGCCTTCAATTAGGTCTACAGGACCAGATATAGTGTTTACCTTTCCTTCACGTAATTGTGCGTCCAAGAAATATTTTCTATCTCGAACACTACAAGAATTATGGCTTTTAGCGTCCAAATATTTAGCGTCGAAACAGTATTCGACGCTAAAATTGAGTTTTAGCGTCGAATAATATTTTCGACGTTATATGTCATATTTTTGGCGACGGAATAAAACTTCGACGCCGAATATTAATTTTTTAGCGTCGAACACTTTTTTCGACGCTAAAATCAATACTTTAGAATCGAATAATATTTGACGCTGAATAATTCTATTATTGCGTTAATTTTTGGCGCCAAATATTACACTTTTAGTGTCAAAAAACAGAGTCGACACCAAAAATTTACTTTTAGCGTCGAATATATAGCGTCGCTAAAGGTTTATGAAGTTTCCACAGACAAATCCTTAATTTTTCAGCGTCGAAAACTTTTTTCGACGCTAAAATTAGTACTTTAGCGTCGAATAATAATCGACGCTGAATAATTCTATTATTGCAGTAATTTTTGGAGCTAAATATTACACTTTTAGCGTCAAAAAATGAAGTCGACGCCAAAAATATACTTTTTGCGTCGAATATATAGCGTCGCTAAAGGTTTATGAAGTTTCCACCGACAAATCCTTGATTCTTTAGCGTCTAAATTAAATTCGACGCTAATGTTTTGATATTTACCGTCGAAAAAACCTTTTTGACGCTAAAAACTTAAACAATTAGCGTCGGATATTCAAATTTGACGTTAAAGATAGATTAAAATGCAGATTCCCACTAACCCTTCTCCCCCTCTGTTTTTTCTCTCATTCTCTTCATTTTCATCCTCTAAAATCTGAGAATTTCTCATCTACAGCCTCACATCTCTCCTAAAAATTTTCAATAAAATTGTAATCAATTTCCGATAAGGTAATTCTTCTTTCATATTTCTTTATTATTTTCAATTTTTATGATTATATATGTTGTTTATATGTTGTTTGTTAGTGATTTATGATTCATATATGTAGAGTAAGTATATTAATTAATAAAATATAATTTTTTTGTAAACTATTTAATTTATCAACCAAATATATATATATATATATATATATATGCTTAAATAAAGTATTACTGAATTAGTAATGTTGATTACTGTAAAATGATATCTAATAATTATATTATTATATTTAGGTATTCTGCTGAAATGGATAGAAATTGGATGAGCTCTCTGGATAGATTGAGTGTTGAATATCGTAATGGAGTGTCTGAGTTTATGGAAGTCGCAAAGCAACACATTGATGCAGAAGCTCGTGTTCGTTGTCCATGTGCAAATTGTTTGAATAGGAAAAGGAAGCGGTTAGATGAAGTTCATAATCATTTATACATGCCAGGAATATCACCAACTTACCGTACGTGGATTTATCACGGTGAGCAGTATCATTCTCAGTCACGGTTTTTTGATGTCGGCGAAGGGAGCAGTAGTTACAATCAACCTGCAAACGATGAGATCACCGATATTTTGCATGACTTACAAGGTCCACAACTTGGTCATAGTGTTAGTGGTGACATGCCAGTGTTAAGTGGAAATGATCAAAATTTATTTAGTGAACTACTTGATGAGGCAAAAAAAATTCCATTCGAAGGTGCTGGAATGTCGATCTTGAATTTCGTTGTGAAATTATTACACATTAAAGTGATCAACAGAATGACCAACAAAAGTATCGATATGATGTTAGAGTTACTGGCCCAAATGTTACCGGTTGGAAGCGAATTGCCTAAGTCGTACTACGAGACAAAGAAAATGTTGCGTGATCTGGGAATGGGGTATGAATCCATTCATGCTTGTAAGTTTGATTGTGTATTATTTCGTGCCGAGTATGAATCACTTGAACATTGTCCGATATGTGGTGAAAGTCGGTACAAAGTCCGTGGTATGGGGAAGAAAGTGCCTCAAAATATATTACGATATTTCCCTTTAACGCCCAGGCTGCAGAGATTGTTCATATCACGACACACAGCGACTGATATGATGTGACATCATGAAAAGAGGATCGGTGCGGAGGGCATACTTAGACAAGTGTTGGGGACCATCTAATTTACAACATATAGAGCGTAATCAAGGAGATTATGTCTTAATTGTTTCCATAGTAGTTATGATACTTTCCTTTTAACACTTATATTTTGTGAGTGCAATTTGGCAATCTTGTGAGATATAATTAGTTTACAGAAGGATAAAGTTTTAATGAGGAAATTGTGAGTGGATGGGCAATGCATTGCTATTTCTTTTATTATTTTAAAATATAAATATTGGTACTCTGTTAATAATTATTGAGTAAACCAAAATTAATCAATTCAACTAGATTGACACTTTTAAATATGGCTAATCATATGTCAAATAACCCTCCAAATTTGCGCCAAATAATACGAACCCTCAACTTTATTGCTCGTTTCAGTGTAGCAGACAATCAATTATTAACATCAGTATTTTATATAGCTTTTCTTTTTCCACCGTAAAATTTTGATTAACAATTGTTGAATATGCATAGGTCAGTGATCATACATTACGTAAACAACAGCAGATTATAAAGTCGCAAGAGGCAATCCCGAGTTGTGAATTTTGAGTTCTTAAAATAGGTATTCACCATTAAAAGATAATATTTAAAAACACATTTAAATATTGATTTTTTAAAAAAAATTTAGAACCTAATTTTCGATCAAATTTTAAGGCAAAAGGCTATCTCTAAATGTTATATCAACAACACAAATCAGGAAAAACAAATTTAAATAATGAAATTTTACTTGTATACTCAACCAAATAAAAACAAAAGAAAGACTTGTACGTATGATCAATCTATTAGCCTATTTACTAAACAGAAGAGGTAGGAAATTGACTCTTACCACAATCATAAAACATTAAAATTATCTATTAATACATGTCCAAATAGCCTGTTATAAGTAAAAATTAACCTGGCACATCTTATGGATTTTAGGGAATGCTAATGGTGCAAGCTATGCCGTCATTCCCAGCCAAAATCTGGTACTTGTCTCTTCTTGTAAGCTTAGTGCATTCGAAACCCAATGCCTTACCAAGTTCATTTTGCACATAATTGGCCACATCAAATCTTGATTTCTCACCCACTTGACACAAGGACAGTCCTGATACGCCATCAAGCAACTGCATGGTGTAGCTTGGTGATGGATTCATGAGAAAAAGAAGTGGGTCCAAGCATTTGAGCCCACCCGCGGTCGTACCGTAGAACATGGTAACATGGCAGTTACTAGCCACAGGGATGATATTGTCACTCATTTCTGCGAACAAGGGGCTAAATCTCAAGAGATACGGTTCTCTACATGTGGTCCCTTCTGGACAAATAACTAAAGCCCCTTGATTCAACAATATTTCCATCATCTTAGCATCTTGATCCCTGTTTCTCGTTAATCGAACGGTCTTGATTGGTGCTAAGATCTCTGATATTCTGCTTAGGCTGTAGGTGACGGCTGTCACATTTTTCTTTAACCTAAAAGATAGGTATAGAGGATCTAGTAATGTTCTATGGTTACAAACATAAAGCATACGCTCAGGTTTTTTACAATCCCTTGATTTTTTATACGAATCTGGTTTGGTAATTACAGTGAAGGGCAGGCCAGAGAATGCAAGTAAGGACAGAGAAATTTTTTGGGGAAGAGTTAAGGCAATGAATGCCCTGATGATAGCAAGAATCAGACCAAATGGAACCCACAAGAACATGACTAGTGAATCTGTTGGCGTTGGTGTAAAAGCCAGTCGACCATCATGAAAAACAAGTGGTTTTGGGTATTTACTTCTTGGTAGATGCTGCCAGCTTCGCTTGTCATTGCTTCTCACCAAGTAAACCTCCTGTTGCAACAACAATGCATGAAAAGAACATTAATATTTGACTAAAAATGTTGCACTCAGGCTCAAAGATCCAGCTACAGTCTTATATCTATTTTAGAAAGAGACTGCGTGAAAAAAATATGAACTCACATTACAGTGATGAAGCAACTTATAATCAAGTGATGGGTTTAGGGAACTAATTCCAATAACATTATCCCAATGGTGTAAATCAAGAATGTCTTTCTTTCTATCTTCCATGAGCCCAAGAAAGTAACCACAAAAAACCTTAAGCTCTCTGCCAGTTACATGATCAATCTCTAAATAGTCTCGTAAGAAACTATCAATCATTACTTGAGGCATATTACTCACAGCCACAGTTTTGCCTCCTCTCTTCAACACCTCAAATATTTCTAATCCCACATTCTCTAAAAAGAATTTTGGCAGAACCGCTCTTCCTATTCTGAAGTTTTCTTTTTTGATGCCGAACAATGATACCATGACCATTATCTTCAAGCCCATTTCTTCACCAGCTAAATAAACAAATGGGTACAAAATGAATAAAAGAAAAGCCCTTATGGGCCCTCCGGCTTCGAAGGCTACGACCATGAAATATGGAAACAAAGAAGATGATTTTAATAAAACTCCTTCCACACTGAAGATCAATGTTTGGTCTGACAGCTGGTCTGATTTGTGAACTAGAGAAGTGTACTTTTGATATTTGTTATGAGTTGCATGGAGGTCCCTCACTGTTCTGTGGAGAGCTTTAAGGTTCCTGAACTGACTGAAAAGAATGCGAATGAAAAAGAAGAAAAGGGTTTTGAAAAATGAAAGCCTGATTATTGAATCCATTTTTAGGTTTGTTGGTAGTAACACGATTATGATAACGTAGTGTATGCCCTTTTATAGAAAGTTTTATTTAATAATTGCCCTTACACTTTTGCAATTATTACAAGTATGCAATTTTTTTAAACTTCCTGAGTGCTGCGAAGTTGACGTTACCACCTCATTAACCCATTTAATTAATTAGATTCGGTGACAGAATAGTGATTAAAATTAAGGAAAACATCACCTTGAAGTCCTTGTACTCTCAATATTTTTTACACTGCATCCCTTTATTAAATTTTCTACCCATTGCACTCATGTATTCTCAATGTTTTTTACATTGCACCATTGTATTAAATTTTCTACACATTGCACCCATGCACTCTCAAAAAATTGACATTTCACCCTTATTTCACAGAATCCGTTAGCGTGTAATACACGCTCTGTTAATTGAGAATAATCATGAATCAAAAAATTGACATTCCACCCTTTTCCCAGTATCTTTATTGCCAGCTCGTCCATCATTTTGTTGTTTCTTTTACTGTTTGTTGATCTGGGTATTTTTGATCGTCTTATTTCTGATGTGTTGTTTTTGTCTCTGTTATATGATGTTTTGATTTGGTAATATGAAGTTTTGGTTGTTTGGTTGTTTGTTGTATTTTAGCTGCTCGATGATTTCATCTTTGTTTGTTTTTTGTTGTTCATTAATAACACTCCAGGATCGTAGTTTTGATCTAATTTTTGCAATAAATCAGTTGGATTTTTGAATGTATCAGAAGAGGCAGAATATTTATGCACCCTAGCATATAGTTATGCGCCCTAGCATAACTTCAAAGTAAAAAAATTTGCTCGGTCCAATCCGAAATAAGGGTGATGTCAGAATATTTCTCAACTCTCTTAACTTGCTGTTAAAATAATGGTGGAATGTCAATTTTTTGAGAGTGCATGGGTGCAATGTGTAGAAAATTTAGTACAGGGGTGCAATGTAAAAAACATTGAGAGTATAAGGGTGTTATGTGTAGAAAATTTAGTGCAGGGGTGCAATGTAAAAAACATTGAGAATATAGGGGTCTCAAGGTGGATTTTTCGTAAAATTAATCGTAAAGTACTACTATTTTATGTTGAAATTATTTTTTCAGTCATAAAATACTAATACTTTGTGACTACTTCTAATCTAGTGTGTTTATCATTTTTCTTATATCATATAGGGGATAGCAATTTACCGTGTTGGGTCTATAAGAATGAATTTTTTATTTTTGTTATTTTTTGAAAAATTAATTTTTAAAATATCTTAAATTGAATTTTAACAATTTAATTATAAATATATGTATTTAAAATTGAAAATTGAAAATGAATAAATTTAATTAAAAAATTATTTTTAATATTTATAATTAGAATGGGGCTTTTCTTGTTAAGTCCTACTCTAACCCATTTTTCACCAGGCCAAATAAGATTTTATCATCCCTAATTAGATCCATCATATATACACTTAAAATTAAATTTAAAATAATCATAAATTTAATTTTGTTAGAAGCCAGTTTTGACTTACTAGCTGTTTCCAACTTTAAGTTGAAACACGGTTATTAATTAAAGTCCCCACGTTGGGATTTCTTCAAAAAAGAGAATATGAAACGATAGACATGGTGGTGCATAAATTAAATCTTACATTTATGACTATCAATGATAGGAAGGACAGAAAATCGGAAATATTAGTAAGATATAATTTTACTGCTGATGAAAATAAACTTATCACAGGATATGTGTAATGAGCGGTATAATTGTTGAACATTCAAGTTGTGCAGTAACTGTTTTGGCCAAAGATTTGGCAGAGAGTTAAATTTGGTAATGTAAGCCGTGTAAGTAACGATTAATTGGTAACTAATCTCCGATGGTTATTGGATGGATCCGATTTGATCGAAATTCACTTATTTAATTTTTTTTTTCCCAGAAATCATTGATTTTTTGCCAATTAATGCTAAAAAAATTATATACTTTTTGTTGACGATTGTTTTTTGTTCAAACAGTGAATTTATTTGGTTAGTTGGGAACAAAAGCA
Source organism: Zanthoxylum bungeanum (assembly GCA_019454045.1). Classification (NCBI taxonomy): domain Eukaryota; kingdom Viridiplantae; phylum Streptophyta; class Magnoliopsida; order Sapindales; family Rutaceae; genus Zanthoxylum; species Zanthoxylum bungeanum. The sequence goes on along the minus strand of SKCR01046097.1, from coordinate 98,312 downwards.
AACTTGACAAGCAAACAGAAAACATCACAGGGAAAAACGAAGGTTTAACGTGGTTCGGCAGAGAGTGGCTCCAACTTACGTCCACGGGAATAAAGAAGAAAATTTTTATTACGAGCTCAGGTCAAGATCGACCAACTTTCTGTCTCTATCACTAAGTTTTTAGAGCTCTTTTACAAGTTGTGAAATATAAAAAAAATACTAACCTAAGAGCCCACCCTTAAATCTGAGACCTCAAACTCTTTATATAGGCTATTAAATCTACTGTTATACCAACCCATGACGTCAGCTCACGTCATCCTGTCATCATCGCTCAGGCTCATTTTCCCAACTGCTCTGCAAACAGTAGCTCTGGCGTTCTCACTTAACCATCCTCTGTCAGAGAAAAGCCATCATTACCACCTTTATACTCCGCTACACGTTCTGTGCACGTGACAACCAGCAATTCAACCTCTCCCACGTTATTCCGTGTGTCAGAAGGGAAGTCCCTAACCAACTCTCGTCATATCAGTCTTCTGGAGGTTCAAACTCTCATGTAGGGCTTACGTCATTCATATATAAGTATAAGATATTGCAACCCCGACCTCAGTCCCCGAGTCGGTAGTCACGAACCACCTCGGGTCAACCTTCACATATGCTCAAGTCCAACCGGTTTTGATACCTTCTCACCAGGTCGGGTCGATATCCCAACATATCCTCCTCAACTGGCTCTTCCCTCAGACATCCCTCTATACCTCGAGCTACACCTTTATTGAATGGCTTCAAAGTTCATCGGGACTGAAAATCACCATCAACACTTTTTGTTTTTCTCATCTTTTTCCTTAGAGATTTTAATTAATTAGCTAAATTTTACGATCGTTTAATATTTTTCATGATAAATGAATGATTTTAATGCGTTTTGGAGGATATTGAGAAATGAATTTTATATTTTTTTTATTTGAAATATATATCAATTTTGTTGACGATTGATTTTCGTTCCAGGGGAAACGGGAAAACCACTCCTCGAACAATCCTCTTTCAACTATGAATTTGTTTGGTTTGAAGAACAATGCAAACTTAGGAAAAGATGAGAAAAACACAGACAAAACAAAGGGTTTAACGTGGTTCAGCGAGATGGACCAGACCTATTTCCACGGGCACCAAGAAAATGGAGTTTTTATTAGGACCACGGGTCAGAGCGACCTCTTTATCTCTCAATTATTCGCCTGACCGACCTCTTACTAGGTCTCACTTACAAAAAGCGTTTTGCTCACTTTTACAAGTGAAGAAACAAATTAGCTAACCAACCCCGTACAGTGAGTTCTCAACCCCTTTATATACTAGGACAAACTTCACTGTTACGCTGACTTCGTGACGTCTTCCAGGTGATCCTGCCAAGCCATTATTGCTTAGACTCTCTTCCCAACTACTCTATAAGTAGTAGCTGCGCCATATGACACAACCACTCCATGCTACCATTAATGTGCCTCCTTTTGGGGAACTGCTACGCACGCTACCCCAAATGCAAACATGTATGTCACCCACTCACGTGGTAGTGTATGCTAGAAGGTAAGCTGACGGCCTACTTCTCTCACATCAGACCTTGGGAAACTCAAACTAGGACTCAGAGCTTACATCGCCCATAGAAGAACACAACGTTGCAACCCCGACCAACATCCTTTTGTCGGTCTATCGGAACAAGTAACATCCTTTATTGCATCAACTAACAAGTCGGGTCGGTGTGCCGAGAATTACGATGCTTGGTCTGAATTCCTCTCACTTCCTGGACCAGGTCTGATCTGCTGAGTCCATCTTGATTTCATAGGCTAACACGAGGCTTTGAATATCAAATCCGATGCTGAGGCTGCTGTGAAAGTCTGATGTTGGGCCGAACCTGACCACCTCGGGTCAATCTTCACAATGTTCCAATGCTGTCGAGTCTGATATTTTCTTCACCTCGGCTCGGGGCAATCCTTTAATTCTGCCTCGGGTTGTCTCTCTTCACCTCGGCTCGGGCCCCTACCTCTCATCCTCATAAGGACCGTGTGTTTTTAACTTATCAAATGTAAAACCCAATTTACCATTCCTTGGGGTTCTGACTTCTTGGGGGCGAAAAATCACTGTCAACATCTGTCTCATAGTTCTCGGTATCAAAGAGTCTGTGAGTTGGTGCCGAGAACTATAAAAAAAAATGGTGGTGCAAGAGGCCGAAAACAGATATGATGTCCTCGGGCTGATACTTTCATGCGCACCTCACAGTGCTTCAACCTGATGTCTCGTGGTTCCTTTCCAATACTTAGAATGTTTTGAAGAAACAATTTCCCTCTTATGCTAATGCTCAATCTTGAACAATCCCAGAATCTCAAGTCTGTCCCACCTCATAATGGGTGACACAATCTACAAGCTTCAATGCTTCTTGTGAAAATCCACATAGGGTTCAGAACCTAGATCCAGATTCTCTGCTTTTGATCTATACTTAGGCATCTCTTCCACGATTTTCTCAGACAGAAGAAGTCGACTTGAACTAACTCTGGTCTGTCCATCCTTTGGGCTTTGCTCAAAGAAGCTCATCGTATGCCACCTCGGCCTGATGCACGATATTGACATGCTACGATCCCGAAAGAAAATGATATGCAAAATAAAACATAGGTCTCGAAGGAAATCTCACCTCGTGATATCACATAGAGAAAAGGGCCTCAGGGGACGTAACCCTGCCCTGAGTTGATAATAATATATCGGCCACAAGGGAATGTTCCCTCATTGTGCCATCAACACTCGGCCATGGGGGAGAAACTCCATCCTATGCCAATAAAGATAATTAGGCATCGGTGGGACGTAATCTGACCCCGAGCTGATTTGACGAAGATAGTCCTTGGAAAGATCGACCCCAAGTCATCTAAGTCACTTGGTCGTAATGGAATGACTACTTCTTGAACCAATACACAAGAAAATGACCTCGGCGGAAAAAATACATCCCGGGCCTGATGAGTGGTAATTATATCACTATTTCTCACTCATTTGACATAATATTTTGTATAGTTTCTTGAGTTTTGTGAATATTTTGATGTGTTTTGTGTTATTGTGTAGATAAATAAAGTTTCAGGACTCTCTGGAGGTGATTTGGGTCCAAAACAGTGAAAATTGGACAAAAGAGCATTTTCGTTATTCTGCGCATCGTGACGAGCAAGCCTTTGGCGTCGCGACGCTGAACATGCACCAAGACTTGCTAACGTGCGCCGGGTCCACAAGTCAGAATCTGAGAAAAGTTTGACTTTGCTAACGTGCGTCGTGCCATGTGTCACCATCACAGCCGATCTGCTAACGTGTGTCGTGCCACTTGTCATTATCCTACGGTGCCGACAGTCACCATCACCACGTGTCACTCCACGTGTCTGCCACGTCATCATCCACATCACCGGTTGACCGAGTCAAAGTGCCACATCATCGCCATGTCATCATCAACCACATCATCGCCATATCAGCGCCACATCAGCACCAATTATTGACTCAATTATCCGAATGACACGTGGCGGATAAGAATCTGAAATCAACCAATCAGAAGCCGCCACGTGTCGCAACAATTGAGATCCCAACCACCTTGCCACGTGTCACCTTATCACCTTATCCAGAATCTGAAGCGACGAACTAGAAGTTGCCACATCAACAATGTCCAGCATCGCGATGCGAGCTGGGCGTCGCGACGCCAACCTCCTACTGATGCCTATAAATTCAGCTCGATTTCAGAATTCAAATCATGCATTCCATGAGTTTTGTAAGGACTTTAAGGATTGCATCTTGTGTGTTTAAGTTTTTGTAATTTAAATTTAGCATTTTTACTTTTAGTATTTTTAATTATGCATTTTTACTTTTTATAACAAAATTTTATTTTATTTTATTTTTCTTCTTTTATGTTCAGTAGTTAATTTATCGCTGGGGTAAAAGGTGAAACATTTAATATAATTATCTAGGTAAATCTCACTTAATTATAATTTATAAATTATAATTTAACCGAATTAATTAATGTCAGACTTTATTACCGCCTATATGGCTGGTTTTTATGTGACAGATAATTACCGCCTATATGGCTGGTTTTAAAGGTTTAATATTATTAATTCCTGAGAAAGCAGAACATAAAATAATTTATATATTATAATAAGTGAGATTCTAGATAAGAAATATTAAATGTGAATCCTCTAACCCCCAGCATTTTATTTTATTCTAGGGAAGTGATGAAACACAATATTACTAGGCTTAATAATTGATTTAATTATTTATTGGGTAATTCTTTAGTTTGTTTATTGAGTCTTAAATGCTTCTTGTTGTCTGATCACCAATAAGATTGATGTGGTAAACTTAAAATGAACTAGACATAGGGATTTTAGGTTTCAGCCTTACATTCAATAGCCCACGATCTTCCTTGAGGATAGATAACCCTTTAATAGGTTTCCTTACAGGATAGACATATACCTGTTGGGTGGGGGTAGCCATAATTGGAACTTAATCTTAATGAATCCAGGTAATTTGGTTGACATAGACATATGGTTCAATTGGGTTATACTGGGTATTTGCGTCTGACCATCGACCGAGGTTTTTGCATATTTTCGTGTTCCAGGTTAGCAAACTGATTTATTACACATATGTAAGAGAATCAATTCATCTTTATAATAATATTGTGTGTAATCACGACCCTAGATCCTTGAGTCTTTTCTTTTATTTTCCTTAATATTTTCTTTTGAGTCTGTTTTTATTTTATTTAGCAAAACCACATTCAACCAACCAAAAGTAATGATTCTCTTCTCTCTATAATTAGATACCTGTAAATAAATAGTATCAATAATTAGTAACAACAGTAGGAATTAAGTCCTCGTGGGATCGATATTTTTATACTACTTGAACGATACGTGCGCTTGCGTTATACGTGTGTGTTTACGCCGGTCAAGTTTCTGGCGCAGTTGTCGGGGACTTATTTTTCTTGAGTTATTAATTTTGAAGCTATCTAATTTACTTGTATCTAATTTTCTTTATTTTTATCTGTAATTCTTATTTCTTTCTTTTATTTCCAGGTTATTGAAAAATGGAACATTATTGGGAGATTAAGAGATCACGAGCTTTACTAGAAGATATACCCAAAAACTTGGAGCAACAGTCCGATTTTCTGAGGCCTGTTTTCCAGCCCAACAACTATCACTTGATGTCGGAATCAAGCAATACTACATTTTCTCATCAGAACGCAATGGGGAGATGTGTGATTTGTGTTGGTAACCACCCGAGCAATCAATGTATACACGTTTCAGAGTGGCAGAATTATTGGAATCATTCAAGGTACGAAAAACCATCACATTTTCCATCTTATCCACCATCCATCTATGATCTTCATCAAGAACCAGAACCATCATAGGAAGATAAATTGATTCACATGCTCAAAGATTGGTTCGAATAACGGGAAACTCAATTTGATGCACAAATTCAGAGTCAAGCGGCGTCTATACAAATGATGACAGATCAAGTTAGACAATTAACAAATAACCTGATTCACATATCTCACGGAGCAAATTCAAATAGTACTGAAAAAGCCTTCGAATATCCTGAGATTCATCATGACATCATAACAGAGGCGAGCCTGAGCAGTATCAAGAATCTGAGGTATCAGTTCAGGAACCAAAACCAACAAAGTCTTTGTTTAATTTCTATTATTCAGACTCTAACGAGGATGAAGAAGCTGAGATGTTTGTACCAACTGCACCAACAAATGAGGATGGAATTATGTACCCTCAAAATGAAGATCTTGGAGATTGCTTTGCACTGATGTTTGAAGAAGATCTACCTCAGCCAATCATTTCACTCAGATCAGATGATGAAGACCTAAAAACAGACATAACTTTACATCCTCAGATTGACACTTATGGAGCATGCATTTCACAGATGACGGATGAAGAATTGAATACGGAAATTTTAAAATTCATCTGTGAAGAAAAAGTGGAGCAAGAAGCAAAGCAAATGGAGAAGCAAATGTCTGAACTTATTGAGAATCCAATGCATTCAGGCGAAACATCACTATTTTGGGGAGTACAAATCAAAGATATCACCCAGAAGCTTGACCGAATGGAACTTCCATTCCAAGTCAAGCACCATACAAGACCTCCTGATTTTATTTCTTTCTTTTCAGGAACCATTGGAGTGACAATGTTTAAGAAGGTGGCACAAGCATTGAATGGGACAAAATTCTTTTTGCCCCTTTACCGTTGGAAGAGACCCTGCAAAAGCAACGCTCATGGGATTGTCTTTAATCGGACATCCAAAACAACACTGAAACCTCATTGATAGATAGATTTCAGTCACGTCTGGCTGAAGATGAAAAATTTAGCGCTAGCAGGGAGGCAACCCATGCAATTTGTTTTAATTTCTATTTTTATATTTTGTGTATACATGTTGTAGAGTTTTTAATTTTGTGTGTTATTTTTGTAGGGAAAAGCTCAACCAAAGCATAAGACAAAAGGAATGGTGTTTGGAAAAGATAAGAGATAATTCATTAGCGATGGCTGAGTAAGGAATGGATTCTTGAGACGCATCCTAATGAATTTATACTAAGCGAATGGCGTATTGTGTACACAATTCCGGTGCCTTAAATATTGCTTTGATTTACTTTTCTGTTGTAATTATCTTTATTTTCGTAGACAGAATCCAGAGTTTTTGACCTTTCACAATTTGTTTATTGTTTAGCTAAAAATCGTCCTTTGGAAGATACTAGTGCTATTATTACTCACCCTTTTCAGGTATTATAAATTTAACTCATCATTGCACTTTTGAAGACATCCAGAGTAAAACATGGAAGCCACTTCAAGAAGACGAGTTGAAAACATCTGTGTGTTTTGCGGTACTTGTGTTGGTACTAAGCCACAATACGTAGAAGCAGCACATGAATTGGGTCGAGTCTTAGCTGCAAGGAATATGCACTTAGTATATGGCGGAGGCAATCTTGGACTAATAGGGATCGTTTCAAAGGCCGTACATGAGGGAGGCAGTAACGTTTTGGGAATCATCCCAAAACCCTTGGCAGATGCAAATCTTATTGGATCATCAAACGGAGAGGAACTGATCGTGTCAGGTATGTCTGAACAATTGGTAGAAATGATTAATCGTGCTGATGTTTTTATTGCTTTGCCAAGTGGTTTGGGCACATTGGAGGAAATTTTTATAGTGTTATCTTAGGCGAACCTGTACATACACCAGAAACCGCTTGGACTGTACAACGTTGATGGATTTTATGATTTTCTTTGTGTGTTTCTTGATGATGCTCGAAGAAATAGGTTCGTGTCAAAACCTTTAAAAGAACTCATCTTCACTGCCATGACTGCTCCGGATCTAATTGACCAAATCTTAGCCTATGAACCACAAATTGATCATATCCTTTCAAAGATAAATTGGTATGAGGACGATCGTGGTAAGAGGCGTCTGATCAATCTGGATCTTAACCTTTAATTTCCTGTAGAATTTCAGCTAACCAGGTATTATCTTCTAAACTCTTCTTTTACTGTTTAAGACATTGGGGACAATGTCTCATTTAGGTTTGGGGGAGGAAATTAGTTGATCGGTACCTTGTTTTTAGTTTGTGTGCTGTTTTTATTTTTTTAGTCCAAAATTTTTCGAAAAATACAAAAAAAATTGAAAATTTTTCAAAAATTACAAAAAAAATTTGTGTTTTTGTTTTTATTTTGACTAAAAAGGTGAAATTGGTAAGAGATAGCTGAGTAAGGAGTTTTCACTCCTGAGACGTATCTCAAACCATTTTTGAAACAAGTTAGTTTTTGTTTATTTCATTATAAATTATTTAATTTGTAAATTCTCCATAAAACTTACTAAAATGGATCTTCATATGCCCAATTAGCAGATATTATCAACATGCATTGTAACATACGAACATGAGCTAAAATTGAAAAGTTTGTAATATTTAGTGCTCTAGTTTAATTGGAGGAAGCATCTCAAAAAGTGATGGAGTAAAAAAAAAACATTTGAGATCTGAGTTATTAAGTCTATAAGGGTGTTTTAACACCTAGTGCCCTAAAGCCAACTGGTTTGGGAGTCACTGGCCCAAAGCTCGCTACATGGATCAAAGATGCTGCAAAAATATATATATCTGAAGTCTGAGTAATTAAGTCCCTAGGGATTTCTTAACACCTGGTGCCCTAAAGCCAACTGGTTTGGGAGCCACCGACCCAACACTCGTTACATAGATGGAAGATATTGTATATAAATAAAATCAAAAATCAAAGAAAAAATCAGAAAAATCAGAAAAAATATTCCATTGCTACAAAAAAATGTGAATTCAAATAAAACTTTAGGACAAAAATATTACTCTCTTATCAACTGCACTTGTGACTGTTGTGGGAAAAATGAGTTGATTAATATTTTGTTGGCGGTGTATATGGAGAATGGTAAATATAATAGGAGAATTTACTTATTCAGTAATTTAGAAAGAAAGAAACAACTAGTTACTTGGAGTAGAAGTTTCACATGATTAGTCACTAACTTCTTTATTCTATTTTTCTTGTTTTTTGCTTTTGTGTGCATTAGTATTTACTACCTTTTTACTTTTGTAAAATGTTGTGGGTATCATTGATGTAAACCCTCACGAGACTACAACTCGTCCACTAGGGAAACCTAGGGGTTTAAAGGCTTGTTGCATACGCTAAATGCAACCGTGATCCCTACGAAAGTGGATTAGTTAAATTTTATTTTAAAAATATTTATGTTATTTTACTCTATGTTTTGCTCGAGGACTAGCAAAATGTTAGGTTTGGGGGTGTGATGAGTGGTAATTATATCACTATTTCCCACTCATTTGACCTAATATTTTGTATAGTTTCTTGAGTTTTGTGAATATTTTGATGTGTTTTGTGTTATTTTGTAGATAAATAAAGTTTCAGGACTCTCTAGAGGTGATTTGGGCCCAAAACAGTGAAAATTGGACAAAAGGGCATTTTCGTAATTCTTTGGCGTCGCGACGCGCAAGCCTTTGGCGTCGCGATGCCTAACATGCACCAAGACTTGCTAACGTGTGCCGGGTCCACAAGTCAGAATCTGAGAAAAGTTTGACTTTGCTAACGTGCGCCGTGCCACGTGTCACCATCACAGCCGATCTGCTAATGTGCGTCGTGCCACATGTCATTATCCTACGGTGCCGATAGTCACCATCGCCACTTGTCGCCACGTGTCTGCCACGTCATCATCCACATCACCGGTTGACCGAGTCAAAGTGCCATATCATCACCACGTCATCATCAACCAATCACAGCGTGCCACGTGTCGTAATTCTATGGTTGTGGGAACACAGGATCTGGGCGACGCATGCTGTCCCGGGCTTGCGGCCCGGTCGGGAGTACGGAATAGCCACGGGGGACTAAACCGGAGAATTATGGAGTCGCCACCCGGTGTGAACCGGGACAAAGATTTAAGGCCGCACTCACCCCTCGCAAGGGAAGACCTCAAACCGTTGGGTTCGGAATGGTCCCTTACTCATGCCACTTATAATGACATGATTTATGTAATAACTTAATCAGGCTTAAGTAACACTTATTTCTAAGAATATCATGCTTCTAAATTCACATACATACATCAACAAGTTCATTTATATGTAACATACATTCGAATTCGCATACAGCCTATTTGCATGTAATCTATGTCTCAATTTGCATACATAAGGATTATCATACGGCAAGCATATGACCGGCGTAAACACACACGTATAACGCAAGCGCACGTATCGTTCAAGTAGTATAAAAATATCGATCCCACGAGGACTTAATTCCTACTGTTGTTATTAATTGTTGAATCTATTTATTTACAAATATCTAATTAAATGGAGATGAGAGAGATTGTTTGATTGATTGGTTGATTGTGGCGTTGCTAAATAAATAATAAATAAAAAGACAAAAGAAAATACTAAAGAAAATACAAAAGACACAAAAATCTAGGGTTGTGAATCATTCTAATATCATTTAAAAGATGAAGTAGTTAAACCATAGTTAGGTAAATTATTGAATTATTAATCTGGAACACTAAATTATGTAAAAGCCTCTTCCGAATGATCATTTACAAATACCTAGTATAATCCAATTGAACCATATGTCTATGTCAATTAAATTACCTAGATTCATTAAGATTGAGTTCCAATTATGACTACCCCCGCCCGACAGGTATATTCCTATCCTGTAAGGAAATCTATTAAAGGGTTATCTATCCTTAAGGATGATCGTGGGTTGTTGAGACTAAGGTCTTAAACTTAAAATCCCTATGTCTAGTTCATTTTAAGTTTACCTAATCAATTTTATTAGTGATCGGTTAATAAAAAGCATTAAGATTATGACTCAACAAATAACCCTTTTAATTACCCCAACTATAATCTAATCCTTTTTTAATACGGTGATATTAGAAATCATCACAACCCCTAGATAACTAACACATAACTAGGACTAGTAACTGAAAAATAAAAGACATAAAGTAAAAATACTGAAAAGTAAAAGACATAAAGTAAAACTGAAAAGTAAAATAAAATAAAATGCTAAGGTAAAAGGAATTACTTTTACTACTACTAATTTAGATATCTCCCATAAAATAATATATAAACTTGTTATAATATTACCAACCGACCAATCTGGCGGTATCCTGATTAAGTCAAATTAAGTTCAACCAGCCATATAGGCGGTAATATTTGTCCATAATCCAGCCATAAAGGCGGTACCAAAATAAATTTACCAACCGACCAATATAGCGGTATCCTTTTTAAGTCAGGTTTAAACCAGATTAAAATAAATTGCCAACCGACCAATATAGCGGTATCCTTTATTAATCAGTATTTTAATTAGTAAATATATTATTTTTAAGGGAGATTAATCTAAATAGTAACAGTAAAAGAATTACCTTTCACCCTAGCTGGGAAATTACTTTCTCATGAATAGTAAAAACTGTAAAAAGTAAAAAGTAAAAATTAAATTACTATTATTACAAATGGTAATTAAAATAAATTACAAACTAAAAAAAATAAAAATAAAAATAAAATATTTTTAGAGAGAGAAACTCTCTCTTCATCAAAGAGATGAGAGAGAGAAAGGCACACGGAATTATGAAAATTCGCGCTTATTTATAGAAATTTTTGGTGCCAGCGTCGCGACCCCAGGTCTGCGTCGCGACGCTGGAATAGTAAGACGTGGCACGCTGAGAAGGCGACACGTGGCATGGCGGCTGACTGTTCACGTGACACGTGGCAAGGCGGCTAAGACTCAATTATTGTGATGACGTCATGCTGACGTGGCGATGACGTGGCTCTGGCGTGTGTTGCAATTGTCGGCACAATAGGATTGCGACACGTGTCACGCTGTGATTGGCGGATGCTGATGTGGCAAGTTGACTTAGTTTACCCGCTGACGTGGCTGATGACGTGGCGTGACACATGGCAAAGTTGACTCGTTGACCGCTGACGTGGCTGATGACGAGGCGACACGTGTCAAGTCTGAGTGTCGGCAGCATATGATGTTGACACGTGGCACGGCGCACGTTAGCAGATTGGATGTGATGGTGACACGTGGCACGGCGCATTTTAGCAAAGTCAAACTTCTCAAATCCTGATATGTTGACCCGGCGCACTTTAGCAGATTCGGCGCATGCTGGGCGTCGCGACGCGGAAGGTCTGGGCGGCGCGACGCTGGAAATTACCAAAATGCCATTTTTCGCCAATTTTCACTGTTTTACTTCAAATCACCTCCAGAATGTCCTGAAACTTTATTTATCTACAAAATAACACAAAACACATCAAAACATTCACAAAACTCAAGAAACTATACAAAATATTAGATTAAATGAGTGGGAAATAGTGATATAAATATCATTCATCAGCATACAAGTTAATGAACGCATTGGTGGACACAGAAGCGCAAACAAATAGCGTTCTTACTAGCATGCATATTAATAAAAGATATTTAAGCGCATAACGGAAATAGACAACTAGAGAGGTAATACAAATGCATAACGTAAAAAAAAGGAACTATGTGCTAAGATGGACATGTCGTAATGTGATGCAAGAGGATCTGTTTACCGTGGGCGTTCGTGCAGCGTTCGTAGACGCGTTCGAACGGTAAATAGAAGGTTCTCGTTCGAGTAGCATTCGTAAACGCATTCGAACGGAAATGAAACAGAATACTCACGTTCGTATGGCGTTCGTTAACGCGTTCGAACATAAATGAAACAGAATGCTCACGTTCGTATGGCGTTCGTGAACACGTTCGAACAGAGATGAGACCTGATGCATGATAAGGCGAAAATGCATGCGCGTTTGAGTTGCGTTCGTAAACGCGTTCGAACGGGAACAGACCTGATGCATGAAATGGGACGCAATACATAAATGGCAAATAGTACAATACGAGGCGCAGCGAAGCATCGTGGTAAAGGATTTTAACCTCTTCAATTAGAGGACCTCTCATCGCACTTACTAAGCCCATGCGCTCGATCGCATCATGCATACAAACATAAAGACAATCATATCAAACTAAGTATGCCCGATTGAACACATCTTACATCCAACCGAACACACATCAACCGGCGCGGCAAAGCATCGTGGTAAAGGGCTTTAACCCCTCCCCATAGGGGATCTTTCATTCCACTTACTAAGCCCATGCGCTCGATTGAGTCATGCATACAAAGAATTAAACACAGTAATATCAAACTTAGTATGCCCGATTGAACGTATCTTGCATTCAACCGAACACACATCAACCGGCGCGGCAAAGCATCGTGGTAATGGGCTTTAACCCCTCCCCATAGGGGATCTTTCATTCCACTTACTAAGCCCATGCGCTCGATTGAATCATGCATAAATAAGCAACATACAGAATTCAAGTGACAAAAAATAAATCAACTAAAGCAACACAAAACAAAAGAGGGTGCCGTTTACTCAAGCGGTACATGGAGTTGTATCCCAAGTACAGACCGCACTACCGTCCATTCGGATTCGGCTACGGAATTTACGTCTGGGTTTCCATCCTATATACCACAAGAGACGACACTCTTCCATTCATCCAATACCCACAACACACATCATACACAAACAAGATTTAACAAATAAGTAAAATACAATCAAAATAAATAACAAAAATCAAATAAAGATGAATGTGAAAAGTACCCTCAGGTCTAACCTTTTAAATCACCTCTCGGATGTGCGGCACATGGTCGTCGGAAGGGTGGATGCTCCGCAACTCTTTCGGTTCACTGGTTCACTGCTCTCGTTCGTTGTCTCACTGTTTGGAGTCGTCGTTCTCCGTCTTTTACTGCTGCTTTTGACTCCGATTTGCTACTGTTCGGCCTCTGTTTTGCTGCTCACTGTTCAGGTCACCTGTTTTGACGTTTCAACGGACTGTTCCAAGTTATTGTGTGGGTTTTTAGTGTAGTCTTGTGTGATTATTTTAAGGATTATGAATGCAGTTTTTTTTTTTATGTTATTACTTTAAGTTTTTTAGGGAATGTTTTAAGAGGATTTTGCTGCTGTTTTCGGGGGGGGGAAATGTGCTGCTGTTTGGGGGTATATTTTTCGCTGATGTGTGGCGGCTTAGGGGGCTGCTATTTTCGGTTATGGAGGGGAGGAGATTTGTGAGGTTTATGGATGTGTCGGGCTGATCGGTTTGTGAAGGTGCTTTTAATGTGAAGGCTTGGGGTTATTTTCTTTTCTCTTGTGATTTGTGTGAGTTATGTGTATATTATGTGTATGAGCTAGGGGAAAGGGGTTGGAAATTCTTTTTCTTTTCGTTTGTAATGGGAGTGCCCTAGGGAGATTGGAGAGGAGGGGTGGCTAGGTTAGGTCATGTTTATATAGAAGAGAGCTAGGGTTTGTCCTTGTCTCACAAGGAAGGGATCTTGCATTCAATTTAGGATTTGGTCTTAAGGAAAGTCAAAGATTGAGGGGGACAAGGTTAATTCAAATTAGGAAGGTGATATCTTTAATTTGTGTTGATTAGGCATACAATATTTTAAGTTAGGAATAATATATTTTTAATTAGGAATATAATTGGTTGATTGATTTTAATTAGGCATGACATCTTTTTTAATTTGGTATGTGATTTTTAGATTTGTTTTGATTTCACCATGTGTCAAATATGTGTTTTAAGTGGGCTTGGGCGTGTGGGCCAAGGCTTGGGCGAATTGGGCTTAATGTGAAGCTAGCAGCAAAACCAGAATTACCGACACCGTTCGAACGCTTCCTCGAACGCGACACGAACGCCCGCAATCTGTTTGGCGTTCGAACGTATACATGAACGCAGCACGAACGAAAACAGTGAACCTTGTTTATTCTGAATTTCCCCTTCCGATATCTGTTTCCCGCGGCTTCCGTGACTCAAAAAGTAGTGCCTCCAAATGAGACTCATCATCGGGTTTCACATGCAAAAATACAATGCCTACAATGGTGCCGACAGTCACTTTCGCCACGTGTCGCCACGTTAACGCCACATCAGCACCAATTATTGTCTCAATTATCCGAATGACACGTGGCCGATAAGAATCTGAAATTAGCCAATCAGAAGCCGCCACGTGTCGCAATAATTGAGATCCCAACCACCTTGCCACGTGTCACCTTATCACTTTATCCAGAATCTGAAGTGACGAACCAGAAGCTGCCACGTCAACAATGTCCAGCGTCGCGACGCGAGCTGGGCATCGCGACGCAAAACCCCTACTGACGCCTATAAATTCAGCTCGATTTCAGAATTCAAATATGTCTTCCTTGAGTTTTGTAAGGACTTTAAGGATTGCATCTTCTGTGTTTAAGTTTTTGTAATTTAAATTTAGCATTTTTACTTTTAGTATTTTTCATTATGCATTTTTACTTTTTGTAATAAAATTTTATTTTATTTTATTTTTCTTCTTTTATGTTCCGTTGTTAATTTACCGCTGTGGTAAAAGGTGAAACATTTAATATAATTATCTAGGTAAATCTCACTTATTTATAATTTAACCGGATTAATTAATGTCAGACATTATTACCGCCTATATGGTCGGTCTAAATATAAATTAATTTACCTCATATATGGTTGGTTTTTATGTGATAGATAATTACCGCCTATATGGCTGGTGTAATTGGACTAAATGAATTACCGCCTATATGACTGGTTTTAAATGTTTAATATTATTAATTCATGAGAAAGCAAAATAGAAAATAATTTATATATTATAATAAGTGAGATTCTTAGATAAGAAATATTAAATGTGAATCCTCTAACCCCACCATTTTATTTTATTCTAGGGAAGTGATGAAACACAATATTACTAGGCTTAATAATTGATTTAATTATTTATTGGGTAATTCTTTAGTTTGTTTATTGAGTCTTAGAATGCTTCTTGTTGTCTAATCACCAATAAGATTGATGTGGTAAACTTAAAATGAACTAGACATAGGGATTTTAGGTTTCAGCCTTACATTCAATAGCCCACGATCTTCCTTGAGGATAGATAACCCTTTAATAGATTTCTTTACAGGATAAACATATACCTGTCGGGCGGAGGTAGCCATAATTGGAACTTAATCTTAATGAATCCAGGTAATTTGATTGACATAGACATATGGTTCAATTGGGTTATACTGGGTATTTGCGTCTGACCATCGACAGACGCTTTTGCATATTTTCGTGTTCCAGGTTAGCAAACTGATTTATTACACATATGTAAGAGAATTAATTCATCTTTATAATAATATTGTGTGTAATCACGACCCTAGATCCTTGAGTCTTTTCTTTTATTTTCCTTAGTATTTTCTTTTGAGTCTGTTTTTATTTTATTTAGCAAAACCACATTCAACCAACCAAAAGCAATCATTCTCTTCTCCCTATAATTAGATACCTATAAATAAATAGTATCAATAATTAGTAACAACAGTAGGAATTAAGTCCTCGTGGGATCGATATTTTTATACTACTTGAACGATACGTGCGCTTGCGTTATACGTGTGTGTTTACGCCAGTCAGGGCCATCAAACACACCACGGCCTCGGCGAAACGAATTCAGACCCGAGTCACCAAATCACCATGGCCTCGGCAGTATTAAAGCATACCTGAGTCATCAAATCACCACGGCCCCGACGGTACGAAAGCAGACCCGAGCCATCAAATCACCACTGCCTCGGCGGTTCGAAAGCATACCCGAGCCATCACAATTCTTTCTAGGACAATCGAGAGGGAAGATTTTCAACCTCCGAAAATCACCATGGAGAACAGAAATGTTGTCCCACTTCAGGTCATCCACCAAAAAAAATCAAGATAAAAGATAAGACAAACAAAACAAGGGTGACTTATCACATACTCCGTACAGATCCAAGGGAATATGAGACTGCGTCATGTCCCATGCCACCCAAAATAGTAATTTTGAACCTTACAGTTCAACGTCCTAGAAAACCATGCTACGGATCGGGGGGTGGTAAACGCAATGAGACTCTCCCTATATTAGGCAATCCCCGAGTCTGTAAACGCCACGAAAACCCTCAGGCATTCCCAAATGGGATGCCAGTGTCACGGGGGCATTCTCTCTCCTCGTGCTTGGCATACCCGAGGCTACAAAATGGGATGGCCAGTGCTTCAGGGGCAATCTCTCTCCCCGTGCTCGGTATACCTGAGGCTACAAAATGGAATGGCCAGGGCTACGGGGGCAATCTCCCTCTCCGTGCTCGGCATACCCGAGGCTACAAAATGGGATAGCCAATGCTACAAGGGAAATATCTCTCCCCGTTCTCAGCATACCTTGAGACTTTAAAATGGGATGGCCAGTGTTACGAGGGTAATCTCTTTCTTGGTGCTCGATATACCGGATACTATAAAATGGGATGGCCAGTGATACGGGACCAATCTCCCTCCCTGTGCTCGGCATACCCGAGGCTACAAAATGGGATGGTCAGTGCTACGAGGGCATTCTCTCTCCACGTGCTCGACATACCTGAGGCTACAAATGCCACAGAAGCTCGTACGCTTAAGCTCCCCAAAGTTTTAAGTCATTTGGTGTTGATGATTTATCCGGGGGTTTGATAATGACACCAGGGATTGGTGTGCCACGAGTTTCGTACCTTTCAAGAATACTAAACATGCATTTCCCTTCTGAATGATAAACAAGTTTTTATTTGAAAAATGAAATACCTATTTATATGTCTGGGATCTACTACCCATCTTACAACTCTTTGATGGTAATTTTAGGAGAGGCTCAATTGAAAAAATCCTCTCAGGATCTGAGGATTCCAGGGTTTCTTGGGCCGAATACCGTCCAGCTGCTCCAGATGATAGGTTCCATGCCTGATGACTGTCTCTATCAGCACTATTCGGCTTCCTAGCCGCTTGGTCTATATACTCGATCAGATATTCGTTCTTTACCAAGTCTTCCACCTACTCCCACAGGTCTCTACATCATTCTCGGGGTGTGTCCCCTTGCATTATGGAGCATATAATATGCCATGTTGTTTTTCTTCTCATTTGAAAACTTCCTCAGGTCGGGCTCAGTCAATAGACTTTTATCCTGGATTTCCTGATGTATCTAGGCCAGGGGTATAATCAAAGGGGTGTACACTGTCCCTCCGGTGACATGGTTGACCTGGACAGGTAGCCTTCTCTCTTCGTTGGATCATTTTGAGTTATCGGTCTGAACTCCTTCTGCCTCGGGACCGATCTCCTCAAGTCCCTGCCAAAATCCACTGATTTTCCGGCCTGGTCATCTTCATTCTCTGGGTAGCCCTTCCTTTGGCGATCTTCTCCTCATCCTCTATTAGCACAAACTTTCTTGCCTACTCCAAAGTCACGACAAAGTCCGCTATCTCCTGGATCCGTAGGTGAGACCATAACCTCCCGACCTTGAAGGCCACATTAAAACTTTCTAGTGCCTCTGGGGACTCATACGCCCCGACCTCTAATACTAAGCTGTGATATCTATTGATAAAGATTTTCAAAGACTCGTTGTCTCTCTGCTTCATCAACCTCAATGACCCCATCATCTTCCTCGATATGCACGCCCCTTTGAAATTCCACACAAAAGGATCTACTCAACTGCGCAAAGCTGTTGATACTCCCCGGGGTCAAGTTCCTAAACCATAGGCCGGCTGACCCACCCAAGGTTAAAGGAAACACCTTGCAGATGGCATGTCCGACCATTCCCTAAATTTTCATCAACAAAATGAACTTCTTAACATGAGACTTGGGGTCCGTGTTGCCTTTGTAAATATCCATGGAGGGCATAGTGAATCTTCAGGGAAACTTATCACCATAATTTCCTTCGTTAAAGGGGACGTTGTCTCCATGTCTTGGTCACTCCTTAGTCCATCTTTTTTACTTTCCTCCCACTTTCTCATCTCCTTCAGAAAACCAACTCCTCATCTGGTTCTTGGAATTGTCATGTTCTCGACCATTGGTTTCCCGACGTCTTCCACTCCGAGCACGATGTCATCCATAACTAGGAACTTCATGTCCCTCTCCCGAGTGTTGTTCCAGGTCGTTTCCCACGAAACATGGGATGTTGCTGAAGGATTCCAGATTTTGTTTCCCTTCCTCTTCTTCCAACAGCTATCCCGTCGGTATGTCTTCGACAATGACTACAGATCTCATTCTATGGGGACTCCTTTTCCCATTTTCACCATCTCCATCTACTCCAGTGGTCTTTTTCCCTCTTGCTATTTCTTCTTTTCTCTGGTTGGGGCATGCTTCTCCCCTCTCCCCCGCCTTCTTTTCTATTTTTTCCATTTTCTCCATCATAGCCTTTATGAAGGCCTGAGTTATTTCTCTTTCCTTTCGCGCATCTTCTCTCTTATTTCGTATGGTTTCTTCCATTTTCTCTATCCACTCTATCGTCGAAGACTCTGAAGATCTATGGTTGTCGTCTCCATCCATTGTCTCGACGTGTTTTTTGCTTCTTATATTGGTCCCCATAGACGGTGCCAACTGTTGACGACTGATTTTCTTTCCAGTGGTAATTCGGTAAAATCACTCCTCGAACAATTCTCCTTCAACTGTGAATTTGTTTGGTTTGGGGACCAAATATAAACTTAGCAAAATATGAGAAAATATATAGACAAAACAGAGGGTTTAACGTGGTTCAATGAGAAAAACCCGACCTACGTCCACGGGGATAAAGAAAATGAAATTTTCTTTAGGACCTCGGGTCAGACCGACCTCCTTATCTCTCGCTTACTCGCCTAACCGACCTCTTACTAGCTCTCACTTACAACAAGTTTTTTGCTCTCTTTTATAAGTGAAGAAATAAATTAGCCAACCAACCCCGTACAATGAGTTCTCAACCCCTTTATATATTAGGACAAACGCCATTGTTACGCTGACTTTGTGACGTAAGCCAGGTGAACCTGCCAAGCCATTATTACTTAAGCTCTCTTCCCAACTACTCTATAAGTAGTAGCTGCGCCGCATGACACAACCACTCCCTGCCACCATTAATGCGCCTCCTTTTGGGGAACTGCTACGCACGCTACCCCAAATGCCAACCTGTATGTCACCTACTCACGCTGTAGCGGGTGCCAAAATGTAAGCTGACGGCCCACTTCTCTCACATCAGACCTTGGGAAGCTCAAACTAGGACTCAGGGCTTATGTCACCCATAAAAGAACACAACGTTGCAACCCCGGCCAACATCCTCTGGTCGGTCCATCGGAACAAGTAACATCCTTCATTGCATCAACTAACAGGTTGGGTCAATGTACCGAGACTCATGATGCTTGGTCTGACATCCTCTTATTTCCTCGACCAGGTCTGATATGCTAATTCGATCCTGATTTCAGAGACTGACACTAGGCTCTAAATGTCCAGTCCGGTGCCGAGTCTGCTCTGAGAGTCTGATGTTGAGCCGGACCTGACCACCTCGGGTCAATCTTCACAAATATTCCAGTGATGTCGAGTCTAATACTTTCTTCACCTCCGGCTCGGACCAATCCTCTAGTTCTGCCTCGGGTTGCCTCTCTTCACCTTGGATTAGGGCCCCTCTATCTGACCTCTCATCTCAGAAGGACCTTGGACTTTTATGTTATCAAGTATAAAATCTAATTTACCATTCCTTGAGATTCTGACTTCTTGAGTGCTGAAAAACACCGTCAACAAATTTTATCTTTTCCAACAAAATGAAACACATACAGGTTCTCCTACTCGGTACCCCATTAACCGACGCGATCAGATTGTAAAGCGTAGACTGTTCGACTACTTATATCTATTAATAATGTTCGGGTCCACTGTCCCGGATTCAATAAATTATAAGGTGCTCCTTTTCAATTTAGGAAGGCTTCGGTGGGATACCCCCTTCAAGTTAAGGGATTTTGAGTTGATTAGCAAATAATTAAATCAGTAAACGCAGCAGCAAATTTTAAGTGGTAACGGAATTAAGTTGTCCTAATTCCTAAAACAACATTAACTAGTTTTATTATATCTGTCTTGATGGGATCTAATTAACACGTGATTAAGCAAGTTCCTGAGTGACAATTTAGTTATATGTATCCATAAATGACTGATGCGTACGGGTCCACTCAGTGCCAACTGTTTTTCAGATGAATTAACTGAATGATGTGTAAGAATGCAGCAGCACGGCCGACCACGGAAAGCCTCTTTAAGAGATACAATAATTTACACTTATTTGCTTTTTGTTTTTTTCTCGTTACTCGTTTAAATTAATGGTCCTGCATGCACCAAAGTAACAAAGGAAACTGAGGTTAAAAAGAAAAATGTTACTCTGTCTGAACACCCAAAAGCATCATTTTACTGTTTGTTTCTTTTGTCATAACGCATGCCCACAGGGTAAATAGCAGTGTTGGGTAAAAAAATGAGAGATTATCTACGATACAACGGAGGTATCACGTCATCCGTGTAATAATTCAATAATTCATTGTTACGCGTGCTAAAATATTAAAAAACAACTAAAAAAATTGATAATAAATCACACATGTCATTTAATAATGCCTCCGTCTTACCAAAAAATTACTCAAAAAATCATGCAGCTGCTTGGTTTTGCATTGTCACCTCAAGTGGAGGAGCTGTATTTTTCAGGAAAAAAAATTAATAATAAAGGATGGAATTGGAATTTTATTTTACATTTTTGAATACTATATGTTCACAACTGTTTTTAGTTCGAATAGCAAAACAGAGAATTCACCCCTCGAATAAACCTCCATTGAATAGTGAATTTGTTTGGTTAGAAGGAAACCACCGAAATTTGACAACCAAATCGGATAAAACACAGAGATTTTACATGGTTCAGCGGAGAGTGGCTCCTACCTACGTCCACGAGAGAAATAGAGTATTTTATTATGGCTCGGGATTAAGAACAACTCAAGCTAAAAATTGGGGGGAGCACAAATACAGTGGTAAAAACACATCGGGTTTTAACAAGTCCGGTACAATTATCACAAGTGGTCGAGTGGATGATCAACTTTCTCTCTCTATCTCTAGCTCTTAAGCTCTCGATTTTACAAGTTGTGAAATGTAAAATTTGCTAATCCCTAGAATAGTGACTTGAACCCTTTTATATAGGCTCCCAAAATCAATGTTCCACCGACTCTAACGTCGGCTCAGGTCACTTAGCCATCATCGCAGTAGTAACTCTCCTCAACCACCCTCAAATCCAGCCAATCAGATTAGCTCAACCCTCTGCCACTGCACCGACCTATGGTAGTCTATGGCGGCCTCTGGCGGAGTCGCCATCTGTAGGACCGAAGTGGGGTTTACCAGCCTCTGGCAGAGTCGCCATCTGTAGGACCGAAGTGAGGTTTACCACTATGTCTATGACGTCGGCGACCATGACACTTTTCGGCTCGCAGTCCGTAAAGAGTACGAAAAACTCTCGAGGGACTAACCGGAGAATAAATGTGTCGCTGTAATACACCTCTCACAAGGTTCGACCATAAACCCATTTGGGTTCGCAATGGTCACTAATAGATACCAGTATAATATCCAGGTTTGAAAAGAAATATTACCATGTCTTAAAATACAGTATCACACCACAACAGTTTATATAGCATACACGACGAAATCATAATAAAAGAATAATAAAGGAATAATTACAAAATGTCCAGAAATTATCAAAGCAATAATAACATGCGAATTAAACATATATTTTCCGCCCTGACTTTGAAGAAGTCTGGCCGGAATTTTTTTTTATGCCATTAATGTTTGGCCGGACATAGTGTAAGTCTGGCCAGATATTCTATATAAAACAGAACAATAAAAAGTGGATTATCATGCGGGTTAGAAATAACATAGTAATAAAAAAAGTGAATTCTACACAACTAACACATATAATTATTTCCCAATGATACGTGGAGTTGTATCCCGTATACAAACCATATTAACATCCATTCAAAATCGGCTATAGAATTTATGTCTATATTTCCATTTGATACATCACTAGAAAATATACGAAATAGATGTAGCTAGATATATGGCCAGATTCTCTTTATGACAGATTTATGTCCGGCCGGACATACATAATGTTTAGCCGGAAATTTGGCTTCAATAAAATAAACTAAAAACACGAAAGTACAGGTTTGGGGGCCCTCATATCGTACCTTAAGTGTAACTTGACTCCGAGAACACCTCTAAAGGTTTAGGTAGGTTGCTGGATCTCTTGTTGGAAAGGAAAATTTAGGGTTATTGTGTTTAGCTATTCTCTTTTTTTTGGATCGTTCCTCCCTCTTTTTATAGGGACAAATTTACAGTTAATAAGGGAAGAAATCCCTCTGACAAGGAAACAATTGAAAATGAAGAGATCACGGTAAAATAGGAAAAGACTAGTTTAGGAAACAATTGAAAATGAAGAGATCACGGTAAAATAGGAAAAGACTAGTTTATGGATAGCAGTTAAGAATGAAAGAAGAGATCAAATCCTTCTGCAAATCTGGAAACTCGATACATATCCGGCTTGACATGGGATATGTTCGGCCGAATTTGGTGGTTGAGATAAGTTTTACCAGACATAGATGATGTCCGACCTAGATTTTGGCTAATCTTTTGGAATCCTCCGGGGTTTCTTTCCCTATTAGCATTAAACCTAATAACTTTTCCAAACTTTACATTCAGTGTTCCCATAAGAGACTCATCATCAGGCCATGTAAAAATACAGTTTCTACACTTGACAGTACAATCTAATTAACACTACCATTTTATCCAAATAGGACAACTTCTTTATAGAAAAACTAGCGTCTGAGCATGTTTAACATTGCAATCTGATGTCCTTCCATTGAAACAAGGGGCAGGCTGACCCAACCATATGAATGCATTAATTCATAGTTATGAGATTTCCTTCAATAAAAACTAACTGCAACCATGCTACATTATTAATTGGTTGACCTGATTCACCACAGATGACTATCCCAACTCGATCAGTAACCCAACTCTTAATACACTAAGTACGATGACCTAACTAGGTCAATCACCTTATCCCGATGCTTTGAGGCATCCTTTAATACTTAGAAAATTTTGAAGAAAAAACTCCCCTTAAGGGCTATTGTTGCCCTATGCTCTTTAAACCTCTTAAAACTGACCCGACCACGATCATTTTAGTGCTTCAATCTAAGTACCTCTCAAATAATTAGCACTTCATTAATAACGAAAATCTCTAATCTTGATCTCGTTAACACCGTAATTTGATGCCCTTCCATCGACATGAAAGGCAAAATGACCTGATCTGACACCTTAAATTATTGTCTCGTTCTTGGGACACCCAGAGTCAGCACTGGTTGGCACTGAGCCAAAAACTAATATTGGCATCCTTATCTTTACTCTTCTCGTATTCATCCTGATTCTAGATTAAGAATATAAACTATTGGAAAACTTCCCTGTATTGTCTGTTATACTGATACCGAATGATCTCAACCCTATTGTTGTTGTTCATATCAGCAATGCCAAGTGGGAGAAACTCTGATCCCATGTCATTCATTATAAATATCCTGAGGGAGCCCGACACTCAGTGTTTCCATTTCAACAATGTCATAGAGGATAGACTCCAACCCCATGCCATTCGATATACATTTGGCTATGAGGGAAAGCTTATTCCTCGTGCCATTTAAATAATAAAGTCTCGGTGGTTAGAATCCAGCCATGAGACAATCACGAAGCTCATTCCTCGAAATGCCTCTACGGGTTCAGAATGGTTCCTTACTGATGTCAGTATAATATTTACGCTCAAATAAGGTATCCACACATCTTATAATGTAATTTCACACACAAAATAATTTAAAGCAACACACAAAGCGCAAACATAAATTATAAAAATAATGAGTAAAATAAGTATCCATAAGTTATTACAATCATTGATAAAATAATGATGAAATAAATTGGAGCATGCATTTCATCGAACTTGCCTTAGAAAGACCTAGACGGATATAGTTTATCATAAGCTGGATGTACATTATGATACTAATGTCCGAACGGACTTACTGGGAATCCAATCGGATATACTGCGCAAGACTAGAATCATAGAAACATAACATGTGCGACAATAAACAATACCATAATAATCATAACCTCAAATATTAAATGATAACTACACTGGAAAGTACATCATGCAATGTAATAAATAATAAGTAAACATGTCAGTTACATATATTTCTAGTCTGGCTTTTTCTGAAATTTTTTTTGAGGTACTTAATGGTCCGGATATGTTCATAAATGTCCGGCCGGATGTAATGTATGTCAGGCTGGATATAGTTCATAAGTCACACATTAAGCAGAAGACAACATACGATGTTATTTGGACGATAAAATAAATACATGTTTCTCACATATTAAAACAATAGAACATAAGAACTAATCATGTTAAACATAATGGTACGAGCGAAATATAAATAAGATAGCTAAGGATGCAAAGTATAGATTGCAGTGAGGATGACCGTATATGTATATATTGTTAGGGTTGGTGCTCAGAGTGCCAATCCAGATCGTATTTATGTCCGATTCACGAATACGATCAATGTATTTTTCCATAATATTACTTATTTAATGGTAGTACCTCTTGTCTTTTATATACATATTCGATCTAATTACGATTAGATATATAATTATGATTAGATTGAAACTAAATCTTATTTAGTGATACGTGTATATTAGACAAAGATACTAGGATTTACAACGTAGTGCTCATTTACAACGTAGTTTGTAATTGACATTGAGAAGCGTCACTATAAGTTGTATATCCTTAAATAAAGTTCCTGGTTAAGATTTACTAACACTGGTCGGTTAGTAAAATCCGATGAGACCAGTACATGCCGTATATTATGACTTGGTCGGATGGTTTATCCCAATGAACCATAAGTCTCGGGAGACTCGTATAGGCATGTAGGAGTTTATTTGATAAACACTGAACGACTCACTGAAGATTTTCTAATAGATGGTACACCAATGTCAATATGAATCCTCTCGAGTTGAGCGAGCATAGTGGTCATTTGACTTGAGATACCACAGTGGATATATGAGTTTTCCTCTACACTTTGATGGCAGTCACGTCACCGATCTATTTAGATCAGACATCCACCAGTTCGTTGGGTGTGGACTGATGCTCATGATATCCAGTGCGTGTCAAGATAGAATCCGTCAGTCCTGTGTATAGGGCATAGGTATCCTACACGTGTTTGCGATCTAGTAAATCCATGGCCGTGGTATAACTTCGGAAGTAAGTTCCGAGTGTTATTTAGAGATCGTAAATTTGAAAGTCAACTATATTATACCATAAGGATTTGACGTTCTTATCTATATCCCAGGTATAATATGGATAGCCTGTGACAGAGGGATTATACGTATGCAATGACCTCAACTTGTATAGTTTAGCGAGATTATTTGTGGTCGTCATAATTCATGAGTGGGTTAATTATGGACACAAAATTGGATTTCGTGACAGATAAACCTAAACTTAGAGAGTCCCACAATATGAAGTGTACTCGTTGAGAACTTGGGCAACGCGTTATGAATAATATAGATTATTCTTGTAGATTATTCATAATACTTCACCGAATTAAATGAGTTAATTCGAATCGTTTAAATGGTTAAACAAAAATACATGCATTAGGGGCATTTCGGTCAATTAATAATTAATGTGTATTTGTATTTGATACAAAATTTGATTTGATACATATTTATTATTTGTCAAATAAGACTTTGACACATGCCATTAACATATGTATTTGTTATTTAATGTAAATAAAAATACATATATAATAATAATCGCATTAATTAATTATTTAGATGTTTAAATGTTAAATATCTAGATAATTAAATTATATCATTATTACATAAAGGTTGTGCAATATGTTTGATTATTATTGGTTACATGTGGCATGATTTTATTAAAGTTAAAGTTTAGAAATTGGATTTGTCAACTTAAGGCTTATTATTATTTAATTTGATTAAAAATGACCAAAATGCCCTTATTCCTACCCCTAAAGTCGGTTTGGCTCACTATTCAAAGTTTGAAAATTTTGTTTTCTTCAATAATAAGAAGCCATGGCAGAAATCCACCTCCATGAAAGCACCCAAAAATTTCTTGAAGAGTCAAGGAAGAAAGTAAAGAAAATCAAGAAAAAGTTTGAGGAAATTGCAAGATTTAGAGGTAATCTTCAATAATCTTAAACTTAGAAAGCTTGTTTCTTGTTCTTGAATATCTATAATAGTTCTAGGGTTTCTTCTTTTCTTAGTTTTTGGGGCTTTTTGATTTGGAGGATGGATTTGGAGGCTAGATGCATGCATGAAGTTAGATTGGATAATATTATTGTAATATTAGTTCAATTTTTTCATTTGATGACTTTTTGCCATTCTAGATTGTTATGACCATTCTTGTAACTCCTAGAATTGTTCTTGAGTTCTTCATAGGTGGTGGCTTTGGTTGGTGTTAGTACTAATATGATTAATATTGAGAAAATTAGATTTAAAGCATGAAAAATGATATTTTTTGTTACAAAAATAGATATGGAAATTCTGTATTTTTGGTGATGAAAAGTATGTTTTATAAATGTATTGGATGTGTTTTGGGTATTGGAACAATTGTCGGGAATTATTTCGGAGTTGAAATATGCGAAAACGGTGAAAAACGGCGTTACCGGGTGAGTTTTCCTACCGAGTGTCTACTGTCCAAACAATGAATTGGCCACTGTTTGGGCAGCCCATGAACTGCCCAAGCACTATTGTAGCTAACCTGGGCAGCCCCCATGTGTGTTGGTTAGTCAGTTCGGACAAAAACGCGTTTTATGCCATTTTGCGGAAAAATATTTTCTTAAAAGTTTCGCGATGTTTCTTACCTATTTATGTCGTTATTTGATATCGAATAAATATGTTTAGGTGAAATATGAATGAATTATTCATATTGGATATTGAATAATTTATTTGGTAATTTTAAAAAGTTTTAAAATTATGTTTTCACCCGAACCGCGAGCTTCTGCTGCGCCCGCGTCAAAACCCCAACATATATATGGCCGAGTGTGTATGTATATCTGGTCAGAAGTGATTGACATCCGGCCAAAGATAATGTGCGAGTACAGAACTCCAAAATGTGTATAAATAGAAGGACGCCATCAGGTCGTACCTTTATGTGTATGGTGGCTCAGAAGACGCCTCTGAAGTTTAGGTTGTTGCTAGATTCGTACCAAAAGAAAGGAAGCTCCAAGGATTATGGGGTATTTACTCACTTTTCTCTCTTAAAGATTTCAAAACCTTACTGTTTCATAATTTCGGCAGGGGTTTGTTGATGATGATTATAAATTCCAACCTCCTTTTAGGTAGAATGAGTCATTCTTATATAGTGAGTGAATGGGTTCTGAAAATGGAAGGGATATGTAGGATCCCTCCGATCCCTCCTATCTATCTCGGGTGATTGATAATTTGTCTACAGTTACAGGTCGAACTATGTCTGGCCTGATGTAGGGTTTGGGTCGTATATCCGTCTGGACGTAATCAAGCCCATAATTTCAACTGTTTTGATTTTGCACGTGGTTTGACCAATTAAGACATGTTCGACCGGATGTGTAATTTGTATTATATGTTTGGTCGACTATTATCATATCCCGTAACTTCAGTAACTAAGAATCTGCTCGTTCAAGGACAGATGTGTCATGTGCGGCAGGATGTAGGGTTTTCAATGTATATCCGACCAGATTTGCTAGCTAGAGAGATGATAGGCTAGACATAGGTGATGTACGATCGACTTTTGGCTATGTTCCCCGGATTTCCTTTCCTTCCTGTCATTCATCTTTGCAATTTCCCCAACTTTAAGAGGTGTCCCTGTAAAAGACTCATCATCGGGCTATACATAAAAAATGATGTGTCTACAGTAGGTTCCAGTTCCACTTAGTTAGGAACCGATTTTTTCAAAGTAAGTTCTAGTTCCACGCGGAATTGGAATCGAAACTGATTTTGCTCATCCCTAATTAGAAATATTATTTGAGAACTGAGAGATAATTAGTGGAGCATAAATATTATGTGTAAGTAAATTAATTGTCTCATTTAGACTATAAAACTAAGAAGATCCAGAACGTTTACAAGATCAATATATAAAATATATGTTCAACCCATACAAAGTGCGGGTGCAGTGCTAGTAATTTTAAGGAAACGCAAGATCAGTCGAAGAAAAATTAAATAATAATAATAATAATAACAAATTCGGCATGGTCGATTTATATTTTAAACTCACACTTCAAGTTCGAATAATATAATAAAAGTCAAAGCATTTTGCCGACCACGCTTTTTATGACTGTATTGACCCCGATGAAGGCTCATGTACCGGTATTGTGCATGCATGCATGCATTTACGTTGGCAATAAAAATCAGCAACTGGAAAAGGAAAAATTATAATATGTAAGTATTATATTATTTATATAATAAATTTATAATATATTATTGGAGATATTTTATATTTAATATAATTTCATTATATATTTATTAATCTGTGATATTATATGAGGTATTAATAAATTACTCATGAAAAATGTAGGTGTCATGAAAAAGGTGCCATCCTGTGCTTTATTGCAAATCATGTCTTTTAAGGGTCTCTATTTGACTGAATCCTTTCCACAAGCTTAAAGGATGGCGACTAAAAATTGGCATGGTAATGGAATGGACCTTCGAAATAATTGTGTTTCATATATTTTTATGTGAATTAAAAAAAGAAAAAGAAAAAGTCCTACATACACATATATGTTCATGTATCAAAGATGAGCTAAAACCAAAAGGGGTGTGAACATTATGTAGAAATTTCTTGATTGGGAATTTGCAAAATTGTGTGAGATCTGATCTTAAATTGTGGGTCAGTTTCTCCATGTAGCCATGTCTAATTTATCACAATAAATGCACCAAAAAGAAAGAAATAAGCTCCTTGTATCAAAGATGAGCTAAATTGTACGTCTGCTCTTGAAATTGTTGCAGAGAAATCTTAATGAAGCATGACTCGGTTTATATTTTACAGGGAGTCATCTTTATGAACAATCCAATCTGAACTTATAATTAGGTTTGTCAATTTCGTAAATTATTGATGAAACGATAAATACTAAACAGAGGGATCAACCTAAAACAACATCGCCAATCAGAAAAAAACATAGGTTTCAAAATACTTACTTATTGAGATTTTTCGGATGGAATTTCAATACTCACTTTTCAATATTAAAGAGTGATTTATTTCTTTTTTATTATTGTTATATATTATTTTATTTTAAAGTGAGTTCCCTTTAATTTAATTAAAATAATATAAACTTTTTTATAATATCCCTCTTCTATTAATATTATTAGTGTTGGGCCTGCTCTTTCCATTGGTTGATTAAAATTTAAATGATATTTTTTTAATAATTAAAGATTTGAGGAGGAATTTAACTATGTATAGAATTTTATATCTTTAAAAAAAAAATTCTTTTGTAGTTCTTTAGGAATAATAATACAATCAAATGTGAAATTTAGGAAGAAAACCACTGAATTTATATATATATATATATATATATATATAAAGATATAATTTTTTTTTATTTCACATCATCATCATTACTTACAATTATTTGCCAATTAAATCCTTCAATTTATTAAAATAATTATAAACTTTTTGTATTTGAATGATCTTTTTATAATAAATCTTATTTTTCACTTTTTAATTTACTAATAGATAATCAAATAGACATTTAATATGTGAAATTAATTGAATTTTTTTTAGAGTTACTCTTACTTATCAATCAAAAACTACTTAACCAGACCATCATGTGACATAATGTGATGCTGATGTGATAGGTTTCGTAATCAAAATATAATTAAATTGTCATGTAAATAGGAATTTAGATCCGGTATTGAATTAAGTTGTCTTAAGTTTTTCATAATATTCTGTCAAACGTATTTTAAATAGTAATGCATGGTTAAAATTAAGTTATGTATAAATAATTTTCTAATAATGAAATTTAATTTTGTCCTAAGGTTTTGATCATATATGGAATTATACACAATAATTTAAGACAAGTCCTAATTATTGTTTCTATGGATTAAAAACATGCACCCTTAAATCGATGCAAATATGAATCAAAGCAAATATATCAAAGCAAAAAATAAAATCAGCATAAGTATTTTGTTGACGCAGTGGAAAAACTCGTGTGAGTAAAAAACCACTCCGGATATATAGGCTACTAGCCAAATCCACTATATTGAGAAAACATATAACGATGGTATATGACCTATGGTGACAACTTCACCGACTCGAATATATCTAGACTGTAATAACTCGAATAACTTCCCGAGGCCGCACCAAACGATCTTCTTCAAAACCTCTGAAGTTTTTGAGTGGATCAACTTTGCGAACTCACAACGCCAGAACTCCGACTACCAATCCGTTGGGGTTTATCAGGGCGGCGCAGCGAAAGAAGCGCGGTTCGGGTAAAATCATAGTTTAAATTTTTTAAACTTACGAAAAAATTATCAATATCCAATATTTATAATTCATTCATATTTCACCTAAACTTATTTATTCGATATCATATAACGACATAAATAATATAGTAACTCTGCGAAACTTTTACGAAAACTATTTTTTTTCGTAAAATAGCATAAAACGTGTTTCCGACCGAACCGACTGACCAATGCACATGGGGACTGCCCAGGTTAGCCCAAAAATATTTGGACAGTTCGTGGACTGCCCGAACATTGATCAGTTCACTGCTTGGGCAGCCGTTACCCGGTAATGTCGTTTTTCACCGTTTTCGCGTAATTTCACTCTGAAATAATTTTCGATAATGATTTTTCTTAGGCAATTAAAATAAACTTATTTAATTTAATTACTCAATACTTAAAAACTGAAATTTTTCTCAAGAAATCAAATTTCTTGAAAATTACAGTTTGACCCCTAAACTTTCTATTTTGTTCATTTTAGTCCTCAAATTGTCAAATATAATTTTGGATGATTCCAAATCAGTTCTAAAATGATTTTCAACATGTCCAACACATCAAAATATAAATTGCAACAAAATCCCCACTAAAAGATAAAATTGCTGAGAGCCCCTTAAGGTTTTCCAATTTTACAATTTAGTCCAATCTTATTCAAAACAAGTCAAGATCAAATCCAATAAATCCCAAATTTGATATCCCAAATTTAGTCCAATCCAATACATCATAATATATCACATATATGAAAAGCCCCAAAATTGATATAGGTTAAGAACTCTAATTTCTCAAATTACTTCAATTGATCAATTTACACTAAATTGAATAAATTCAATACTTTAATCAATTCTTTAACACACCAAACAAGTCTCACCACTTGAAATAACTCAAGAACAATTCTAGATCATAAATGAGTGACCTTAAAACTCTAGAATGGAAACTTGATTACTAATTAATCAAAAGAATGCTTAATAACTAATTATAAGCATACTTTGTTAATAAACATGCAAACATCTTTCCAACAAGTCTCAAACTAATTTAATTACATACTTAAAGAGTAGAGAAAATTCTAAGCAACACATGTTGAAGCTTAAAGACATGGAAACATTTTTCTAGTTGAAGAAAGTTGGAAAATACTTACAGAATCAAAATTTACATAAGCTTTTTCCTTTGTTCTTCAAGTTTTTTTCTCTCAAACTTTACTTGTAATTTTATTTGGTAACTTGTGTTCATTAAAGAAAATGAAACAAAAATCGTTATATATTTTCCTCAAATAGACGTGAATGAGAGAAAAAAATATAATATTTATTTTCAATTTCATTTCAATTTCAATTGATTAGTTACTTGTTCTAAATGATAACATTTACCATAAAGTAATATAACAAGTGTTACCAATCAAATGGTGCCATTTCCTAACCTTAATCATGGTAAAAGATATTTATAAAATAAATACTTTAATCATTTAACATTTAAATAATTAAATAATTAAATACAAATATCTTAAATATATGTATTATATTTACATTAAATATCTCAAATACATATATTAATGATATATGTCAAATATCATAATTTGACAATTAATTAATGTGTATTTAATAATATCAAATATTAAATACAAATACACATTAATTAGGAAATGACCATTAGGTCCCTTTGCATGTATTTTTCATTTAACGGTTAAACGATTTAAAATAATCTCCATTATTCATAAAGTTTCCATAGTGCTCTACGAGTATATTTCATTAGTGAGACTCTCTAGATTCACGCATATGTCATGAAATCCAATTTCGCTGTAACGACCGGTGGTTTCTACTACCGTTAACTGTAGTACTGTTACATCGTGGGACGAGTGCTACGTAATATAAAATTTTATCCGAGTATATATACATTCATAGAATGACTTTATGGATAAACAGAAAATTCTTTGAAACTTCGATGCGGGATTATGATGTACTATTCCGGACAGCTCATGGTATTTGGGCCGTAACTTCCGCAAACAAACTCTGATTTCTATGAATTTTATATCGTCAAATAATTGAGACCGAGATCTACAACTTTTGCGTTGAACATGTTTTCAAATTCGAAACGAAAATAGGTCAAAAACGTAAGTCAAAATCAGATGTATAGTAATTTTGGACTTAATTGAAAGAAAATCTCAAACTTTCTACATTATTGTACACTTCTCTCCAACTTTCCAAATATCATGTAACCCATTCTATATAAAGGGTGTATTATTCATCAAATTCACAAAATGAGAAGAACAACGGAAAGAAATGAAAAACGTGAGAAGGAAGAAGGGTGAATAAGAAGAAGAAGAATAAGAGAAGAAAAAGAAGAAAAGAAGAAAGAAACAAGAAGGAAGAAACAAGAAAAATGGGTTTGGCAACCATGGATAAGCTAGGAAGATGAAGAAGAAGAATCCAATAGATAAAGGTAATGAATCTTAACCCGAATTGTTATACTTGAGTTTTTGAGTTTTGATGATAATAGTACGATGATTTACTTGGATGTAATTATAGATGAGTGTTTTTTGTGCTCAAAATGGTGATTGGGGATAAAACCCCAACTTGTGCAATTTTGGGAAAAGATTAAATGAGGTAAATAGAAAGTATATAGGTTAATATTGAGTGAGATATTGATTATGTTATGGATTTTATTTGGGATCTAATGGAATGCTTGTTGCAATATAAGTGATATAAGAGTTATGGGATTGCATTTGGAAAAAAATTGGTTTGAGGAAGCAAACGCAGAACCTGGAAAATCAGGTTCGCGTCGCGACGCATAGAAGGAAATTTGGGCACGCGTCTGGACGTTTCGCATCTTGACGCGCCCTACCTTACGTCGCGATGCGTGAACCAATATTTTCCCAAATTAGTTTCAAGACATTTCAGTTCCACCCGAAAGCGTTAGAGGCTACCCTATAAGTCTTGTATCAACTCGTACGTACATATTACATCATGTTAAGAGTATGATACCCTCAGAGTGATAGTGCCTACTATAATAAGCAGATTTTAGCTTATTTTCGAAGTGCATTTCCTAGTCCATTTCTAACCTAGATTATTCACTGTAGAATCATCACAGGAATCAGAGTTTTCTCAGCAAGCGAGTAATACCAGCCAGACTTCCTAACAATGAGTGGACCTCTTTTCTCAGAACTGGTTTTATTTAACTATTTTTTTAAGTCCAGACTTACTTTTAAAAATCATATAAGGCATTAGACCAAATTTTATGACAGATGTTCTTAAATTCAATGATGATTCAGAAAGATTGTTTTTTTTAGCATATGTTTTGTGCTAAAAATATTTTCAAAGATGAGATTTGTTTTTTCGGGGCATGGGGAAAACCCACCCCAGTATGTAACTTGATACAGTATGGAATTAACAGATAGAAAGAACATGTGCACATGTAGAGGACTGGGGGGACGGCAAAACATAACGCCCTCAGATCCTAGTTCAGGGCTAGGGGATGGCGATACGTAATGCCCCTTGACCCTAGTTTCAGAGCTTGGAGGGTAGCATAGATCCGCACCAGCAGTTCTAGTTCAGTGGCTTGAGGGACGGCGATACGTAACGCTCCAAAGTCATGGATTTGTACTGCTGGCTCTAGTTAGGCGTATGAGGGGACGACGATACGTAACGCCCCCATACGTCAGGTTTTTCAGATACATACCTGTTTTCAGATTCTAGATTTTCAGTTTAAAGCTTTCAGAAATCAAATTTTAGAAATAGTTTTCAGAAACCAGACTTGTAACAGCAGTTTTCAGAAAGATGAGTTTTATAAAGGAGATCTCGGTCACGGTATTAGAAAAGAGTTTTCATATTAAAATGTTTTTTTCTCGTATTTTGATTTTAGAATCAAATGTTTTTATGTTAGTTTTTCAGTTTTTATATTTGTCCACTCACTTAGATCGTACAACGATCTAACCCCCCACTCCCAGTTTTATGTGGTTGCAGGTACTCTCGGAGGACGAGCTTGGGATGACGGATACTTATGCAGTCACTAGGGTTGGAGTCCACCAGTTCGAGTCAGTCAAGAGTATAGCAAAGTCATGCATTAGTTAATTGTTTGTATCAGTCATTGTTGTAAGTATAAGTGTTCTCAACAAAGTTGTAGATTGCACTTGCTTTAAGAATATAACAATGAGTAGTGAGATATAATTTATTTTAGTAAGTTGGGCTTAGGTCTCATGCATTAGATTGCATATAGAATGAGATTAGCAGTTGTCAGAGAGTCAAAGGCTATGGGGTTAGTACGGTATACCCTCTGCCGGTAACATCTCCCGAACTTGAGGATGTTACAAAGATGGTATCAGAGCATGGTCTAGGGAGTCAGTGACTGCAGTGGGTAGAGTATTGGGGTCTTATATACGCAGTATGTCTGAGATACCCGTATACGAGGCACTACCTCTCCAGTATCTGATCCTCGAGCACGTCCTCAAAGTTCTATAGGCAGGTTAGTAAGAATTCCTGAGCTACTTAAGTATCTTCCCTTAGAAATAACTATGTTCTTTGAAAACCCTTCCGTCATCATCCTGGACTATAAGTAGGAGTTCAAAGTAAGCTGTAAAAACCAGAAATACGGTTTTAAGAAAAGCTACCCTGAGAGTGGGAAGAAAAGCCATAAAAGAAAGGAAGTATGAATAGTTAGTTATTCAGCTGAAGATGAGAAAAGTAAGGAGACAAAGAAAAACAGTAAAGTTCAAAGGATACCTACCCAGGAAAGTAGGAAGAGAAAAAGAAAGCTAGAAAGAAAAGTATGAAGAAATAGATAAATGATCAAAATGACATGTAGTAAAGGTTCATGCAATCAGAGTTAATAAGAGATAAAGAAGCAGAAACATAAAAATAAGAAATGCCAAAATCGGTAGTTGTAAGAATCAAAGACGAAGAGTTAGATAATAAATGATAATACCAGAGCTAGTAGTAAAGAAAATTGTAGCAAGACTAAACCAGAATAAAATGTCGAATATATCTGAGCAAAGTTTCTTTCCCTCAAATGAGATTTCTTTCCTTCTTAGAAATTCTTCCAAAGTTGATCTAATAACTCTCAAGCATCTCGAATAGATAGTGAGTTCCTCGAATAACCGCGAATAGCCGTAAGATAGAAGAAGCAAGGAATTAGGATTATTCGTGAGGGCTTCCGATAGATATAAGATTCCATAAGAATGAAGAGACTATAAATTTCTCGAACTCAGGTCCGTAGGCAATTAAAATGGAGGATGACAGAAACAACGATTAGTTGCCCAAGTCAAGGAATCCAATAGATAAGGCCCCAACCGACCCAGATCCTCACCCTTCCGTGATCCCAATCAGTGAAGCTGTCCTGATGGAATCTAGCTCATACCTACTTTACATGAGAAATAGACTCTACTAGGACATAGAGTACTAGAACAAGGATACCGAAACTCATCAAGGCTTAGGGCGTTTACCCTAATCCCTACCAGCAATAGGTATAGACAGCAGAAAGAAGCCCGACAAGAGTTCAGAAATGGAAAAACCTTGGAAGGCAGATCACCAGAAAACGAATTAAGGAAGTTTCAAGAATATAAAGAAGAGAACCCAAGGTAGCCCCAAAAATCAAAGCAAGTTCGCGCAATGTCTACAAGGCTAGTAGGAGACTACAAGATAGACCATATGCCGTAAACCCACAGCCAAGCTCAAGTTAGTAGAAATCCGTAGAAGTATACAAGAATGGACACGAGAGGCTGTAGATATTTAGGAAATGGTAAGAGTACCAGAATAGACAGCAGGAAAAAGTGCCAAAGTTGAGATTTATAGCTACAACAAAGAGTGGAGATCTAAGAAGAAGTTAGAAGGACGTACCACCATGAGCCTCAGTAGCAAGGCGTAGACAAAGAAATAGGAGATGTAAATGGTAAGGGTGTTGGACAATTATGACTCATAGCATCACTATTTATACAGAACATGGTGTTGTTGTACAAATTAACCATGTGACAAAGGAAATTGCTCTTTTATCATTTGTAATTAGATTACCAAGATACATAAATGATAAAAGTCCATATGATTAATACCAGATTAATAAGATATGAGACAATATTAATCCACTAAGGTTTAATCATTAAATATCCCTAGTCGTAGTATTATCGAGACTGGACATCGATAATGCGGAATAGACTAGTATTGCACTTGTGCGCGTTGTGGGAGCATAACAACATAGTTCTCATATATTTAAATATTGGATACTTTTGCAAGTGTGATAGGAGGTTGTGTTTACCGATGGTACGGGAAGAGCTTCGCTCTGGATAGACCCCTCAGAATCCCATTGGTAGTATGACTATGTGTCTATGGAATCCGAATCAGGGTAGGTGTATTTGGTCTTAACCTGAGACTTGCATCGCTAATACTTGCGACAATCAGTATACTTTGGTTTTTGTTGTCCGGGGCTTTAACAGGTTCTGTGTACGCCTCTTCTGGGTATACTGAGAATCGTAGTGTATTGGGTGTGATGTCAAAATGGAAGTATCACTCCAGTCATATGGAGATGATGATCACGCAGGATACGGAACTAGTACTTTTTAGTACTGCAGTCATCGGGATAATATGACTAGGTCATGATTATCCGATTATAGAGACTAGTTACCAGAGATCCGATATATACTTTATACGGGGCATACACAATTCCAGCCCCAAGCCTAGCATGTGACATTCGATACTGGATCGTAATACGCAATATTGCGTATACTACGTCTGACATAGATTACATATTCCTTAAAAGAATATTTCTGGAGAATTGGGTAGGCACGATGTTTTGCTAGAAGCCAACTATGTCTTGTAAATCGGTAAAAATGTAGTACGGGGTACGCACGTATTCGGATAGTCCGATAACCAGATTTACTGCCAACATATCCAGGGATCTCATGGGTCGCTTCCCGAAGATTCACCGATGACGTATGACTCGAACATAATTAATCTGGGATTAATTGGAAGAGAGAGAAAATTAATCTAGGATTAATTACGGAGAATTTTATCTGGGATAAAATTCAATTAATAGAGAGAGAATGATTAATTTGGAATTAATCGATAAAATAATATATTCGATATATTAAATGAAATTAGATTTCACAACGGAATTAAAATTAGATTTTGATTCGGGTGAACGAATTAATTTAGAATTAATTCGCGAGCGACTTTAATAGTAATTTTGCTAGGCATAATTATTTAATAAAATTTGATTTAATTAACTCGCAACAGAAAATTCGTTAATTCGGAATTAACGAACCCGAGCCCGGAATGTGTTTGCGGGCCCACTCGGATTTTGAATTAAAGTGGGGCCCACACTTGTCACATCACCTAGTCAACTTTATCAACTTTTTGTTGATAGAAGTTGGTGGGATTTTGATGGTTGCTTGTTTCTTACACAAGCATTATTAAAATTGATGTGAAAGTGACATATATCAATTTTTTAAGTTTGGTAATTGATATTATTGATTTTGGAAAATCAAAATACACTACTCACTCATTCTTCTTTCCATGGCCGAATTTGGCCTCCATTTTTCTCTCCAAATGTCGTGAGCCTAGGGCTTATTGGTTCTTGATTTTGCTTCAAAATATTGCAAGCTAGCACTTCACAATGAGTCATACAAATGTGTTAGGGATACTAATCCATGAGTTTGGAATTCAAGGACAAGCTTGGAAGCTCAACATACATCAAATGAGAGCTTGGAGCAAACTTCAAAGGTTGGAATTTTTGTTATCTCCTACATCCACTTAGCCGATCAAAGTGAGTATTTTCCGCTACTTTACTTTACGTATTCACATGTTTTATGCTTAATGATCTTGGTTATTGTTCTTAGAGAACTAAACAATGGTATCATGAGCCTAAATGAAGCATAAAAAATTTTAGGGTTCTTAATCTAAAATTTGGGTATTTTTGATTTGAGCATTATTTGATCAAATTGTTTGTTTGAGTATTCTTAGATAATGATAACTTAGAGTTATGCATGATCAATTTGATGAAAAATTAATTGGATTAATTTTCCCCAAATTTGAGGGATTGGCCGAAAATATGAACTCTTGTAGCTCTTGGTGATTTTTGTTTTAGACCATTGGATGTGTTTAAATACATGGATAAATTGATTTGTGATTTAATTGGATTGAAATAAAAATTGATGAAAAAATTACCATATTGCCGAGAGCTTAATAAGCATGTTGGGATTGATTTTGCTTCAATTTGTGTTGGACATAAGTTGATTAATTAAAGCATGATTAATTAGTATAATTGATGTTTTGGAAATATTAATTTAAATAATTAATTATGGCTATTACACTTTAATTAATTAAATTGTGAAATTTGGAATATTAGAATTTAATTAATTGGGCTTAATTTGGAATTGGGCTAAAGTTGTTGTATTTGGGCTTAATGGGCTTGGTTGGGCCAAGTTTGGTTTAGGATAATTGGTTGGATCCAATTGGGCCTAAAACCATTTCCATAAAGTCCAAATATGATAAATGGGCCTTTAAATAATTAATTAGGCCTAATGGGCTAAAATTAATTTATGGTAAAAGGTGATTCCTTATTGGGCTTTGGTTGCCAAAGTTCATGCCTTATGAATTAATTAAAAGCCCATTGGACTTTAATTAAATTGACATTGGATGTAAATTGGGCTTTGGGACCCGTTAAGATTAGATTTAGAATCTAAGTCGTAAAGGCGCATTAAAAGTGTAATTATTTAATTTGGAATTAAAAAAAGAATTAGTATTGAATACAAAATAAATTGGATTTAAAATTGTAGTTCGATATAATTCAAGAATTCATACTTTGAGTATTTATTCTTAAACGAGTTGGACTCGCGCAAATCAAATCATTGTTTAAACATTGGATGGTCATTAATTAAAGATTAATTAATTGGATTAGATTGATTGATAACATGCTTTATGTGAATACATGGATGTGATGTATGAATAATGTATATTGTATGGATATTATATGGGTGAGGGTAATTTTGGAAATTATTATAATAAATTTAGAATTTATTAAATTGGACCTGCGTGTCCAGCCTTTATCTCTCGATTCTTTGTAATTCTCTTCTCACCTATTCCCTTCAATGTAAATGAGGTTTCTTTAGAAGTGTTATGTAATTGGGTAGAAGTAAAAATAGTGCTAGCCGGGGAGAGGAAATGAAGTGATTTGTTCTAGGAACAATTTATGAAATATCCATCTGCATATCATTATTAATTTATTTACCGCGCCTTATTATGCTTTTAGAATGCATGCTTAAGGGTGTATGATGAGACCTAATCAAAGATAATTAATTGGTTGCCAATTACGCGAAAAACCCTCAACAAATATTAAGCATTTTCCTTCCATTGAATGATTCATTCTCAAGATCCAAGATTGGCACTGGTTTGTTGGCCAAAGTCAAGACCTATGTCCATCGCGGATGTGTTTGAATCATGAAGGCTTTGTTCTATATCGCATGTCTTGTCCAAGTTGTGATTTATTGGCCAAAGTCAAGATCACTTCTTGTCTATCGACATCGATTACGAAGCTTTCCAAAGTCAATGGATCCCGCTTAACTGGAATCATTAAGCTTGTTGTGCCAAAGCCAAGGCTTAGTTGATTCAGAGGAAAAGGTTAAGAAATATATTGGATATATGTTTCGGACTTGGAAGTCCACCTACTGGATCTAGGAATTAGATGAGATCCAATTGATCTTTGAGATCTACCTAGTTAAGTTTCATACAACTTGTTGGCCAAAGTCAAGGTTGTGTGTTATTTAACGGGATCCTAGCCCACTAGGAAACTAGGTTTCCCGAGTACTCCACAGATGGTTAGAGGCTCGCCGAAAAATATTGGGAGGGAAGTATTAAATTTGCAATTTTGTTTAGATACTTGCCAATACGCGCTCAATTCATTTTTCGTCATTAATTTATAAATATATTAGTTGGACTAATATTTAATTGTTGTTTTAATTTAACAGTTGGACTGTATTCAAACTACTTCATTTATAGTTGATTCTATAATTGGATTATAGTAATCAATATATTTAAATTTAACCAATCAAATAGTAGTTAATTATATAGTTAGACTATAGTAATCATTATATTTGATTGTACCCGAAATCATTGATTGGATAGTTGGACTATTGGAATCAAGATAACTGAAAGATTAGCGTTTAGAACATAATCCTGGGAGAAAATGTCTTTAAACGGCTCCAATTTTCAGATTGGGAATAGAACCTCAAGATAGTCCTCGGAACTGAGAAGTTATTCTATTTGATAGAATGACATCTCGGGCCTGAGCCCGAAGTTGAGCAAATAGTAGAGCATGAGCTTTGGAAGACTCATGGTGATGATAACTTTAGTGCTCAATCCTTTATGCTTGATGCAATGACACTTTAATTTTATCGTCAAAACTAAGGATTAGATCTTTATATCATGATGTTGAAATTAAAGGATCTTCATAGATTTATTCTAAGATATTAGAAGTACAAATTGCAAAAGAAGCTTTTTCGCTCGTGTATGTCAGAGGGTACATCTGTCGAGCACTAGGTGTCGCGGATGATTACTGACATCGATAAGCTAGGTTAGCTGGCCATTACCTACGTGGCCGAGACTGCCAAAGATTTGATCTTATAGTCTCTACCCGAAAGCTATGGCAGGTTCATTTTGAACCAAGAGTAAACTCTTGGAGAGTTGATGGCTATGCTCAAGGAGGCAGAACCAGAGCTTCTAAAAGGGACAAAGGAAAAATCGTCACACTCTTCTAGGAAGACAAATGACATATCCCAAGATGTCTGCCTAAACTGTGGCAAACAGAGTCATTGGAAGCGTGATTGCCGTATGGACAAGGCAGACATGAAGGAAGTGAAGGCGGGGCAAGGCTCCGGCTTCAAGTATGTTTGTCATAAACATGTTCACTATTAGTTTCAAAACTGGATTTTTGATACTAGATGTGGTACATAAATATGTACTGATGTGCAGAATATGCTGATTAGTAGGAGACTGACTTCTGTTGAGATCTACCTGCGAGTCGAAAACAGGACGTGAGTCGTTATTTTAACCGTAGAAACCTAAGTTTTGGAACTGCCCTTGGGGCATGTACTTCAATTAGGAAACTGTTATAATGTACCTAGTTTGACTAGAAACATTATCTATATATCTAGTATAACCTGTTGCGGGTATACCTTTATATTCTAGAACACTAAGTGTTTATTTTATAAAGATGATATTGAGATAAGCACATTAGATGTGAATAAAAATATTTATATTTAGAATATATATGAATCTCATACATATGACATGAAAAAAAAATAGCTCAAACTGAATAATCAGATGAGACTTATTTGTGGCATTGTTGTATGGGACACATTAACAAGA
Source organism: Zanthoxylum bungeanum (assembly GCA_019454045.1). Classification (NCBI taxonomy): domain Eukaryota; kingdom Viridiplantae; phylum Streptophyta; class Magnoliopsida; order Sapindales; family Rutaceae; genus Zanthoxylum; species Zanthoxylum bungeanum. The sequence goes on along the minus strand of SKCR01046097.1, from coordinate 56,110 downwards.
CTCGTATATCCACACTTTCGAAGAGTGGGTACTAGGACGATTGATTCTAATTCAAATAATGTCTACGAATCTAGTTTATTAGGCAAAGTACCTGAAACACCTTTTACTCGGTAAAAGTGCAAGTGCCACCGATCTGTTAGCCCTCGTTCATTGTGACGTAAGTGAGCCCATGTCTAGCTAGGCTAGAGGTGGACATGATACTTCGTAACCTTTACGGATGTGGCATCACGTTATGGTTATGTGTTTCTTGTGAAACATAAATCAGAAACTTTTGATAAATTCAAAAAGTTCGACATGAAGTAAGAAAATAGATCGGCAAGAGTATTAAAACATCACGATTGGACTGTGATGGAGATACTTGAGCAATAAGTTTCTCAAATATTTGAAAGAGTATGGTATTCTTTCATAATGGACTTCTCCCGGAACACCTCAATTTGACGGTGTGTCCGAATAGAGAAACCAAACTTTGTTGGACATAGTTAGGTTAATGATGAGTCGCTATGAGCTACCAATTTCCTTCGTGGGATACACATTAAACAGTGCAATACTTATTTTGAATAAAGTTCCATGATAATATGTTAGACAGACTTTATATTAGATATGATCAGGAAAGAAACTGGGTTTTCTCATTCCTGAAGATTTGGGAATGCTGGGCATATGTTTGGATGATACCAAACTAGAACCCAATCGGATAAGTGCCTATTTGTAGGTTATCCTATGGAAACCAAAGTATATTACTTATACAACTCACAAGAGAACAATGTAATTGTTGCTCTCCATACGGTTTTCCTAAGAGGAATACCTATATGCAGTGGTAAGTGGGAGGAAAGTAAAACTCGATGAAAATCGGAGTAATACTATTCTAGGCACCGAGTCCTCACGGAACACAAACAGTTCATCAGGGATGAAATTGTACCACAAACTTTAAATACACAAGAACCGCGTAAGTCGGAGAGAGTCAGAAAACAACCTGGGAGGTATGGGTTTCTGATCTCACCTCATGTAGATGTTAATCTTATTGAGAAATACAAACCGACTACGTATGAGGAAGTGATACAAGGTATCGACTCCTTTCATGGCAAAGTGTCATGAAGTCCGAAATGGATTCCATGTATACCAACCAAGTTTGGACACCGGTTGTTGTACCGGAAGGCATTGTGCCTATTGGTACTAAATGAGTCTTCAAGGAAGACAAACATGGATGGCAACATACAAACGTACAAAGCTAGGCTTGTAGCGAAAAGGTATCGTTATCAACATTGTGTCGATTACGACGAAACCTCTTACACGTTGCCATGATTAAATCCATTCGGATAATGCTTGCTAATGTTGCATGTTTCATTAATGAAATATGACAGCTGAACGTCAAAACCGATTTCCTTAAACGGAAACCTTGGAGGATGTTTATAAACAACCTGACGGTTTTGTCATACCAAAACAAGCAAACAAGGTTTGCAAGTTAATTCGATTGATTTATGGATTGAAGCAAGCTTTTAATTCTTGGAACAATCGTTTTGATGTAATCATAATGATATATGATTTAATTTAAAAAAAATTAATTCTTGTGTATACAAGAAGGTTAGTAGGAGCGCACTAACAATAATTGCTATATAATGATGATATATCATTTCTTGGAAATGACATTCCCATAATACAATCGGTGAAAGCTTGGCTTTCATGAAAATTCTCCATAGAATACTTGGGAGAGACAACCTTTATTCTAGGAATAAGGATCTACTGGGGTAGATCTAAAAGTTGTTGGCACTCTCTGAGAACTCGTACATTGAAAAGATGTACGCGACTTGGTGTCTCATATGCTTTGAGCATATGGAGTAACAATCAGGCCAATCTAAGTGATAGTCACTGGATTGATGTTAAGAACATCCTTAAGTATCTTAGACGAACTAAGGATGATTTCTTATATATGGAGAATGAGAACTTGAAGTGACTATGTTCACCGTTGCAAGTTTCCAAACCGACAAAAATGACAATAAGTCGTAATAAGGGTACTATATAGTTTGGATAATGGAACAATGAGCTGGAAATCTTCCAAGCAAGATACTGTTGCCGAATAAACAACAAAAGAGGAATATTGCTGCAGCTGAGGCAGCAAAAGAAGCAATTTTGGATCTGTAAAATTCCTAATTAGATTAGGAGTAGTTCTGTTAGCAGCTGAGCGAGGCTACAACACAGGCTAAAGAATTAATGGTCTCATCAACGATCCAAGTATATACTTCAACTATTTCATCTGATTCGTCGGATCATACATCGTGGCGATGTGATGATCGAATAAATCGCATAAGATGATAACAATACAAATCCGCTGACGAAAGCTGTTTCTCAGCAGAAATTTGAGCGACCCGTACATACTTCATGTGTAGGACACTTGAGTGATTGGCTATAGGCCAAGTGGGAGATTGTTGGACAATTATGACCCATAGCATCACTAATGGTACAAAACATGGTGTTGTTGTACAAATTAACTATGTGACAAAGGAAATTGCTCTTTTATGATTTGTAATTGGATTACCAAGATACATAAATGATAAAAGTCCATATGATTAGTACCAGATTACTAAGATATGAGACAATATTAATCCACTAAGGTTTAATCATTAAATATCCATAGTCGTAGTATTATCGAGACTGGACATCGATAATGCGGAATAGACTAGTATTGCACGTGTGCGCGTTGTGGGAGCATAACGGCATAGTTCTCATATATTTAAGTATTGGATACTTATGTAAGTGTGATATGAGGTTGTGTTTACCAATGGTATGGGAATAGCTTCGCTCTGGATAGACCCCTCGGAATCCCATTGGTAGTATGACTATGTGTCTAGAATCCGAATCAGGATAGGTGTATTTGGTCTTAACTTGAGACTTGCATCGCTAATACTTGCGACAATCAGTATACTTTGGTTTTGGTCGTCCGTGTTGGGTTTTCTAGGTCAAACCAAGATCAATTAAGCATATAAACGTGTGAATACATCAAAGTAAAGTAGCAGAAATACTCACTTTTATCGGCTTTTGCGATGCGAAGACAACAAAAATTCTGCTCCAAGCTTTCTTCCTTGTGTGTTTCGGCCAGGGTCCATTTGTTGTGTTCTTCAAGCTCCAAGCTTTGTGAATGATTCCATGCTCATAGATGGGTTTCCCTATCACCTTTGAATGACTCTTTGTGTGTGCTAGCACTCTTGAAAATTTGCAACAAATTTTCCTTTTGGTTCTTGAAGCTCTCGGCTTTGGCAAGAAATGGAGAAGAAAAATGGCACAATGCCGAGTGAGAGAGATAGTGAGATGGAAAAATGAATTGTTGACTTGTTATTTGATTTTCCAAAAATCAAATTAAGATATACCAAATGTTTGGTAATGATCCCATCACTTTCAACTTTGTGTGTTTTACAAGTTTGTAATCACCCACCAACTTCCATCAACATAAAGTTGATTAAATGACTAGGTGATGTGACATGTGGGCCCCACTTGATTCAAAATGCGAGTGGTCCCGCAAACACTCCCGGGCTCAGATTCGCTAATTCCGAATTAAAGAATTTTCCGTTGCGACGTAATTAAATCAAATTTAATTAAATAATTATGCCTAGCAAAATTACTGTTCATGTCGCTAATGAATTAATTCTAAATTAACTCGTTTTCCCGAATTAAAATCCAATTTTAATTCCGCGTCGAAATCTAATTTCGTATAATATATCAAATATATTATTTTATCTATTAATTCCAAATTAATCGTTCTCTCTCTTCAAATAGTATTTTATCCCAGATAAAATATCTCTGTAATTAATCCTAGATTAATTTTCTCTCTCTTATAATTAATCCCAGATTAATTATGTGCGAGTCATACGTCATCGGTGAATCTTCGGGAAGCAACCCATGAGATCCCCGGATATGTTGGCAGTTAATCCGGTCGTCGGACTATCCGAACAGGTACGTACCTAGTACTACGTTTTTACCGATTTACAAGACATGGTTGGCTTCTAGCAAAGCACCGTGCCTACCCAATTCTCCAGAAATATTCTTAAAGTAATATATAATATGTATCAGGCGTAGTATACACAGTATTGCGTATTGCAATCCAGTATCGGATGTCACGTGCTAGGCCTGGGGCTGGAATTGTGTCTGCCCCGTACGAAGCACATATCGGATCTCTGGTAACTAGTCTATATAATCGGATAAACATGACCTAATCATATTATCCCGATAGCTGCAGCATATAAGAGTATCAGTTCCTTATCCTACGTGACCATCATCTCCATATGACTGAAGTTATACTTCCATCTTGACATCATACCCAATACACTACGATTCTCAATATACCCAGAAGAGGCGTACACAGAACCTGTTAAAGCCCTGGACGACCAAAACCAAAGTATATTGATTGTCGCAAGTATTAGCGATGCAAGTCTCAAGTTAAGACCAAATACACCTACCCTGATTCGGACTTCCATAGACACATAGTCATACTACCAATGGAATTCTGAGGGGTCTATCCAGAGCGAAGCTGTTTCCGTACCATCGGTAAACACAACCTCCTATCACACTTGCATAAGTATCCAATACTTAAATATATGAGAATTATGCCGTTATGCTCCCACAACGCGCACAAGTGCGATCCTAGTCTATTCCGCATTATCGATGTCCAATCTCGATAATACTACGACTAAGGATGTTTTAATGATTAATCTTAGTGGATTAATATTGTCTCATATCTTATTAATCCAGAACTAATTATATGGACTTTTATCATTTATGTATCTTGGTAATCCAATTACAAATGATAAAAGAGCAATTTCCTTTGTCACATAGTTAATTTGTACAACAACACTATGTTCTGTACAAATAGTGATGCTATGGGTCATAATTGTCCAACAATCTCCCACTTGACCTATAGCCAATCACCCAAGTGTCCTACACTTGAACTATGTACGGGTCGCTCAAACTTTTGTTGAGAAACAGCTTTCGTCAGCGGATTTGCAAGGTTATCATCTGATGCGATTTATTCGATCATCACATTGCCACGATGTATGATCCGAACGAATCAGATGAATAGTTGAAGTATATACTTGGATCGTTGATGAGACCATTAATTCTTTAGCCTGTGTTGTAGCCTAGCTCAGCTACTAACAGAACTACTCATAATCCAATTAGGATTATATAGATCCAAAGTGCTTCTATTGCTGCCTCAACTGCATCAATATTCCGCTTTTGTTGCTTATTCGGTAACAGTATCTTGCTTGGAAGATTTCTAGCTCACTGTTCCGTTATTCAAACTATATAGTACCCTTCTTACGACTAATATTCGTTTTTGTCGGTTTGGAAACTTGCAACGGTGAACCCAGTCACTTCAAGTTCTTCTTCTCCATAGCATAAGAAAGCATCCTTAGTTCATCTAAGATACTTAAAGATGTTCTTAATATCAATCCAGTGACTATCACTTGGATTAGCCTGATTATGACTCCATATGCTCAAAGCATATGAGACACCAAGTCGCGTACATATTTTTCAATGTACGAGTTCTCGGAGAGTGCCAACAACTTTTAGATCTATCTCAGTAGATCTTTATTCCTAGAATAAAGGTTGTCTCTCCCAAGTATTCTACGGAGAATTTTCATGAAAGCCAAGCTTTCACCGATTGTATTATGGGAATGTCATTTCCATATATGGGACAATCATTGTCAGTGCGCTCCCACTAACCTTCTTATATACAAAAGAATTATATTCGTTTTGAACTAAATCATATACCATTATGATCTTATCAAAACGTCAGTTCCAAGAACGCAATGCTTGCTTCAATCTATAAATGGATCGATTTAACTTGCAAACCTTGTTTGCTTGTTAAGGTACGACAAAACCGTTAGGATGTTTATAAACATCCTCCAAAAGGTTTCCGTTTAAGGAAAGCGATTTTGACATTCAGCTGCCATATTTCATAAATGAAACATGCAGCATTAGCAAGCATTATCCAAATGGATTTAATCAAGGCAACATGTAAAAGGTTTCGTCGTAATCGACACAATGTTGATAACGATACCTTTTCACTACAAGCCTAGCTTTGTACGTCGGTATATTGCCATCCATGTTTGTCTTCCTTGAAGACTTATATAGTACCAATAGGCACAATGCCTTCCGGTACAACAACCAGTGTCTAAACTCGGTTGGTATACATGGAATCCATTTCGGACATCATGGCACTTTGCCATAATAATGAGTCGATACCTTGTATCACTTCCTCATACGTAGCCGGTTTGTCTTCCTGAATAAGATTGAGATCTTTATGAGGTTAGATAAGAAACCTATACCTCTCAGGTTGATTTCTTACTCTCTCCAACTTACGCAGTTCTTGTGTATTCGAAGATTGTGGTACAGTTTCATCCTTGATGAACTGTTTGTGTTCCATTAGGACTCGGTGCCTGGAACAGTATTACTCTGATTTTCATCGAGTTTTACTTTCCTTCCACTTACCACTGCATATAGGTATTCCTTTTAGGAAAACCGCATGGCGAGCAACAATTACATTGTTCTCATGTGAGTTGTATAAGTACTATACTTTGGTTTCCCTAGGATAATCTACAAATTAGGTACTTATCCGATTTGGGTTTTAGTTTGGTATCATCCAAACATATGCCCAGCATTCCAAAATCTTCAGGAATGAGAAAACCCTGTTTCTTTCCTGTTCATATCTAATATGAAGTTTGTCAAACAGATTTTTATGGAACCTTATTCAAAATATGTATTGCACTGTTTAATGTGTATCCCTTGGAGGAAAATGGTAGCTCAGAGCGACTCATAATTAACCTTATCATGTCTAACAAAATTCGGTTTCTCCGTTTGGACACACCGCTCAATTGAGGTGTTCCGGGAGGAGTCCACTTGAAAGAATACTATACTCTTTCAAGTAATTAAGAAACTTATTGCTTAAGTATTTTCCACCATGGTCTATCCGTGACGATTTAATACTTTAGCCGATCTGTCTGTCTACTTCGTGTCGAAACTCTTTGAATTTATCAAAAGGTTCCGATTTATGTTTCACAAGAAACACATAACCATAACGTAATGCCACATCCGTAAAGGTTACGAAGTATTCATATCCACCTCTAGCCTAGCTAGATATGGGCCCACTTACGTCACTATGAACGAGGGCTAACAGATCGGTGGCATTTGTACTTTTACCAAGTAAAAGGTGTTTTAGGCACTTTGCCTAATTAACTAGATTCGTAGACATTATTTGAATAGAATCAAATCTGTCCTAGTACCCACTCTTCAAAAGTGTGGATATACGAGTCTTTTTTAATGTGTCCCAGACAACAATGCCACATATAAGTCTCAACTGATTTATTCAGTTTGAGCTATTTGTTTGTCATGTCATATGTTTGAGATTCATTTATATTCAAAATATAAATACTGTTATTCACATCTAATGTGTTTATCTGAATATCATCTTTATAAAATAAAACACTTTAGTGTTCTAGAATATAAAGGTATACCCGCAACGGGTTAAACTCTGATATAGAGATAATGTTTCTAGTCAAACTAGGTACATTATAACAGTTTCCTAATTTAAGTACATACCCGAAGGGTAGTTCCTAAACTTAGGTTTCTACGGTTAAAACAATGACTCTCGTCCCGTTTCTGATTCACAGATTGATCTCAACTGAAGTCAGTATCCTGCTAATCAGCAGATTCCGCACATCAGTACATATCTATGTACCACATCTAGTATCAAAATCCAATTTTGAAACTAATAGCGAACATGTTTATGACAAACATACTTGAAGTCGGAGCCTTGCCCGTCTTCACTTCCTTCACGTCTGCCTTTTCCATACGGCAATCATGCTTCCAGTGACCCCGTTTGCCACAGTTTAGGCAGACATCTTGGGATATGTCATTTGTCTTCCTAGAAGACTGTGATGATTTTGCCTTTGCTCCTTTTAGAAGCTCTGGCTGTGCCTCCTAGAGCATAGCCATCAACTCTCCAAGAGTTTACTCTTGGTTCATAATGAACCTGCCCTAGCTTTCTGGTAGAGACTATAGGATCAAATCTATGGTAGTCTCGGCAACTTAGGTTTTGCCCAGCAGCCTAGCTGATCGATGTCAGCAATCATTTGCGACACCTAGTGCTCGACAGATGTACCCTCTGACATACATGAGCTAAAAAGCTTCTTATGCAATTTGTGCTTCTAAGATCTAAGAATAGATCTATGAAGATCTTTAATTTCTACATCATGTTATAAGGATCTAATCTTTTAGTATGACGACGGAATTAAAGTATCATTGCATTAAACATAATGGATTGAGCACTAAAGTTATCATTACATGAATCTTCCAAAGATCATGTTCTACTATTTGCTCAACTCTGGGCTTAGGCCCGAGATGTCATTCTATCAAATAGAATAACTTCTCAATTCCCATGACTTTCCTAAGGTTCTATTCCCAATCTGAAAATTAAAGCCGTTTAAATAATTTTCACCCAAGACTATGTTTTAAATGCTAATCTTTCAGTTATCTTGATTGCTATAATCCAACTATCCAATCAACGATTTCGGGTACTATTGAATATAATGATTACTATAGTCTAAATATATAATCAACTATAATTTGATTGGTTAAATTCAAATATATTGATTACTATAATATAATTATATAATCAACTATAAATTAAAATAGTTTGAATACAGTCCAACTGTTTAATTAAAACAACGATTAAATATTAGTCCAACTAATATATATTTATTAATTTATGACGAAAAATTGAAATGAGCGCGTATCGGCAAGTATCTAAATGAAATTGAAAATTTAATACTTGCCTCCCACTATTTTTCGGCGAGCCTCTAACCCTCTGTTGAGTACTCGGGAAACCTTGTTTCCTAGTGGGCTAGGATCCCATTAAATAACACACAACCTTGACTTTGGCCAACAAGCTGTATGATATTTAACTAGGTAGATCTCTAAGATCAATTGGATCTCATCCAATTCCTTGATCCAGTAGGTGGACATCCAAGTCCGAAACATATATCTAATATATGCCAATATATCCGATATATTCCCTAACCTTTTTCCTCTGAATCAACTAAGCCTTGGCTTTGGCACAACCAACTTAATGATTCCAGTTAAGCGGGACCCATTGACCTTGGAAAGCTTCGTAATCGATGTCGATGGACAAGAAGTGATCTTGACTTTTCCCAACTGTTGTGATATTATTATATCGTACCGCAAGTGTACGGTGTCAAGTTTTAGTATAAATCAGTGAAAGAGTGTCGAACCCACAGGGATTGCGTTAACTCGCACTAAGTACCACAATTGATAATCCTAACTTTATTTAGACGATAATTAATAAAGATGTAATTAAATAAATAAATATAAAAACAATAAAATAGGAGGAACTAATACAGTAGAGATTCTGGATAATCCATGTTAATCCAAATGTCGCCTATGTATTTGTTATGCCAATTAATCCATGTTCAGTAATATTGTTTATAAGTCAAGATTCCTAAAATATTCACTCCCTCTCTCGAGTGCCGAGTGAAAATATCATCAACTACAGACTTCGATATCTCTATAAAAATCCAATAGTTAACGACTCATTACGCTTTGTGATTCTATATTAATGACTTCAAATGACTACAGATTCTCTCGAACTCTATAAAATCCTAGGTTATATTCTCTAGATCTATTCAAAATCCCCTCTCTCGAGTGATAGATTCTAAACATATATCATCTTCAATTGTGGCCAACAATCAAGAAGCATTAAACTCAAAAGAATATAAATAAATTAATAAAACTTCATAACAAAATCGACAAACAATTACAAGGTTCAAGCATAAATTACATCATTCTCCAAAAGTAAGGAGTTAGTTCATGACAATAAAATAAAACAATGAATAATAAGTCATGAATCTAATGGAAATCATTAGAGTTCTAAGAACGAAATAAGAAGATAAAACCCGAATTGAATCTCTTCCTCTCCGGACGTCACCGCCTTAATCTCCCCTTGTTGCTCTTCAATTCTCTCCTTGGATCTCTAAAAATATTTATTTCTGTGTTTTGTGTAGTGTATTAGCCTCCTCTTGAGTGTTGGATGGACTGTTATATTTATAGTGGAGGCTGGGAGTCTTTGGGTATCATTAGGGATCTTAAAAACCCTAAAAATTAAATCCTGAAGCATGTAGGTTTCTTGTCTTCCGCAGCGCCGTGGCTTTGCAAGTGGGCGCCTGGGCGCTGAACTCTCGGGAAATTGTATGGAAATTATGTAGACTTGAGGCGCCATGGCGCCACCTTCTTTAATAATAAATGCAGCTTGTTTTCTTTTTACTATAGCAGCCAACTTTTTGCTATTCACGTGCATGCCTTTTTGTCCTATTCTTCATTCTCCTTTTTTTTTCTTGACACCTCACTCCTGAAGTCATTTTGTAAGCCAATTATTATATATCAACAATTTCCTAAGCTATGGCCCACGTTGGGGGTTTTCTTTCAAATCCTTCACGTCACTCTTTTCAATTATGGGTGCAGCTGATGCTGGTTTTTACTACTTCTTGAGTATGATACTTCTAATAGGTCCCAAAATACGTGTAAATATCACCGGATCCATGTATTAATGCTCCTACAAATAAAACATAAAATAAACTATGAATAACATTAAATATCTCGAAATATAACAAAATAATAAGCTAAAGATGTCGGAATAAGTGGGTATAAACCACACTTATCACCAATAAATCACAACTTGGACAAGACATGCGATATGGAACAAAGCTTTCATGATTCAAACACATCCGCGATGGACAAAGGTCTTGACTTTGGCCAACAAACCAGTGCCAACCTTGGATTTTGAGAATGAATCATTCAATGGAAGGAAAAACGCTTAATATATGTTGAGGATTTTTCGCGTAATTGGCAACCAATTAATTATCTTTGATTAGGTCTTATCATACACCCTTAATCATGCATTCTAAAAGCATAATAAGGCGCGATAAATAAATTAATAATGATATGCAGATGGATATTTAAAACATTTTGTTCCTAGAACAAATCTCTCATTTTCCTCTCTCCCGCTAGCACAAATCTTACTTCTACCCAATTACATAACAATTCTAAAGAAACCTCATTTACAATGAGGGGAATAGGTGAGAAGAGAAATATAAAGAGTCAAGAGGTAATAGGCTGGACACGCAGGTCCAATTTAATAAATTCTAAATTTATTACAACAATTTCCAAAATTGCCCTCACCCATCTAATATCCATCCGATATACATTATTCATACATCACATCCATGTATTTACACAAAGCATGTTATCAATCAATCTAATCCAATTAATTAATCTGAAAATAATGACCATCCAATGCTCAAACAATGATTTGATTTGCGCGAGTCCAACTCGTTTTAAGAATAAGTACTCAAAGTACGAATTCTTGAATTATATCAAACTACAACATTAAATCCAATTTAATTTGTATTCAATACTAAATCTTTATTTAATTCCAAATTAAATAATTACATTTTATTAATGAGCCTTTGCGACTTAGATTCTAAATCTAATCTTTACGGGTCTCAAAGGCAATTAACATCCAATGTCAATTTAATTAAAGTCCAATGGGCTTTCAATTAATTTATAAGGCATGGACTTTGGCAACCAAAGCCCAATAAGGAATCACCCTTTTGCCAAAAATCAATTTAGGCCCAATTAAAATATTAAAGGCCCATTTTATTATATTTGGACTTTATGGAAATGGTTTTAGGCCCAATTGGATCCAACCAATTTACCTAAACCAAACTTGGCCCAACCAAGCCCATTAAGCTCAAATACAACATTTTCAGCCCAATTCCAAATTTAGCCCAACTAATTAAATTCCAATATTCCCAATATCACAATTTAATTAACTAAAGTGTATTAGCCATAATTAATTAGTCAAATGAACATTTCCAAAATATCAATTTACATAATTAATCATGCTAATCATCATCAACACATGTCCAACATTATTGAATCAAAAAATCATCTCATTTCATACTTTGAAGCTCACGGCATTTTGGGGTTTTTAAAATCGATTTCGATTTCAATCCAATTAAATCCTAAATCATTTTATCCCAATTCTTTAAACTCATCCAATGATCAAAAGAACAAAAAATACCATGACTTTAGGGCTATACACACATTTGGCCAAGCCAAATTTTTGGGGAAAAAATAATCCAATTCAATTTTCATCAAATTGATCATGCATAACTCTAAGTTATCATCATTCAAGCATACTCAATCAATCAATTTTATCAAATCATGCTCAAATCAATTTTACCCAAATTTTACCCTAACTCAATTTCATGCTTAATAACCGCTCTGATACCATTGTTGGGTTTTCTAGGTCAAACCAAGATCAATTAAGCATATAAACGTGTGAATACATCAAAGTAAAGTAGCGGAAATACTCACCTTGATCGGCTTTTGCGATGCGAAGACAACAAAAATTTTGCTCCAAGTTTTTCTTCCTTGTGTGTTTCAACCAAGGTCCTTTTGTTGTGTTCTTCAAGCTCCAAGCTTTGTGAATGATTCCATGCTCATAGATGGGTTTCCCTATCACCTTTGAATGACTCCTTGTGTGTGCTAGCACTCTTGAAAATTTGCAACAAATTTTCCTTTTGGTTCTTGAAGCTCTCGGCTTTGGCAAAATGGAGAAGACAAATGGCACAATGCCGAGTGAGAGAGAGAGTGAGATGGAAAAATGAATTGTTGACTTGTTATTTGATTTTCCAAAAATCAAATTAAGATATACCAAATGTTTGGTAATGATCCCATCACTTTCAACTATGTGTGTTTTACAAGTTTGTAATCACCCACCAACTTCCATCAACATAAAGTTGATTAAATGACTAGGTGATGTGACATGTGGGCCCCACTTGATTCAAAATGCGAGTGGTCCTGCAAAAACTCCCGAGCTCCGATTCGCTTATTCCGAATTAACGAATTTTCCGTTGCGACGTAATTAAATCAAATTTAATTAAATAATTATCCCTAGCAAAATTACTATTCATGTCGCTAATGAATTAATTCTAAATTAACTCGTTTGCCCGAATTAAAATCGAATTTTCATTCCGCGTCGAAATCTAATTTCGTATAATATATCAAATATATTATTTTATCGATTAATTCCGAATTAATCGTTCTCTCTCTTCAAATAGTATTTTATCCCAGATAAAATATCTCCGTAATTAATCATAGATTAATTTTCTCTCTCTTATAATTAATCCTAGATTAAATTATGTGCGAGTCATACGTCATCGGTGAATCTTCGGGAAGCGACCCATGAGATCCCCGAATATGTTGGTAGTAAATCCGGTCGTCGGACTATCCGAACACGTACGTACCTAGTACTACTTTTTTACCGATTTACAAGACATGGTTGGCTTCTAGCAAAGCACCGTGCCTACCCAATTCTCCAGAAATATTTTTAAAGGAATATATAATCTGTATCAGGCTTAAAATACATAATATTACGTATTGTGATCCAGTATCGGATGTCATGTGCTAGGCCTGGGGCTGGAATTGTGTCTGCCCCGTACGAAGCACATATCGGATCTCTGGTAACTAGTCTCTATAATCAGATAAACATGACCTAGTCATATTATCCCGATAGCTGCAGCATATAAGAGTACCAGTTCCTTATCCTACGTGATCATCATCTCCATATGACTGAAGTGATACTTCCATCTTGACATCACACCCAATACACTACGATTCTCAATATACCCAGAAGAGGCGTACATAGAACCAGTTAAAGCCCTGGACGACCAAAACCAAAGTATATTGATTGTTGCAAGTATTAGCGATGCAAGTCTCAGGTTAAGACCAAATACACCTACCCTGATTCGGACTTCCATAGACACATAGTCATACTACCAATGGAATTCCGAGGGGTCTATCCAGAGCGAAGCTGTTTCCGTACCATCGGTACACACAACCTCCTATCACACTTGCATAAGTATCCAATACTTAAATATATGATAACTATGCCGTTATGCTCCCACAACGCGCACAAGTGCGATACTAGTCTATTCCACATTATCGATGTCCAATCTCGAAAATACTACGACTATGGATGTTTTAATGATTAAACCTTAGTGGATTAATACTGTCTCATATCTTATTAATCTGGAACTAATCATATGGACTTTTATCATTTATGTATCTTGGTAAAACAATTACAAATGATAAAAGAGAATTTTCTTTGTCACATAGTTAATTTGTACAACAACACCATGTTCTGTACAAATAGTGATGTTATGGGTCATAACTGTCCAACAGTCAGGGGCTTTAACAGGTTCTATGTACTCCTCTTCTGGGTATACTAAGAATCGTAGTGTATTGGGTGTGATGTCAAGATGGAAGTATCACTCCAATCATATAGAGATGATGATCACGCATGATACGGAACTAGTACTCTTTAGTACTGCAATCATCGGGATAATATGACTAGGTCATGATTATCCGATTATAGAGACTAGTTACCAGAGATACGATATATGCTTCGTACGGGGAAGACACAATTCCAGCCCCAGGCCTAGCATGTGACATTCGATACTGGATTGTAATACGCAATACTACGTATACTACTCCTAACATAGATTACATATTCCTTGAAAGAATATTTTTGGAGAATTGGGTAGGCACGGTGCTTTGCTAGAAGCCAACCATGTCTTGTAAATCAGTAAAAATATGGTACGGGGTACGCACGTATTCGGATAGTCCGACGATCAGATTTACTGCCAATATATCCAGGGATCTCATGGGTCGCTTCCCAAAGATTCACTGATGACGTATGACTCGAACATAATTAATCTGGGATTAATTGGAAGAGAAGGAAAATTAATCTAGGATTAATTACGGAGAATTTTATCTGGGATAAAATTCAATTAATAGAGAGAGAACGATTAATTTGGAATTAATCGATAAAATAATATATTCGATATATTAAATGAAATTAGATTTCATAACGGAATTAAAATTAGATTTTGATTCGGGCGAACGAATTAATTTATAATTAATTCGCGAGCGACTTTAATAGTAATTTTGCTAGGCATAATTATTTGATTTAATTAAGTCACAACAGAAAATTCGTTAATTCGAAATTAACGAACCCGAGCCCGGAATGTGTTTGCGGTCCCACTCGGATTTTGACTTAAAGTGGGGCCCACAGTTGTCATATCACCTAGTCAACTTTATCAACTTTTTGTTGATAGAAGTTGGTGGGATTTTGATGGTTGCTTGTTTATTACACAAGCATTATTAAAATTGATGTGAAAGTGACCTATATCAATTTTTTAAGTTTGGTAATTGATATTATTGATTTTGGAAAATCAAAATACACAAATCACTCATTCTTCTCTCCATGGCCGAATTTGGCCTCCATTTTTCTCTCCAAATGCCGTGAGCCTAGGGCTTATTGGTTCTTGATTTTGCTTCAAAATCTTGCAAGCTAGCACTTCACAAGGAGTCATAAAAGGTGTTAGGGACACTAATCCATGAGTTTGGAATTCAAGGACAAGCTTGTAAGCTCAACATACATCAAATGAGAGCTTGGAGCAAACTTCAAAGGTTGGAATTTTTGTTATCTCCTACATCCACTTAGCCGATCAAAGTGAGTATTTTCCGCTACTTTACTTTGCGTATTCACATTTTTTATGCTTAATGATCTTGGTTATTGTTCTTAGAGAACCCAACAAAGAGGAACAAGAAAGCAACAAGGAAATTCAGGGCATTCGGGCACGAAGACAACATAACGAGAAAATAGTGGTGTCAGAGAATTGATGATAGTTGTGTGGCCTCAAGGCATGGACTAGCTGGCTAGGTTCCTGCAGAATGGACAACGACCCTTTCTCCTAAAAATTACGATTCTAATAAGCATATAGATATTTAACCAGACCATCACCGAGCTTGAGTGTTAAACAGGATGTGTGTCCACGGATTCCTATGGGATGTATATGCTCACTCCTTAACTTAAAGTTTAGTAAAGAGAAGGATCAGTTAAGAAGAGCAATTGACAGATAAGATGAGTTGTGAGATGGTTAGGTAGCCATAGTAAGATAAGCTAAGTCTGGTAGCCACCGCTGGATTAAGGAACCCTAAAAGAAGTAAATACTTAGAAGTACGAAGAGACCATGGGAATAATTTTGAAGAATATAGCAAACAACTTATGATATAGTCTCAAGGTATTGAGAAGGAAATATTAGGGTAAAAAGTAACCTCTGAACTAAAGATTTAGTAGAAGCTGTTTTAAGTAGTCAAAGTAGATAAAGTTTTCAAGAGAGTAAATGAGTTTAAGGAACTAGGACAAGAAATGAACCTTTGTAGTAGAGCAAGTCTCCTAGAAAAGATAACAATAGAGTATAATAGTATTCAGAGGAAGAATATAACGACCGCAGAGAATTAAGTAACAGAAATTAACAGGAAGGAATAAATAGACAGTACAAGAAAGTTGTTAGGAAGCATGGCTCTAGAAGGATTTTGTAGTAGATGATGAGTGATTGATTGTTGAAAATGATCAAGAGTGAGGTTCAAGAAGGCAAGCCAGACAAGTTTTAGCAGTAATACCCTTGTGTAGGAAGAGACAACATAAAAGTATACATGAGAGTTCTAGGCGAAGAGTATGTGTCACCGAATTACTGTAACACAATAGCCTCAAGATAAGTTCCCACCCTCCCAAACCTCGATAAAATTATGACAACAATGAGGAACTTTGATGTTGTCTCAAAATATTTCCAGAAACAATAGAATATGTGGTGGAAGAGATCAAAATAGAGAACCTTTAGATATAGTACAAGAATAAAATAGAAGAAGAAATAGTTCCAAGTGAGAGATTTAGAGAATGAGTTATCTAGATAAAACAATAAAGAGAGAGAATAGCGTTACAAATGACTAGAGATTTGTAGGAGATGGCATCTTTCAGAAAATGAGTCAGAGATATAGATCGTAGAAGTATTAGTTACCTAACAGAGCAGAGAAGTAAATGAAAATGTCAGCAGGCACAAGGTTTGGAAGCAAAAGTAGAAGAATGAAATAATAAGATTTCTTAGTATCAATTTAGATCACGGATAGAGGGTGCTTTAGCAGATTTATGGCGTAGTACGGAATCGAGAAGGTAAATTACTGCAATGTTGCAATTAGTTTAGTAGTTGAATCCTCATAATTCAGTAAAATGACATGGGTCTGAGTAACGACCGTTGGCGGCACTAGGATATGGAAAATAAGTAAGGGTCAAACACAGTACCCTATAAGTCCCGTATCAACTCGTACGTACACATTACATCGTGTTAAGAGTATGATATCCTCAGAGGGATAGTGCTTACTAGAATAAACAGATTTTAGCTTATTTCCGAAGTGTGTTTCCTAGTCCATTTCTAACATAGTTTATTCGCTGTAGAATCATCGCAGGAATCAGAGTTTTCTCAGCAAGCGAGTAATACCAGCCAGACTTCCTAACAGTGAGTGTACCTCTTTTCTCAGAACTGATTTTATTTACCAGTTTTGATTTAAGTCCAGACTTAATTTTAAAAAGCATATAGGGCGTTAGACCGAATTTTATTACAGATGTTCTTAAATTCAATGATGATTCAGAAAGATTGTTTTTTTAGCATGCGTTTTGTGCTAAAAATGTTTTCAAAGATGAGATTTATGATTTCGGGGCATGGGGAAAACCCACCCCAGTATGTAACTTGATACAGTATGGAATTGACGGATAGAAAGAACATGTGCACATGTAGAGGACATGGGGGACGGCAATATGTAACGCCCCCAGATCCTAGTTTAGGGTTAGGGGGATGGCGATACGTAACGCCCCTAAACCCTAGTTTCAGAGCTTGGAGGGTAGCATAGATCTGCACCCCCAGTTCTAGTTCAGTGGCTTGGGGGATGGCGATACGTAATTCCCCAAAACTACCTGTTTCAGGGATAGTAGTGGCATGTTTTGGGGGACGGTGATACGTAACGCCCCAAAGTCATGGATTTGCAATGTTGGCTCTAGTTAGGCATATGGGGGGACGATGATACGTAACGCCCACATGCGTCAGGTTTTTCAGATACAGACCTGTTTTCAGATTCCAGATTTTCAGTATAAAGCTTTCAGAAATTAGATTTTAGAAATAGTTTTCAAGAACCAGACTTGCAAAAGCAGTTTTCAGAATGATGAGTTTTATAAAGGAGATTTCGGTCACAGTATTAGAAAAGAGTTTTCATATAAAGATTTCTTCTGGTATTTTGATTTTAGAATCAAATGTTTTTATGTTAGTTTTCCAGTTTTTATATTTGTCTACTCACTTAGATCGTACAACGATCTAACCCCCCACTCCCAGTTTTCTGAGGTTGCAGGTGCTCTCGGAGGACGAGCTTGGGAGGACGGATACTGATGCAGTCACTAGGGTTGGAGTCCACCAGTTCAAGTCAGTCAAGAGTATAGCAAAGTCATGTATTAGTTAATTTTTTGTATCAGTCATTGTTGTAAGTATAAGTGTTCTCAACAAAGTTGTAGATTGCACTTGTTTTAAGAATATAACAATGAGTATTGAGATATAATTTATTTTAGTAAGTTGGGCTTGGGTCCCATCCATGAGATTGCATATAGAATGAACCTAACAGTTGTCAGAGAGTCAAAGGCTATGGGGTTAGTACGGTCTACCCCCTGCCGATAACATCTCTCGGACTTGAGGATGTTACATTCGTGTCTATAATCTACCCACCCGTAAATTATGACAACCACAGATAAACTCGCTGAATCATACAGGTCGAGGTCATTGCATACGTATAAACCCTCCGTCATAGGTATGCAGATTATCCCAGAGATATAGATATAAACATCAAATCTATATAGGTACAATTCAGTCGATGTATTTATTAGCAATCTTCTAAATAACACTCGGAAATTTCTTCTGAAATATACCACGCTCATGGATTTAACAGATTGTTAATCATATAATGGACACCTATGCCCTATACACAGGACTGATGAATCCTATCTTGATACACACAAGATATCATGAGCATGAGTCGACACCCAACGAACAGACGGAGGTCTGATCTTAATAGATCGGTGACGTGACTGCCATCTAAGTGCGAAGAATAACTCATATATCCACAGTGGTATCTCAAGTCATAGAATCACTATGCTACTCAACCCGAGAAGATTCCTATTGACGTTTGTGTACCATCTAATAGGTAATCTTCGGGGATTCATTTACTGTTTATGATGAGTGGTAAATGTATCACTATTTCCCACTCATTTGACCTAATATTTTGTATAATTTCTTGCGTTTTGTGAATATTTTGATGTGTTTTGTGTTATTTTATAGATAAATAAAGTTTCAGCTACACGTCTATACGAGTCTCCCGAGACTCATGGTTCATTGGGATAAATTATCAGACCAAGTCACGATATACGATATTTACTGGTCTCACCGAATTTTTACTAACCGACCCGTGTCAGTAAATCTTGACCAGGAACTTAATTTGATAATATATTTCTAGTAGTGACACTTTCCAATGACAATTACAAGCTATGTTGTAATTGTGCACTACGTTATATATTATCGGGTCTTTGTCTAATATATATATATATATATATATCACTAAACATGATTTAGTTTCAATCTAATGAATTAGATCGAATATATATAATAAAAGACAAGAGGTGCAACCATAAATAAGTAATATTATGGAAAAATGTATTGTTCGTATTCATGAATCGGACATAAATACGATCCGAATTTACGCTCCAAGCACTAACTCTAACAATTTCTCCCACTTGATCTAGTTCCAATCCATAGTATCATATGCACATCTTAATGTGTATCACATAGGTATAGTCCTCAAGAACTCACCTAGCACTCAAGAGGTAGGCAACAATGAGTAGGTTCGCTATTACATATTGAGTTTGTCCAACAAACCCAATTGTTTCCCTTAACCAGCATCATTTATATTTTGTAGAAACTAAGTTCTATATCAATATGACTCAGATGCCACATCAATATTATGCTACAGCTACTGAGTTGTCCAAGTATTTGTGGATCAAATCCAAAATACTATGCAGACAACCGCAAGCACAACACCAATACCAAACTTCTAATCTACAAGGTCACTATGCAACTTCATAAGTCAATACTTCATAAGTTGCATCTAATTCCACTCACAAAGTAGAATCCTCTGTGACACTCCTACTGTATATTTTCTGACTCTTTATGACATAGACTGTCTAATATCATGATTAGACTCAAAACTAATCTGACCCTAATGGTTGCGAACTTTATTCTCCATTAATTAGAAACTCGTTTTTAATATCTCAAAGATAATAAAGAACAGGTTTCAAGATACATCTTATGGTCTAGAGTGTATCAAAATAAGTCGAAACAATTACGATTAAATTGATATCTCTAATCACACTTAATATAGTATTCATTATGCCATCATCTTATGATGCATAAGATTGACTAGACATTATAATCAATTTCTCTTTCGACAAATGAATCATCTTTTACGAAAGATAAATATTATATATTATAGACACACTAACTGTCAAACAGTTATACTAACTGTCACACAGATAGTCTCAATGTGTCCTTTATTAGATCATATCTAATGTACGACTAATGGGAGCATCTCTCAAGTCTCATAGTTTTATATCATATATAAAACTTTATATCAAATATAATAGAGACCATTCCCACTGTTTTCATGGAGAAAATAAGACTCAGGTAAACCTTTTACCTCATAAACATATCATTATTACCTTAATAATGATAATGTCATTATGATGTAAAATACTAGAAAGAAAACAACAGAACCATTAAGTATCAAATACTTTGCAAATGATTCTGACATCCTATTGAACTTATATAGAAGAAATTAAAGGGTATTTTAATCTTATTAATAATGTAATTCCATTTATAGTTTATCACTCTCACATTTGACTTCAATAAGTTAAGTCTTTTCTACAATGGTCATATCTGATGTTACACAATAAGTAATAAATTAATTTTATTACTCGGAATCATAGAAAAGATATTCTATCAATTAGAATATAATATTCAATTAAATAGAATGAATGATAAACTTTTACTTGTATTCCTCGAGACGCAAGTACCTTCAATTATATAACCATTATACAAAGAAAGATTCAAATCTCAAACATTTCAAGATTCGAATTTTCTACTTGTACATATTATATACGTAACTGTAGAAACTAATGGCACATTAATTAAAATGTTGAATTACCGTTACTGGAGCATATTCCCAACAGTATTGAAACTAATTCGGCAACACTCAATATCAAACGAATCAAATCATATATAAGATTCAATTATTCCCACTTACCAATTCCATCAATATGGAATCGTGGAAGAATTATATTGAGTAAGAATCATATTCATTCAATAACCTTAGAACTAATTGCCTAAAATTCATATATTTGATCATATCAAACATCTTTAAACAATTCAAGAACTCACGATGAATTTTAAAGATACAGTTTTTAAAACTTCAGATCGAATATCTTTAAACCAGTCAAAATATTATATCCGTGTTTCATCAGAAACACGTAACTAAGTCATGACAATTCATTGTCTAAGTTACAAAGTAAAGAAAACTACCTTAAGTAATTTACAACTCATTAAAGTACATACATCCAAAGTATCAGTTTAATAAATTTTCTGGTCCAATGACAATCATTGGTTAAATGAGATTTAATCACCTTCCCGAATACAATATTCATTAAATGGATAAGGATATGTGGGGTGATCTAGTATCAGACCATCTTTTACCATATGGAATAAGCATCTAATAACTAAAGTGATAAAATCTCATAAAATAATGTTCTAAGTTATTTACTTAACCGAATATTTTTCTTAATGTTTATCTATTCATCAATGACACTACTTGTCGTTTTAAAATATGTAACAACTGTTTACAGAGAACAAGTAACTATATAATATTCACAAGTTCTGATATCAAATATCTAAACAATCATTCAACAAAATTTTAAATAACTAGACGGGAAATCTGATATCCAATATTTATAGTTGTCGTATTGTGAAAATTGATATTTTCTATACACAACTATACGCATATTCTTTCTTTAGCTTTATTATTTACCTTCAACTATTTACAACATTTGCAAATAATTGAAAAGCAAATAGTGTCTGACACGTGACCTCTGAATGTCACTAAAGCCAAGAAATATCATTATCAGATAAACAAATATTTAATGGGATTTTCTTAATGCCAGTGAAGAATCTCGAGAAGTGAACCAATTCATGTCAGTCTTTACTGCATAAGAAACTATTCTGTCTAGAATGATTATATCATAGTCTATTCTAATCTAGAACCTATTCTAGAAATCTGCAACATATCTGAAGTCAGAAAACATATATAAAATATGCATGCAGTGGATAAAAGTTTAATTCTATTTAAATAATAGATAAGGAAAATAATAAGCGATAATTTTCATAATATCACACACTGCATTAGTTATGGATTTTTAACCTAGCAATGCCTCCCACTAATTTTCGTAACACCGTAATCCCCATGGAAAATGAGAATTCAATAATGAAATCGAATTCCATAATGGGAAGTGGACCCCATAAATATACTTCGACTCACAGCTTCGGCACGTTCTCGCCTACGTATATTCACGGGTAGAAAACTCATTGTCAATCACACTCACTGTGACTTCTGATTTTGTCCTGACCGTTTCTTGTTGTGACAGCTTTGGCACGTTCTTAGGAGGCGTATTAAGGCTTCACTTGTCAATGACAAACTCAAGCTACCGATGTAGTCCTGACAGTTTTGGCACGTTCAGGATTTCCACTTTCACTTGAATTTGTCTCTTATCATATAAGTTCTACCGGCGCAAATGAACTACCTTCAACCATAACTGCATAGTTTTGGCACGTTACATCTATAGCATCATGAAAACATTTACATCCGTATTGACAAGGCAGACGAAGAAACAAGTATTCCTAATACTAGTCACTTTATAAAACCTTATTTAATGATGATTTTCCTAAAAGATGTATTTCACTTTATTTAATCAAATTAAATAAATAAATGCATGTATAAAATAAAGATTAGATTAAATATAAAATTTAAAGGGCTAATCATATCAGGGGTAGAGAATCAGACTCGCTCTGATACCATTTTCTTGGGGTTTAATCAGGGCAACGCAGCGGAAGAAGCGATGTTTGGGCGAAATCGTAGTTTAAAATTTTTAAACTTACGAAAAAATTATTCAATATCCAATATTAATAATTCATTCATATTTCACCTAAAATTATTTATTCGATATCATATAACGACATAAATAATATAACAAGTCCGCGAAACTTTTACGAAAATATTTTCCGCAAAATAGCATAAAACGTGTTTCCGACCGAACCGACCGACAAATGCATATGGGAACTACCCAAGTCAGCCCCAAAAATATTTAGACAGTTCATTGACTGCCCGAACATTGACCAGTTCACTGTTTGGGCAGTCGTTACCTGATAACGCCATTTTTCATTATTTTCACGTAATTTCACTCCGAAATAATTTACGGTGATTATTTTTCTTGGGCAATTAAAATTGTAACATCCCCACTACGGGAATATTACCGGCTACCAACAGATCCCACCGTCGCCTAAGCCTCTAACTCATGTACTAGAACACTTGTTCTTATTTTAATGCTATGTAATGTTTTACTCAATCATACATGTAACTAAATAACTTAAATAAACTTTAAATGTGAGATCATGAGCATATGTACATATATATATATATATATATATATATGTGTGTGTGTGTGTCCGAAAGCATTTATAATAAGTATACAACGTCAAACACAAGTCAATGATACAACAAAATGACTTCCCAAGAACTACATTCTACATGAACATAGATCTGGAAAGATGGACCTGATGAGTGAGTGCAACATAACACTTGTCCTCGAACTGGATCTCCAAAAATAGCATATGGCTCACCAAAAGAAGAATTCTACAAAATAACTGGCAATAACACTTGGTCACAAAGGAATGTCCTTACCTTGTGCCAATCAACATCTGGCCATGGAGGAGATGCTTTGACCCCATGCCAACTAATATAACAGAGAAATTCCCTAAAAGCAATAAAAAGCAACAATTATATACCCTAAAGGGGGTGAATTGGGTTATTGTCTAATAATACATAATTTAAAATATTTATCGATTTTAACTAGATTTACCGATTAAAGCTTAGGTCGATTTTCTCTATCTTAATGTATCGCCTATATGAAAGTTTCTAAATAATAATAAACACATAAATAATCAAACTTGCAATAAGAAAAGCGTTTAAGGGTTAGAGAAAATGAGACCGTGATTTATATTGGTTTGGCCAACAATGCCTACGTCCACTCCCCCAAGCCGCGCTTGAAGATTTCCACTATCAACCAAGTTTAAGTGGCTCACCTGCAACCAAGAGTCTTACACACTAAGTTCACTCTAAACTTTCACACTTTGAGTTTTAGATAAAGGCTTTTGTCCGTAGGCTTACTCGAAAACCTTTACCATATGAGTTTTATATAGATGCTCACTCACAAACCTATCACAAATATTTGAATAAAAGGATTTACAAACACACTTGAGTACTCACAAAGATAATGAAGATTCTAAGTGTGAGTTTCTTACCTAAGTGTTCTAAGCTCACTACAAAGATTAAGAAGATGTAGTGTGTAAGCTTGATATATGAGAGTGTATGATTATAAAGGTTAAAGAAAACTCTAAGTTTTTGCCTTAGTGTAATGTATATAAAGATTCTCTAACATTGTAAAAATGAATTAGGGCTCTGTTTATAATAAAATATAAAGCAGCCCCACTTCCCCTGTCTAAGACCGGTATGCCGGTCTCCAGACACTAGTATGCTGGTCTGACATAGTAACGACTATATTACCGTTTGAATATACCCGTTGGGACCAGTATAGAGTCTGTTTTTATCCTCACCGGTTTAAGTGAGCTTGTGCATCAATAGGCTCACCAGTATGGATACCGGTATAGGAACCAGTATGGTCCATGCCGATTCTAGTATGTATAAAAGCCCTAGACTCATCGGTATGGTGGCCGGTTTGATATATGCCGGTTCCAGTGGCTATACAAAACAGAGCATTAGACCGGTATTGTCACCAGTATGGTACCGGTATGCTGGTCATGGTACAAAATGTAGAATTTGAAGGCTTAAAATATTTTACACATGATCATGATGCATCTATATGAATGTGCATGTGTCCTATGAGCTTAGGTACTTAGATAAATAATTCACATTCGCGCTCTTCACCACCAACATGCTTTGACATTTTTTGTAATGTCTCGCTAATATGCGTCGAAGACTTCAAATGTTGACGTGATCAAAATCCATCACGCAATTGTGTCGCTAACAATCTCCCTTTTTTTTTATGATGGCAACCTTTAAAACTTATGAAGCTTTGAGAGTCCAAATTGTTGACTATTTTACTCCCCATCAATATTAGCTCCCCCTCAATGTGTGTCTTCAATATAATGCTATAACACTTAGACAAACACATTAACACATTTTCTCCCCCTTAATGCAATGGTGAGGGTAATACAAGTTTTAACCTCATTTCTAATGATTTCTCCCCCTTTGACATTATCAAAAAGTGGAGAAGCAAAAATCAGGTTCTAATGAGATACCAATTAATATCTGCATAAACATATGAAAGCTCATTTGCATGAACACTTTAACATTTTCAATGATTTTTCCTATTTTTCTCCTTTTAGCCATATAACGTAAAAATTATGCATAATTCATCAAAATTTTACCAATTGAAGTAAATATCCATGCATTTTATTTTCAAATAATTAAACTCAATGACAAGTCTTTATTCATGTTAATTGATCAAATGATTCACATATATGTCATATAACTCAATAAGTTTTATGTGACACCAATTGATACTAAATGGGCTTTATTATATGATTTAGGCATTTAGATTATACCAAATGAAAATTAATTGTAAATACAATTTGTCTAATCACCTTACGCTTCAATATTTTATACCAATTAAGATATACAAACTACTACAAGTTGGAGGAAACTGTACCAATGTTTCCATAAGTACGGAGTTTACCTTTTACCGTTGGATCCACCAATCTATGTCGAGTCTTTTGGGATTGTTTTTGCAATTCTCATTAAGATCATTCCCAAAAGTCCCCCTACAAAATTGTTCAAGTATATTTTAGTACCCAACATTTCTTGGGTCTATGTGATTAATTTTGATTCCTTGATGAATCCATGCATTTCTAATCACATTTTTGTTCATACACTCAAAAGATTGTCCCTTTTTATTGCATGCATAACATTTGATATTTTCATTTTTAGCCATATTTACATGAGAATTAGATGTCTTAACAAAATATTTCTTTAAATATTTTTGTTTAATGTAAGGCCTATATCTTAATCCTTCGTAATTTAACGACAGAACATATTCCGTCTCTGTTTAGAGACGGAACAATTCCGTCGCTATTCTGTTTCTATATTAGCGACGGAAAATATAATCCATCGCCATTATTTTTGCGACGAATAGAATAGAGATGGAATTTTTCCATCTCTATTCCGTCGCTAGTACCCCAGTAGTGACGGAATAGAGACGGAAAAATCCGTCTCTATTTCACAGTTTTCTTGTAGTGTTCCTTTTAAATGCATATTTTTGGGATTTAATTAGCATATCGAAATTTTTCTTCCCCAATGTGAATTTAGCTATTATATCATGCAAATCTATAACCTTTTTGGTCAATTCAACAATTTCATTTAGAATAGATTCACAATCACATATTTTTTAGCTAGATGGCATATTTGATATTCTATTTTCAAGTTCTAGCTTTTCACTTCTTAAACATGAAATTTCCATTTCATGCTTTTCATTTTTCTCAATAACTGATGCATGATCATTTAATAATATTGAATGCTAGATTCTTCCTTATTCTTTTCTCATCTTCCTCTTTTTTATCCATTTTGATCTCCATTTCATACTCTAGCAATTTTCCGACCAAATCATCAAATTTCAAAGTGTTCATGTCGTTTGCTTCTTTGATGGAGGAGGTATAGCTTCTATATTCTTTAGGGACTGATCTAAGAATCTTTTTTCATTTGATCAGTTGCCCCAATGATTTTCCCTAAAGCACTTAGATAGTTTATAATAACTGTAAACCTCGAAATCATGTGATCAATTTCTTTATTGCAATCCATCTTGAAGCTATCTAATTCACACATGAATCGGTTGATCTTCGAATCCTTCACTTGGCTTGTGCCCTAATTGACCATCTTTAAGGACTTCCACAAATCATATGCATTTCCACATTCCGAAAGCTTGTTTATTTGACTCTGGTCAATAGCACAAAAGAGTTGGTTGAGTGCCTTAGTATTTTGTGAGACAAGTTTAAAATCCTCATCTTATACTAAATTTGGCTTAGAAATTTCAATACCATTGCTATTCTTTTTCATTGGCATATGTGCACCTCGTGTAATAACCTTGTAGGATTGCACATCAACGGCTAGAAGGTAGTTCAACATCCTCATCTTCCAATAATTGTAATCGGTTCATGTGTAGAAGGGAGGTCTAGTGGTTGAAACTCTTTCGGCAAGATTTGATGAGTTGCTTGTAGATGTCATGATCGCTTTCTCTCGGACGATTAAGTCTTTCTTGAGAATACCTCGCTCTGATACCAATTGAAATTATGTACAAGCAGTAACAATTAATAACTATATACCAAGAGGGGGTGAATTGTATTATTGTCTAATAATGCGGAATTTAAAATATTTATCAATTTTAACTAGATTTACCGATTAAAGTTTAGGTCAATTTTCTCTATCTCAATGTATCACATATATGCAAGTTTCTAAATAATAATAAACACATAAATAATCAAACTTGTGTAGGAAACTACTTTCCTTAGCGCGGCAGAAGTTGCTTGGTGGTGGCACGGGCTCCAGTATGGATCTTTAAAATTTTCTTTACCTTCTCCCTTTATGTAGTAGCCGAAATCAATCCTTTGATATCCAACGCTTGGATCAACCACTCGATCTTCCAAACTATAACTCGAAACCAACAAACCGAAGTGTGGGCTTCACTCACAAAGATCAAAACTCTAAACAATTTAGAGAATTAAGATGTCATAATGGTATTTGGCTATTGGAAATTCAAACACTCTCACAACACTTGTGAATGTTTGAACCCTCTCTATTTTCTCTCACAACACTTGTGTGAATGAATGGAAAATGTTAACCTTAAAAAGTGAGAGAAATGGTAGAGATTATATTCTCTTACACAAGCCAACTAACCTTGTCATTAAGCAATTAATGCTTTCTTGCAATGGCCAACACAAAAATGTGAATGTCATACCAAAACATAAGAAATGATAAGTTAAAGACAAAGACTTTGTCATTAAGCATCCAATGCTTTCTTTCAATGGCAAACACATAAATGTAGAGGCCGTACCAAAGCATAAAAATGGATTAGCTAATAACAAAACTATTAGGTGTATACAAGCCACCTAATAGACATAATAAATTAGAGAGCATGGTAAGCCATATGGCTTTGTCTCCTAAGGTAAATAAAAATCACTATCTCAATAATGATTAAATTACCTTCAGTTATGTTATAGTAATTATCTCATAATTATTACTAACTTGATTATCTCATAATCAAGACTTGATTATCTCATAATAAATTAATTCTAGAAAACATTAAGTTAAACTAATTTAACATAGTTTTCATTTGTGACAATAAATATTATTAATCTCATTAATAATATATAAATATAAAGTGAGCATATTATTAGAAAATCTAATAATATTAGGTTTGCTACAGTTAATCGAGCTAGCACGGGGAACAAATGGACCTATGGTTCTGAGCTCCAATAATTCCGAAATATTAATTAAACTATTTAATCAAATATTACGAATTATAAACTCTGTGTTATTCCACTAAAAACTCAAAGTTGAACTCATGTTACCGTAGAAGGATAAAATAAACCGAACAACTTTGGTTTCCATCGATATAGTCATTACATATGGATATAGCTCTTCACGAATATCCCATATATAGAGCCGGGTCAAAAGTCCATTAAACCCCTCTAAATATTTTGTCTCTTAAACACCATTGATTCTATAATGAACAATTAATTCATAACAATTATGAATATAAAACTTTCTATTCGTAATAGAAAATTTGAGCGCTCAAATTGTTCAAGTCTCAAATCAACTCTTAAAAGAGATAATCTACTGCTTCTCTCGTAAGAATGAGTGATTCCATATCTATGTAAAACGTTCCCAGCTACACACCAAACCATATCCCCAAAATACGTAGTTATTAGCCGGGAATGCAACAACACCTCACCACATAGTAAATCAAAGGATATAGCCTGTCATGCAAGAGTTCGTAGTATACTCAGGATTAAGATCGAATCCATATATGACCATCTATTAGATCAAATTAATTTCTTCGGTTGAGGATATTAAAAGAAATTCGTATTTATCTGAGTCCAGTCCTATATGATCTCATCATACAAGGTGCATTCATTCCCATGTCACTACATGAACGATCCCGGATCAAAGTCGTCATACAAGTATAGAATGGACCGCAGCTATAGATAAACCACAAAGAAAGTACCATCTTTGTTTGCTCTCTATGGACTATTTAGATTACTAACTTCAGACTTAAATCCTCTTGTGCATCAAACATACACTAAGTCTGAAGGTACAATAGTAATCAAGGTAAACAAGACAATTGGATAATATGCGAAATAAATCAAACAACTTTGATAAAATGAATAATGCATTTATTATTATTACAATAATCAATTTCGTTTACAATACATGAAGCTTTATGACATAAATCTCAACAACTTGCAATAAGTAAAGAGTTTAAGGTTAGAGAAAATGACACTGTGATTTATAGTGGTTTGGCCAACAATGCCTACGTCCACTCCCCAAGCCGCGTTTGAAGATTTCCACTATCAACCGAGTTTCCATGGCTACCCGCAACCAAGAGTCTTACACACTAGGTTCACTCTAAACCTTTACACTTTGAGTTTTAGATAAAGGCTCACTGAAAAATCTCAAGTATGAGTTTTGTCCATAGGCTCATTCGACAACCTTTACAATATGAGTTTTAGATAGAGGCTCACTCACAAACCTATCACAAGCATTTGAATAAAAAGATTTACAAACACACTTGAGTACTCACAAAGATAATGAAGATTTTAGTGTGAGTTGCTTACCCAAATGATCTAAGCTCACTACAAAAGATTAAGAAGGTGTAGTGTGTGAGCTTAATGTATGAGAGTGTATGATTATGAAGGTTAAGAAAAATCTCTATTTTTACCTTATTGTAATGTATATAAAGGTTCTCTAATATTGCAAAAAGGAATTGGGGCTCTATTTATAATAAAATACAAAGTAGCCCCGCTTCCCATGTCTGAGACCGTATATATCGGTCTCTAGACACCGGTATGCGATCTGGCATAGTAACGGCTCTCAATGGCTATATTAGCTTTTGAATATACTTGTTGGGATCGGTATGGTCACCGGTATGAGTCTGATTTGGTCCTCACCAGTTCTATTGAGCTTGCACATCAATAGGCTCACCGGTTGGACACCAGTATAGGGATCGATATGGTCTGTGCCGGTTCCAATATGTATGAAAGGCATAAGCTCACCGGTATGGTGGCCGGTTTGATATATTCTGGTTTCAGTGGCTATGTAAAACATAACATTAAACTGGTATGGTCACCCGTATGGTATCGGTATGCCGGTCACAGTACAAAATGCAGAATTTGAAGGTTTAAAATATTTTACACATGATCCTAATGCATCTATATGAATGTGCATGTTTCCTATGAGTTTAGGTACTAAGATAAATAATTCGCATTTCATTTAAATCCCTAAGCTAAGACTAAACAAAATTTTCTTCGATTTGCTGCTAGTATTCACATTCATTCTCTTCACCACCAATATGTTTCGACAACTTTTTGTAATGTCTCGCTAATGTGCATTGAAGACTTCAAGTATTGACATCATCAAAATCCATCACGTGATTGTGTCGCTAACAAACAAGGCCTCTGCGGACGCAACCAGCCCGAGCCAGTAATATCAAATAATGGCCTTGGCGAGACGCAACCCAGCCCCGAGCCAGCAATAACAATTGGCCACAAGGGAATATCCCTCTTGTACCAATCAATGCTCGGCCATGAGGGAGATGCTCCGACCCCATGCCAGCTAGTAATATAAGGACTTGGTGAGACATAGCCCGACTCTCATCCAATAATCTCACAATGGCCTCGGCAGAACGAATGCTACCCCGAGCCAACAATAACACTTGGTCACAAGGGAATGTCTCTTCCTTGTGCCAATCAATATATGTCCATTGAGGAGATGATCTAACCCCATGCCAACTAATATAACAGGGCCTCGGCGAGACGCAACCCAGTTCCGAGCCAGCAATAACACTTGGCCACAATGGAATGTTCCCTCCTTATACCAATCAATGCTCAGCCTCGAAGGAGATGCTCTGACCCCATGCCAGTTAACAATATGAGGACTCGGTGGGAAATAACCTGTCCTCGATTTCACTAAGGGCTTATCCAAAAGGGAATATCTTCAACCTCCGGTGACCCCTATGGAGCTTGGTAAGGACGTCTCGCGCCAAGTCCTTAATAAAATAAAAAACAGACAAAAATAAGACAATGCACAATGGGGATGATATATCACATATCTTGCATTGACCCAAAAACAAATAGCGAAGGTACCCAAAACAGCGTTCTATCTTGGGCCACCCAAAATAACAATTTTGAACCTTACAGTCTAACGTCCCGATAAATCGAGCTACGGATCTAGGGGCGGCCAAATCCATGAGAATCTTCTCATGCTAGGTAGGCCCCTAGCAGAAAACGCCACAGAGTCCTTCTAACCTTTCTCGTGCTATCCTCATAAAGTATCCAAAATAGGGTGGCCACCGCCACGGGGGCATTCTCCCTCCCCGTGCTAGGCATGTCCCGAGGCTGCAAATGCCACAGAGGCTCTTAGGCCTTCCTCGTGCGATGGACCTCCATCACTGGGTGGCAAACATCGTGGGGGAATTATCCCTCCCCACGCTATGCAGACCCAAATGTGTCATAGTAGCTGGGTTATTTTCCTTCCATACGTGCTACAGTTGACTGAGGGCACCAAACTCCATGCCGGGCCTCCCACCAAACGTGTTATAGCTACCCCGAGTGTCGAACACCACACACATCTTCATTTACTTCAATACATACGTGCTATGGTTACCTAGGGGTGCCAAATGCCACGTCGGCCCTTTCGTCTAACGTGCTATGGTTACCTCGAGATGCCAAACGCCACGCATGTCTTTATGTTATATTCCTAAAAAATGCAGGTCTTTGAGTAGTCATGCTCTGACCCGGGAGTTTAGTAATGACACCAGGGAATTGTGTGTTGTGGGGGGTTTTATGCTCTTCACATATGTTCTCAACTCTTGGTGTATCCCGGCCAAGCGTATCTCGTAAAAATATTAAACACAGTTTTTTTCAACCCGATAAATAACAAGAAATGCGATCAAACTTTTATTTAAAAGAGAAAATCTTATTCATTATGTCCTTCTAACAACTCTTTGAGGGCCATTCTAAGAGATGCTCTTATTAAAAATATATGTCTCATCATCTTTGAACAATTCTTTAACAACATTCTTCTGACCCGAGCTCCTTGGAGAACTTGGAGACTGATAGGTCAGAGAGCGGCTACAAGTTTCTCTAGGAGACTTGTTCAACATCAGCATCAAAGGCATGAAGAAATCTGTCAACCTCAAACTCCTGACATTGCATTTCATTCACTAGCTTGACGCCAAACGCTCCGCCTCTATATAATAATGCGCCCGGAAACCCACCTCTCATACATAATAAGCTGGAGGCACTTATGAAAACTGATCGAGTGCCCATTGTGCATCGGGCCCCAACTGTTCCACAGTGACTGTTGTTGCCATGGATCCAAAGGTTTGGCAAGTCGAACAATAGCCACAGCTTCCTTAGGACGAGCTTGTTCATTCATAAGGGGTGGCGTACAGAAGCCACCAACTCTCGTCGTTATATTTGAATCGACAGCTGAGTCCTAATTGGTGATTTTTGGTCACCTCTTTTACATTTCATTCGATAGCTCAATGATGAGTTAATGAAATTATTTCCTCAACATCTCATTCATCCATTTCGTTGTTGAACCCTCTGAAGATCTGTGGTTCATGTCTCTTGTTAGTGTGTTTGCTATTTTTTGTACCTTTCCTCACAAACGGCGCCAATTGTTGACGGTCGATTTTCATTCCAGGGGTAGTTCTGGAAGAACACTCCTCAAACGATCTTTCATCAACAATGAATTTGTTTGGTTTTGGGACCAAATACAAACTTAGCAAGAGGTAAGAAAGCACACAACAAATAAAGGATTTAACGTGGTTCGGTGGAATGGATCCAACCTACGTCCACGGACATAAAGAAAATGAAACTTGTATTACGTGGTGGGGTGGGACCGACCTCTCTATACAAGTGCTCGAATTTGACCGACCTGTCATTGTTCTGCCTTACATATTTCTTTGGTCTCTTTTCTTACAAGTATTCAATGAGTATAATTTTCTAACCCCCTACAATGATCTCCCAAACCCTTTATATACTAGGGCATATTATACTAATACAATGTCCTCGTGACGTCAACCACGTGAGTCTGCCATCAATGCCAAGGCTCTCTGCCCCACCTGCTCTGCGATCAGTAACCCTACAGTCTGACACACATGCCCTTCTGACGCCTATATCTCATTAAATCATGCTACTATTTGCCACTGACACACGTTACCTAGTGTCAAAAGATTAACTAGCCATTTGCTTCAATCACATCAGACCTTTTATAGAGTGCGAGTCCTTATGCCAGATTCCAACTGTCCGATCATGATTATGTGATTAAAAGCCAACACCCCGACGAGCTACCAGGTCAGGAATCAAGAGCGATGGTTGCCGAGCAATCAATTATCTGAGCTGTCCTAAACATCTTCACTCCTCGGATCGGATGAAGTACATGAACCGACCCGACCCTCGATTCTCAGAAACTCTGAAACGTAAATCTCTTTTATACCCTTATTGCTTTTCTGGGTTCCTGGTACCCAATAACCTCCATCAACAGTTACTTTCCGTTAAGTAAATCAATATAGTACATACTGCACTCAAAGCAAAAGGAGGGCACTTTCTATTTTTATATAAACTTATGTACCCTCGGGCACAAATTTTCAACATAATGTGTGTATAATCAGTTTCCAATCCTGATGTTCGGACGAATTTTTCCGTCCTGATATACTCAAGGTACTAGTACTTTGCATGCATCCAGACGAAACTATCATCCGGACATCCGTATTGAAAAATCATTACATATATAAATATATATGTATGTATGTATGTATGTATGAAATTACAGATTTGATAGATTCAAGAGAAGTTCAAACTGGTAGAGGAGCTAATCAAATTTGTACTTTGCAATGACCTGCAGCTACTCAATGGAGCTCTCATTTCCATTCGGTCAAAAAGGTTAATTGATATGTTCAATTGGTGGAGTTGAATAGGTTTACTGAACAGACAATTAATGGAACTTCTTATTCTTAGTTAAGCTTTAAATCCTATTGATCCATTTAAGTCATTTAAAATTGAAGATATTTACAATCTTGCTGAGAGATTTTATCCTGAAGATTTCACTTAAATTGAGCTACAGGCTTTGAGAAGACAATTGGAATGCTTTGAGATTTTGATGTAGCTCATCTTCAAGAGTTTCATACTATTTTTTCTCTTTTTAAATTACGTCGAAAATTAGTTGAAACAAAAAAAAAAAGTAACAGATTTATTTATTGATTGATAGATTGATTCGTTTAGTATTAACTCTTCCTATTTCAATAGCTGCAACCAAGAGAGCATTTTCTAGTATGAAACTTATTAAGACACCACATCCTAATAAGATGGAGGACGAGTTTGTTTCAGATTATGTGGTTGTTTATATTAAAATAGAAATTACTGACGGTATTGATTTAGATTCAATTATATATTATTTTTATTCTTTTAAACATCATAGGTCACAATTTTGATAGTGAATTGTGTTTTTTTTTTTCAAAAATTACCATAGAATTTATTTCACAATTTCATATTAATAAAATTCCCCATTACCATAGAATTTGTTCAAAAAATATATTTTATCCCGGCTTAAAAAAAAAAAAGCCTAACTACGCCACTGCAATCTCATGATTCTTGAGACAGTAACATGATTCACAAAGCTCTTTTGGGGAAAAAAAAAGAGATTGTATGTTTTTGAGTAGAACTACAACTACTCATCCTTCTCATTCCTCAATTTTACAACTGTTTATATTTCGGCCCACTATACTTTTGAATTAAGTGAAAATCAAAGCGGATAGTTTAATTGGAAATCGACAGAGTGATTTACGATTAATAAAAAATAATCGGTAAATAATAATAAATAGTCAAATCTTGGATTAGTGAAAAAAAAAATAAAAGATTAAAAAGCAATAAACTTTTAAAAAAAAATTTAATTGGTCATAACTTAAGAACTTGTATTTATTAGTAAGAAAACGAAAAAAAAAAGTATACTATTTAATAATTACATATATTAATATAATTATTTCATAAATATCAGGGCCAATTGAGATTTGAGAATGCATGGCTTAGCTTAAAGATGAAAGAAAATGTTATTTTAAAGTATCGAAATAGTTTAGAACATGACAAACAAAGTTGGGGACTGTGTGGGTCACTCTAAAAGTTAGATTGGGCTAAACATAATGGGCTTATAAAATAATATTCTTTCCCATAATGTCCTTTAACTCGAGCTCACTTCAACAACAACGACCCTAATGCCTTGATTTATTATAGAAACAAGCTTCTTATGGTTTTTTTTTTTTTTTTGGATAATCGGGGTTTCCTGGCCAGCTTACGCGTACCTCGACTAATTCCCGGGACCTGTGCCCCGTGTCCTCAGAAGTTTCCCAACACAGATTATGGTAAATCGCTGGCTTTTCATACCAGGGGACATGACCCCAAGAAAATGCATCTAGTGGGATTCAAACCTTAAACCTGAGAGGGAACAACCACTCAAGCCTAGAACATTTACCACTTAGGCAAACCCTTGGGGTTATCTACTTATGGTTTGATACACAGATTTAAATCATTTTAGTTCAAATTTGAATGAATTTAAAATATTATGCATATTTAAAATTTAAATTATTTTCAATAACAATCCAATTTGCGAAGAGACACGGTGGGGGCATGATAAAAGATTTGCTGGAGTCGACAGGCGACAGTATCGACTGTTTGAAGATTTGGAACATTTCCAATACCCACTTTGCATCAAACGTGGGGGCATGGATTGGCCCAGCATTATCTTCCTATTAAAATTATAAAACAAAATCTCAATTCAAATAATCAGAAACTATTACTATGTGCAATATTTTTCTTTTTATAATGGTGTCACTGCTACACATGTCCTGTCATTCACTCAAAAAAAATAATTAATAAAAATAAAAATAAAAGGAATTTGAATCATTTTTTTCCCGAAAAAAATGTAAGTATGAATCTGACTGATCGATTGCGTGCAATCTTGGACATTGATGATGGTAAAATTGACCATAGAAATGGACCGACAAAACTTTTTGGCCAAAAAAGATTTCAAATTCGAGAAACCGAAGGTGTCGGCACCGAGTATAAAGAGACTCTCTCAATTAATAATTATCATATATTTCAATTATTTTAAAATTAAGATATGTGATATAAATTGATTGAATAATTTTATAATCAGTGATTATCATGTATCGTAATTATTTTAAAATTAGGACTCATAATATTATTTAATTGGATAATTTTATAAGATTTGTCCCATGTAAAATTTTCCCATAAGAAAGATATGGCAACTGGCTGCTGGCAGCTGCAATTGAGTAAAATGCTGGGCATAAAATTAATTTTTTCAGATAATGATTGCTTAAAGCTGGATATGGCAAACCAACTTTATCAATCCGATTTTGTCGCAAAACTTTATAATCGTTTTAAATCTTAAATAATATAGGTAAATTTATTGTATATTTCGAACTCAATTTTAATTCAAACTAAAAATTATCTGGAATCATCAATTACAAATACATCATGATCTAGGCTTAGCTAGTAGAGACTGTGGTGTTGGGTTGGCTGACGTTTTTAAAGCACACTTAACAATTGTGCAAGATAGACCAGGAAACGATTCCAATTTGGAATCGAAACCGAATCGGAAACGAATCATAAGAAAATTGTAACTTTAAGATTCGGTTCGGAACCGAAACCAAACCAAATTTTTTTTTTTATTTTCCCCATAAAAAATAAGGAATCGAACCGAACCGAACCATGGTTTGATCTAGTCTAAGGCAACATTTTTTGCATTGGCATGGCAGCTATAAAAAAACGTTTTTCTTTTTTTAAAAAAAAAAATTAAAGAAATATGAAATTCATTCATAATAAAACATCATAAAAAATATAAATACAAGATTTTATCAATTCGAATATAATACTTAGGAAAAACCTAAAACTTAAGTTCAGGATAAAATCTGACAACGTAAATTTTATGCATTATGTAATCCCTATAACTAGACAAAATTCGAATTCACACCAAATTCTAATAAAGTTCTAGATGAATTACATATTCGGCCTGATTTCCAACCTCTCGCCGGGAATCAGTGAATACAAATTTATAACTAGAAAGGAAAACACAATATACAAAATAAATATAAAATTATTACAACAACTTAATAAAATCATTACAAAACATAAGTTTGGAACTGATTGCAAGATTCAATTTTCAGTTGCACATATGTAGGTTCGGTTTAAAATTTCTGAACCAGTCTGAATGAACTAATTTTCAATTGTGTAACCAAATCAAACTGTTAACAGACGAAAATCTCGACCATAGAATGAAATCGCCCTGGGACTAAAGAAAGAGCGAAGGGAAGAAGGGCGATGGACCGAAGGGTGACAAAGAGCGTGGGGCGATCAGACCAGCGGTTATGACGAAAACCCATGATGCGGTTACGTTTAGGACGAAAACCCATGATACGGTTACTTCCACGATCATGGCAGTTGGACAGTTTTCCTCCACAACCAAGCAGTTGAAACGCGCAGCTCAGCCGTTACAAGCACGATCCAACAACTGCAGGGAGATACTGGAACCGCTTAAAACGGTTGACAAACTTCACTATAAGAGCTTATATATGCCAAGAGAGAAAGCCCGATCAAATGAAGACTCAAATGAGCATATTTTTATTTTTCATTTCTTAGATTGTAACTTTAGGATTGTAACTTGTGTGCTTGCGCCCC
Source organism: Zanthoxylum bungeanum (assembly GCA_019454045.1). Taxonomy (NCBI): domain Eukaryota; kingdom Viridiplantae; phylum Streptophyta; class Magnoliopsida; order Sapindales; family Rutaceae; genus Zanthoxylum; species Zanthoxylum bungeanum. Next base: position 17,684 of record SKCR01046097.1, on the reverse strand, counting down.
TTGGAGGCTTATTCGCTCAATCAAACGCCCCTTGCTGGGACTTTGTCTCAGGAGGTTTGAACCTTACACGCTCTTCTTTCTTCACGCATAAAAATTGCGCAAACAGTTTTGGCGACCACAGTGGGAGGATTGGTGTAAGGAGTGGAGATGCCTCCGAAAAGAAACGCTCAAACTGGCTCAACTGCGGAGGAAGGAGGACTGGAGCAAACCAACCAGCCCAACGTTCCAGCCTTAGTGGGTCAATTCGAGGGTCTAGCAGATGTTAATCGGTACGAATCTATGAGAGAACTCAGCCCTAACGCGGTGCGCCCGTTGTTCGGTGAATTCACACAGGATGTTGTCGAACAGGTTAGGCTTCAAAATACGCATGTCATAGATAAATTCATATCAACTACCAATTCGCATTAGAAAACATGGCTAAACATCTAAGCTCGGTGAATGAATTAATGGCCGAATGTGTAAACGGCGGGACGGTACTGCCGTGGACTACGCCCCTCCCTGCGGCGAGCATCAGGAGGCCGGTCCTAGTAATGTTCCTCCACAGGGGACCAACATCCCTACCGTTCTCAGGGGAGGAATAAGTCCTGGAGGCAATGGCCCACAATTAGGCCGAATATACACCAAGGGCCAAATATGGCACTGAAGTGGTGTTTGTTGCCTCAGGGTGTCCAGGTTTCTCAGGGGCAGAATCATGATTATGTCCCACTTTTGAGAGGACCGCAGCCACCGCCCATAGTTATGCCATTTAATGGCAATGATATGCTAAGGGAGAAAATGACCGAGATCCTTCAAAACCAATTTGGTCTAGGCATACGGCCAATTCGGCCAAGATATCGGAAACCGTATCCTGATTGGGTCGATGTGGCCTATCCATGGCCTAGAAACTACAAGATACCAGATTTTTCCCTCTTTACGGGGTCTGGGGAAGTTTCTACCATGGAACACGTAGGACGATTTACCCTCCAGTGTGGGGAAGTCAATGATTTCCACAAACTGAGATTATTTCATGGATCACTGTCAGGGGTAGCTTTCTCCTGGTATGTCAGTCTGCCGGCCAATTCGGTAGAAAGTTGGCAGCAATGGAGCAACTGTTTCATTCATGCGCATTTTACAAGGCTGAATCTGAAGTAGCCTTAGCCGATTTGGCAAACCTAAGACAATTTCCAGGAGAGTGGGCCGAGATATTTTTACAACGGTTTAAGGTAGCCCGAGGCCGATGTTACATGCCTTTGCCCGAAAAAGAATTTGTGAGGATCGCTCAAGGTTGCTTAAATCTCGATCTAAAAAAGAAGTTTCAGGATCGCGAGTTTTGAGACCTTCCCCAACTCACCACTAGTGTGGTGCGTTATGAGCGATTATTACGAGAAGATGAGCAAATGAAGAATTCGAGCAAATGGAAATATTATAGGAACAACGACTATGAAATGGGTGAAGTAGACACCGAGTCGGCTGATTTATGTTTGGCCGAATTGGTTAAAGGGAAACCTTACGTCTGCAAGATGTGGGCGGAACCCCAAGCGAGTGAAAAGAATGATAAAAAAGGCAGGAACTTCTCCTTTGATATTACTAAAGTCGATGCTATATTTGACCAGTTGTATAAAGACAAGCAAATTAGCTTGAGCGACAGACACACGTTGCCAATAGCCGAGCAAATCGGTAGTAAAAAATATTGTAAGTGGCACAATGCATGGTCTCATACAACTAGTAATTGCCTTGTTTTTCGTAATGTCTTACAGAATGCCATAGAATCTGGACGAATCACGTTCGAGAAAAAGATGGCAGTGGACAGCGACCCGTTTCCAAAATCGGTGGGGTTGAACATGATCAATCCAGACCTTGCCAAGATGAATCTGCCAATTAGTGCTAGACGAAGGACAACACCGTCATCGTCCAAGCGCTCTGGAAAGGATTAAGGCACCTTCAGAGCAATGAGACCAGCAGAACATTTGTATTCGATGCAAGAACGACATGGAATGGATGAAAGAGTTAGAAGACACTTACGAAAGGCCTGCAAAGAGAAAGCCATCATCATGGCAGCCCCGGACCTTCGCCCCAAGGTTCTATGGGGAGAATTCAAATTTCATCCAAAATGTAAGGACGTTTAAGCCGAAGATTAATCGGCCCAATGTTTGTCATTCATACCAAAAGCCACACTCGGGGCAGCGGCCAGGCAGGAACTATCCCCCTGTAGATGAAATGACAATGACGCAGTTGAGGCGACACCAAAGGAATTATGGCTGTTTGATGCGTCGACAAGGTGAAGCAAAGGCCACCACAGGCCGTAGCCCTCGCACCACATAGAAAACAGAAGTAAATAAAAAGGGGTGACAACAAAGAAGGAACGGTGACAAGTTGCGACGAACGCACTAAATTCGGCAGACTGAAACAGGACGAAACAGACGATGAAGAGCCGCCTATCGTCATTCAGTTCGGCAGTATGCCGCCAGTGGTGGCTAATCATTACCTATTGCCTGGGAAATTTAGGAGAGATAACAATGGGGAAGCCGGAAAAAGTGAGGACGTTTATGAGGGTGACAAATGAATTTTACACGCTCTCACTCACAGACAGGGAAGCTGAAGATGAGGAGATGAGCGATGTAGAAGAAGAAATAGACATCAAGACCGAATCAAGGAGAAGGGGAATTTCACATAATCGGCTTCTCAGAGAATTATATGAAGCTGGCAATCCTGCAATCGGGACATTGGGAGAAGATTTGGGACGATATCTGTTCTTCGTTTTGTATGGGACGCTTAAGGTAAAATGGACCCTCACCAGAGACGAAAAACGGAGATTGACTGTCAATCATGTCTCCCAGGATCCACCAGCCACGTTGCCACCTTCCAGATGGGACATGGAAGAGGAATCGCCGCAAGTTGAGGGCGATCAAGCAATGGAAATAGGTCTATCAGGGAGAGTGGTTTTCCCGAAGCTACCAACACAAATGACGAAGCACCTGCGGACGCTGTATGTGAAGGCAAAGGCTAATGAGATACCGGTCACCAAAGTGCTAATTGATAACGGGGCGGCCATTAATGCAATACCAGTTAGGATGCTAGGACGTTTGGCAAAGTCCGAAGAAGACCTTCTCCCTACGGAAGTGGTGCTTACCGGCTTTAATGGAGGGGCAACAACAGAAAAATGAGTTATTCCATTGGACCTGCAAGTGGGAAGTACTACGAATACAGTGGTATTTTTCGTCATAGATGGGCCAACCACATACAATATGCTCTTGGTATGAGACTGGATTCACGGCAGCCGATGCATCCCTTCATCCCTTCATCAATGCCTGGTTTTCTGGAACCAAAGGGACGAAGTGGAGATAGTGCATACCGACAATAAGCCTTTCGCTGCGGAGACAAAATCGGCCGAGTACTTCATGTACGAAGGGAACTCTGGGCCGACCAGAGTTTTGAATAAAGGGGAAAGCCCGACCATTGTGGCTCAGAATGACGAGCCTTACCCTGCTGGGTTGCTGGATAATTTGTTCGCACAGACGAGACCAACCACAGTGGTCTTTGGAGAACCAACACACAGCGGTTCGAATGAAGTATGGCCAGAATAATTAGAAAGCCGCTCTTGCGGCCTCCAAGGCCAATTTATTGGCCCATGTGATGGAGCGAAGAAGTGAGGACGAAGCACAAGCCGCTATTTCGGCCTTAAGAGGCAAATTGATGGCACACCAAACGGAGGACAAATTAAAAGAACTATGTGGAGTGGACTACTTGATGGAATGAGGAGAATCAAAAGAAGAAGAGTTCGCCCTGAATGGACGACGCAAGACAAACATCTCAAGAGGACAAGATGCTTTGGACGAGGTAAATCTGGGGAATGAGCACGATAGGCGCATAACTTACGTCAGCAAGGAATTAGAGCCCCAGGTACGTGAAAAGTTAGTTTGTTTGTTGCAAGAATACAAAGATTGTTTTGCATGGGACTACAATGAGATGCCTGGCTTAGATAGGACGTTGGTGGAGCATAGGCTGCCAATCATGCCAAGCCATAGGCCTCACAGGCAGCCTCCCCGGAGGTTTGCGCCTAATGTCATGCCTGATATTAAGAAAGAAGTTGAACGACTGTTAGAGGCAAAATTCATTAGGACGACCAGATATGTGGAATGGTTGTCAAATATTGTCCCAGTTAGGAAAAAGAATGGAAAGATAAGGATATGTATAGATTTCAGAAATTTAAACCTAGCAACACCAAAGGATCAATACCCAATGCCGACAGTAGATTCCCTAGTGGATTCCACGGCAGGGTATCAAGTATACTCGTTTATGGATGGGTATGCGGGCTATAATCAGATTTACATCGCCAAAGATGATGTACACAAGACGACCTTTAGATGCCCAGGCTCTCTAGGGTGTTATGAGTGGGCGGTCATGCCATGCGGCCTGAAAAATGCTAGTGCCACTTATCAGCGGGCCATGGACTTGATCTTTCATGATATGATTGGCGAATTCGTAGAAGTCTATGTGGACGATATAGTGGCTAAATCCGTGACTATGGACGAACATTTTGGCCATTTAGCAAGGCCTTCGAACGAATGAGAAAGTTCAAACTAAGAATGAACCCTGCCAATGTGCTTTCGGGGTGTGCGCAGGAAATTTCCTAGGGTTTCTAGTGCACCAACGGGGAATTGAGATCGACACCAATAAGTCTCAGGCGATCACCGAAGCTATGCCACCCCGAAATAAAAAAGAGCTGCAGAGGTTTTTAGGGAAAATTAACTTCTTAAGGCGATTCATCTCCAAATGTGCAGGGAAAACAAAAGTGTTCTCCTCCTTATTGAAGCTAAAATGCGAGGATGAATTCGTCTGGACCGTGGAACATCAACAAGCATTTGAGAGCCTGAAGACGTACTTGTCACAGCCGCCGGTGATGGTACCCTCCAGTGCCAGGAAAGCCAATAAAGTTGTACATAGCGGCTGAAGAGCAGTCCATAGCTGGGATGATCGCGCAAGATGACGACATGAACATTGAGAGAGCCATTTACTATATTAGCAGACAATTTCTGAATTATGAATGTAACTATTCTCCCATGGAGAATTATGTTTGGCTTTGTACTTCACATGTACTAAATTACGAGCCTACCTTAGGCCGAATATAGTGTACTTGATTACAAGAATTAATATAATAAAGTACATGTTTTCTCGTCCCATCTTGCATCAAAGAGTCGGGTTTTGGTCACTATCACTTTCAGAATTTGATATACGGCATGAACCCCAGAGGGCCGTTAAAAATCAAGCCTTGGCCGATTTTTTGGCCGACCATCCATGTTTGAGCACGATCAGGGAAATATAGATGGATTTGGACGAATGTAGTCTGAAACCATGGACGATGTATTTTTTCGGATCCAGTACAATGAAGGGAGCTGGAATAGGATTAGTCCTGGTCAGCCCGTTGGGAGAATCTTTCCGATTCCTAGTCAAGTTGAAAGAATACTGCACCAATAACCAGGCCGAATACGAAGCCTTGATACTTGGGCTAGAGATGCTCCTCAATATGGGAGTAACCCATGCGTCCATCAAGGGAGATTCGCAGCTGGTAATTCAACAAGTGATAGGAGCTTTCAAATGTCAAAGCCCATCAGTCATGGCATTATTAGACGTGGCCAAAGAATTGGTAGAACGATTTGATCACGCTGAATTGGAGTATATTCCGAGGGCGAAGAACGAATTGGCCAATAGATTAGCCCAAGCAGCCTCCGGATATAAAGACAAACATATGAGGGGTATACAAGAGTGAAGAGGCTGAGCCAGCCCTCATGAGGCGAGCTAAAGATACGGACGCCATGGTTATCAAAACCGAAATAAAGGACTATTGGAGAAACGAAATCAAGACATTCCTAAAGCAGCCCGAAGCAGGGAATGATCAAAGGCTAAAACTTAAAGCTTTGAATTATATAGTATCAGGAGATGTGCTATATGAGAAACGACAAGATGGGTTGTTGTTGAAATATGTAGGGCCATCCGAATCCAAAACTATCATGGCCGAAGTGCATGAAGGCATTTGTGGGGCTCACCAAGCCGGGGTAAAGATGAGATGGTTGATTATACGAAGCGGCTATTATTGGCCAAAGATGGGAGAATCGTGCACCTCGTATGCCAAATGATGCATTGCTTGTCAGAAGCACGGACCTATTCAGAGGGCTCCAGCAACTGAGATGATCCCAGTCATTAAACCGTGGCCGTTTATGGGATGGGCGATAGACTTGATAGGGAAGATTTACCCTGCATCGAGTAAGAGGCATACTTTCATCGTCGTTGCCACCGACTTCTTCACTAAATGGGTGGAAGCCATCCCAGTTGTAGAAATCTCCCAAGAGCAGATCATCAAGTTCATAAAGGAACATATAATTCACCGATTTGGTATACCACAGACAATAATGGTAGATCATGGTACTTCATTAAACGGTGAAAAGGTAAAAGACTTCCTGGGCGAATACGGAGTCCGATAGTGAACACTACCCCCTACTACCCTCAGTCAAATGGTCAAGCAGAATCGACCAACAAGACCCTTAAAGGATTGATTCGGAAGATGGTGACAGACAACGCCAGACGATGGGATGAATATTTGAGTCAAGCTTTATGGGCCTATAGAACGTCGCCGCGAACAAGTACTTCGGTGACGCCGTTCCAATTAGTGTATGGTCAAGAGGCTGTGCTTCCAGTGGAAATGAATATTGAGTCTACCAGGGTGGTGCTGCAAGACAAACTGACACGGGAAGACTACGACGAGGCAATGATCCAAAACTTGTTGGAATTGGACGACATCAGATGTGATGCGCTAAATCGTCTAGAAGCACAAAAGAGAAGGATAGCCAAGAAATACAACCTCAGAGTAATGGCTAAATCGTTCAGGGAGGGTGAATTAGTATGGAAGACTGTGTTACCATTTGGTTCTAAGGAACCAGCGTATGGCAAATGGTCGCCCAATTGGGAAGGCCCATTCATAGTAAAAAACGTATTGCCAAACGAGCTTATCATCTACAAGACTTAAACGGAAGGGTGCATGCAAGAGCGATAAACGGCAAATACTTAAAGAAATATGTGCCCTCGTTATGGGAGCACGAAAACGTACAAAAAACACTGAAACAATAATGAGTTCTCATTAAACATGGACGAAAACGTCCTACAAATACAAAGGATAGACGATACAACGTCTTCCAAAAGTATCACTTTGGGCCCAAAGACCGCCGAAAATCCCCAGGCAGCTCCTTAATGGCCGAGAGCGTCTCCCTCCTCAGGCGCCATTCGTCCTGTATTTCCATACCCACTGCATCCAAGTCGGCCAGGCTTTTCTCAAAATTGATGCGGGCCAACCCTTCATACTCTGCCATGGATTTGTCCATTTCCTCCACTTGAGTAACGAGGGTCCTCCTCTTAGCCTCTTTCCTCATTCGGCTTTCCTCAAAAAGACGCTGCATCTCTTTCAGCTGTCGCTCCAGGTCCAGGAAGACCGATTCCTCGGTCACCATTTCTTATGTAGTCTCCCTCAAGGTCTGATGTAGCGCCTCGAGAGAACCACAGAGCGTTTCCTTCCTCATCACAGAGGAGCGAAGCCCGACCCTCTGGCTGTGCACATTGCGATACCGAGAGAGAAGTTTGCTATACCATCTTGCATCTCTTGGAGGAAAGTCGATCATCAACAGATATTACAAGCAGGGAGGGCCAATAGTCGGTTTAATTCAGAGGAACATTTGTCCAATTGGAGGACGTTCTCAGGCAGAGCGGCCTGGTTAACCTCCAGTGCAGCAAAGAAGCGTATTGACCGAGGATCTTCCGAAGACCCTCCAAATCTGTGCTGGCGCTGACTGAAGGAGAGGGAGGCCGAAAAGAAGCAGAGGACAATCGTCCAAAACGGTCCAAAGTGCTCTGGATCGATTGCAGCAATGGGTCGGATGCCTACATACAAAGAAAGAGTTAGCAAAATGAGCCAAAACCATGAGTCAGAAGAAGGGGAATGGCTTACCATCCCAGAAAAGAATCAGAAGGTTGATCCATCAGTGCCTCGAATGCTTCAGCTGCGGGTTGCGCTGACTCTTGTTGAGATGAAGGCCCTGGGGAGGATGAATGATGGGGGACAAGAGACGATGGCGATGCGGGCTGAGGAGAAGAAGGCTGAGTAGGAGAATTCATTGGCAAAACAAGAGACTCAGCCCGAGGGGGGAACGGTTGCTCAGCAGCGGCCGACACTTGGACTGTTTGAGCAGGAGCGGCGAAAGAAGCAATCATGAGAGCCGAAGATGACGGCTGCTCAGGCTCGAAGGACTCCACTTGAGAATAAGAAAGCAAAGAAGCCGAAGACGACGACTGTGCTAAGGCCAAAGCCTGACGCGCAGAAGTGTTTGGGGATGCTACCTCTGGTGTTGAATGTTGTGGCGCTGTAGTCGGCTGAACATCTGCAAGAGAATTGGAGTCGGATGAATCAGAAATATAAATGATTTCATCTTCTTCGTAAATACGACGAAGTACGTCGTCTTTATACATAGACCGAGCCTCCTCTAATGACTCCAATTCGGCCAAACTATAAAGGCCGTCCACGTCCCTATAACTCCCTCTAAGTCCCGAGGCAGACATCATGCGTACTAAGGGGTAAAGCTGCTTAAGGTGACACCAAAGAGACCCAGTCGGCCAAATAGGCTCTGGCACTTCAGCCTCATCATCCGGATCCTGCACGGTTGGTACAGAACCGTCCGAAGAGAAGCGCTCAAATGAGAAATGATCACCAGGAATTTTCGCAACTCTTAGACACGAACGGCCAGACTTAACAGATGGCTCCGTACCTTGGGGGTCGGCTCCAATTGCACCTCCATCTCCTGGAAATTGCTCCATAACGGGACCTTCAGCAGCGTCATCTTCGTCAGAGGGAAATTGAACAACCGGCATCCCTGCAGGTCCCGCTCCTTCGCCTCCGCCCATATGAGCTTCGGCCTCCGGAATTCATGCCGTTTCAGGAACTGCGGAAGGCGGATCAATCTTGAGAGTCTGCACCAAAAATGCACAGTTATGATATCAATATACCTCAAACCTGTATGAATGCAAAAGAAAGCAGGTCTCAAGCTCATACCTTACAGCGACAGACGAGCCGAATGTCCGAATCAGAACTTTGGTTGGGAGAAGGTTGTTTCCTTTTAGCAAGCTTTATGCTCTTGGGCTTAGACGCCTCAGCTGCCTTCTTCGACCCCGATGGCTCAGGAGATTTGGGGGACAAAGAATAAAAGAAACACCCTCGCGGGAGGCAAATAAAATATCGTTCATGGGTCGATGGACCAAACGGTCAAAGTAAGGATGAATAGATGTACAAGGAGCAAAGAAGCTATGACAAAAGAAGACAGCAAAGAGCGAGTCTCCACCAAGGAGTCCTCAACTTCAGAAATAGAAAAGACCTTAAAACGGTCTGACGACGCAGAATATGAATGAAAGAAAGCAAAAGGCCACCCTTGGACGAGGCCAAATTGATGGGCGACGAAGTTGGGCGAATACGCCTCCACTTCAGCCTTGCCATTTGCCCCAGTCAAGATGTCATGAACCAGGTCGCGGCTGTATAAAAACTTGCGCCATATGCAAAGACCTGATTCATCCTCTTCCGAAAGAGGAATGTCATGGATGAAAGATGGACTGTTCGACACAGTAAAAGGGAAAAAAGAGGGAACCCAAGGAAGAGTATAAAAATAATCAAAGGTGGCACGAGGAAGGAAAGAAGACGGCATGAACTGAGCAAAAAGAAGGCCGGCACAAGAGTAAGGGTGAGTCGAATCAATTGTACCAAAAATAGAAAGTAAGCTCTCAACCAAAGTTGGACGATCCACAAGGGACCAGAAGCAATGGGTGATGACCCCGACCGAAGTTGCTTTTGGAGGACGGCCAGCCCCCGATACATGGCGGCAAGAAGAAAAGAGGCCAAGTCTAATTGACTGTCATGGGCGAGATCAGAAGAAATGGGGAGGTAGCCCGCCACAGGTTTTTGGCTGGGTGAACAAATGATATATTTGCACAGCCAGTAATGAAGGAAGGCTGTACGCTCTAGCATTGAAACCGTACCAGCCGTTTTCGAATATGTGTGAAGAAGAGAAGAATAAGACGAAAATGAGGAAGGACCCATTGAAGGAGGGGGAAAACGAAAGTTTGTGGAGGCCGAAATGGTCGCTCCGAGAGGGGTCAGACCAGTAAGAGCACCAACATCACGAAGGGTGATAGTAAAGGGCCCGACCAGAAAAATGAATACATTGTACTCGGAAGACCAAAAGAGTAAGGAAATGGGAAACAAGTTGCGATCAAAAGCCGGCAGGGACAAGGAAAGCTCAATGAGAGGAAGAAAATGGTGTTTGTCTAAAAAAGTACGGGTATCCGTATGTAACAACATACGTTGATACCAGGCTTCGAAAGCTGTATCGGGCTTGGGCCAGGTGCAAATCGGACTGGACTGAGCAAGGACAGAAATGTTGAGTGGTTCAGAAAATGAAGGGCTAGAAAAAGAGGGAAATTGATGGGCCAACGGGGCCGTTGCGATAGCGTTATCATCTATGAAGATGGGCCAAGAGCGCATTAGCCGAAATCCTCGTTGAGAGTGTGAAGCCCAAACACGCCCACAGAAGAATCTTCCAATGCCAACTTATAATCATCGAAAGTTGAGTCGCTAGTTTTGGGAAAAGAGGAAGAAGAACCCATTGATGACAAAAGATCAAGAAAGCAGTAAAAGCGAGTTTGCAGAAAGGCTTGAGGGTATAGCGAGAAACAGAGGGGGATGAAGCCTTATGAACAAACGAAGGGTTTAACCTGGGACAGCTGTCGTAACATGAATCTTCGAAGAGTGAAAGCAGCGGGAAAACGGAAAAGGATAGAAAGTTGCCCTAGACAGGTGTTCAAATGCAACTCGCTGCACAAATGACATGCGACGGAAGGAAGCACAGAAGTGACGTAAAAAACTACTTTTAAATGGGTCTCATGATGAAACGTATAGGAAAGGGCCGCACATTTATTACAGATGTGATGGGTTCGCGTAGAACTCTAAAGGACGGCCCGACAAACTACAGGGCGAAGAGTCTAACCCCGAATTTACTTCGCTCGACCTCGCTACTTCGGCCTCCAGCAGATTGGCCGAGCCTCAAAATCTTAGCATCGGTCTTCAGAATCGGCCAAGAACAGGTGTCACACACTACACTTTCCAAAGACGTCGCCCAAGATTTCTCCATTATTAACACAAGTAGCGAAGACTGATATGACAATACCATCAGGCCACGGTTTACTCTGGCAGATGACCATACTTTGGGCATGGAGCCCCTCCAATCGATCAGACAGCACATGGAAAAACCCTTCACGTGACAACAATACCATGGCTTGGGAGTATATAAAAGGGAGAAATCCAATCGATTAGACAGCACGTGGAAAAACCCTTCACTTGACAACAGTACCATGGCTTGGGAGTATATAAAAGGGGGAAAATGAAAAGGCAATTTTGCAAGGTCTCATAACCACCTATTTAAAGGCCAGCCTTACTAACCAGACTCTCCATAGTGAAACAGAGTCCCGAAATGAGAAGGAAAAATCGGAAGAGGCGAAGTAGAGTTGGAGAAAGAAAAGCTCTGCATGAAACATAGGCCACCAGAGGTGGAAGCTTCTCCTTAGTAAGGTGTGAAATGGAATGTAAGAAGACTCGCTAACGGCCATCCACACGACGTAATGTGTGAAATGAAATGTAAGGTTGTGGATGGGCTGCGTCCGTTAGCGAAAAATTGTCCGGGGTCCTTTGTGTGGAAGGTATTTCACCTCCCGAGTTGCGAATGGATTACGCTCGTTAACAACAGCTTGCCTGAGCTTCTCTACTCGGAGCATGTTGCTTACCTGGGACCTCGGATTCTATAGACTGAGGATTGGCCGAATGATGGGCCGGCCGAAGGCGGAAACGAGTGATCATACAAGTTTCTATCACTCCAATACATACGCTGTTTCATCTTCTTCGACCGAAAATTTGCTCCTCAGATTCTCTAGACTGAGGGATTAGCCGAATGATGGGCCGGTCGATCAAAACGGGCTAGCTGAGGGCGAAAGAGAACGTCTGTCAGAACAACCCTCGGTTGCCGTAGTGGTCTTCCCTGAAATGAGGAAATAACAAACCGGGATGGAAGACTAAAAAATTCACCTCGATCTTCACTTCCAGTGCAATCAAGGTAAATTTGGGGGAAAATTGTTAACAGACGAAAATCTCCACCATAGAACGAAATCGCCCTAGGACTAAAGAAAGAGTGAAAGGAAGAAGGGCGATGGACCGAAGTGCGACAAAGAGCGTGGGGCGATCGGACCAGCGGTTATGACGAAAAAACATGATGCGGTTACGTTTAGGACGAAAACCCATGATACGGTTACTTCCACGATCATGGCAGTTGGACAGTTTTCCTCCACAACCAAGCAGTTGAGACGCGCAGCTCAGCGGTTACAGGCACGATCCAGCAACTGCATGGAGATATTGGAACCGCTTAAAACGGTTGACAAACTTCACTATAAAAGCTTATCTATGCCAAGAGAGAAAGCCAGATCAAATGAAGACTCAAATGAGCATATTTTTATTTTTCATTTCTTAGATTGAACTTTAGGACTGTAACTTGTGTGCTTGCGCCCCTTGGAGGCTTATTCGCTCAATCAAACACTCATTGCTGGGACTTTATCTCAGGAGGTTTGAACCTTACACGCTATTCTTTCTTCACGCATAAAAATTGCGCAAACACAAACTAAATAAATCAAGCTGTTCAAATTTTTAACCGATTTTAACTGATTCAATTTCTTATTTCAATAATTTTTCATATTCTTTTAAAAATAATAACAATAAAATATTTAGTTTATTAATGCTAAAAAAATTTTAATCGCCCTGTGATTTTAAACTAATAATTCTCGAAAGACCTAATGGCCCCTGACCTTTTAAAATAACCTATTAGACATCGAAAGTTTTTTTTTGGTAATTAATAATCCTTAATTGCTTATGTAGACAAATGCGTATAATACCAATCCAACATACATGTGAATGAGAAAATAAAAATATTTGTTCACTGCTATTTTTCGTTTCAATGACAATATTTGAAATCTACCCCTCGAATAAACCTTTTCTAAACAGTGATTTTGTTTGGTCAGTAGGAAACCCAAAACAAACTTGGCAAGTAAACAAGAAAATCACATAGATTTACGTGGTTCAGCGGAGAGTGGCTTCAACCTAAGTCCACATGAGAAAGGGGGATGTGTTTGTATTAATCTTGTGGTCAGAAAACAAACAGATTTACAAATCTCTCAGGATTCGTGTACCGACCGGCTCTCTCCATCACTACGCTTCAGAACTTTTTTTACAAGTAGTGTTGAAAATTTACTTAATCTCATGCAATTGCTATGCTTAAATGAGAAAAATAAATTTTGCAATGTTTATGTTTAAATGAATATGCCACTACTTATATGAGATAATAAGCAAATTGAGTTTATCATGAATCCATGTTTCTTTTCTTGGTTAAATTTTTTTTATGGATCATGTTTATATGGTACCATCTATTTTAAAAAGAGGAGCTTTCACCTGCCTTCTCACCATTTTGCTAATGTCAAAGGGGGAGAGAAAGTAAAGGAATACACCTCAAGCTAATCTTTCTTTTTGAGTGTATTTTATCTAAATCTTAGGATTAAAGAAAGATGCACATGTTGAGGTATATGGAGTTTCCATCATCAAAAAGGGGGGAGATTGTTAGTACCATGATTTTGATGATGCCAATGAAGCAAAAAGGCTCAAAGATAAGAAGCTTAAAGACATGAAGAAATTTGGCAAAGATGATCAATGTTAGCGACTTGAAAATTGGTTTCGATAGTTTAGAAGCATCTACATATTAGCAAATCAAGTTCGATGAGCTCCAATATGATAAAAACCCAAAAAGATAATGAAAAAGATAAAAGAGTAAGAGCCAAGCAAGATAAAGATCAAGATGATGATTAAGAAATAAAACTAATTGTAAGTGAGTTTATTTAAATGTTTAAAACTCTTAGGAATTATACATTTTGCATCACTTGCATTTAAAATGGCTTAAAACCCTTAAGAAAATATTTGTACTTTTCACTTGCATCGGAAAATAATTTTGAAAAATTAGCAAACAATTGAATTAAATTTTAAATGATATACCGTTAGATAGATATGTGTCTCTAATTTGTTACGGTTCAAAAAGGAACACAATTCCGATAAATAAAACGTTTTCTATATCCATATTACTACAACATGTTCATATATGAGTTTTCTGTAGACCTGTCACATTAGAAAAATTCCAAAACTTTCATCTTAATGTTTTTTAGGCTGAATTTTTTACAGACATTAGATATATGTATCTAGATTATGTAGAAATTTACGGATATTGATTTGGAATTTGCTAAAGCCAGTTATGGCCAAAATACTAACTATTATTAGGCTTGATTGGTCATCAGAAAGTTGCTGAGACATGGATACCGGTCTCTGACACCGACATACCGATTCGTGGTGTTAGAGTTGGTGCTTGGAGCGTCAATTCAAATAATATATTGTACATTATATTTTATTATTTATTAATAAAAATAACTACATTTTCATTCCAAACCTTATTAATGGTATTGTCATTATGCATATTAGATTGATATATATAAATATGCTAAGAATGACATCAATCTTAGAATAGTCATATAGTAATATTGGACACTGGGTGGTCCAATATTAGGATAATATTACTATTATAAATTATTCGTAAAGTAAATATTCTTAGTCGTTGGCTTTTGGAATACGGTCGAATTCCTATAACCTAGAAGATTAGCACATATCGTATATTGGAATTGGAGTTCCAATGGTTTAATCCAATGTACCATGAGCTTGTAAAAATTGTATAGACATATGGGTATTCTTTAGAGCGAATATTGAATGACTCACATGTGATTCTTAATAGTTGAAAGTACACACCACCGTCAATAGGAATCTCCTCGAGTCGAGTAGCATATGTGATCCTTTGACTACAGGATAACATTGATTTTGTGTGTGATCCTCCACACTTTGATGCAATATATATTAGAGACCTTTCATGGTATGACCACTAGATGTTCGTTGGGTGTTGACCTATGCACTCGTTAATCAAGTGCGTATCAAGATAGGATCGGTCGGCCCGTATGTGTAACATAAGAGGTTTAGGTATCCATATGAGTAAGTCATGATTCTTAAGACTTTGGCAAAAACCGATAACCTATGGTAGATCGCATATATCAGAAATGGTGTTATGATTAGTTGTAAGGAATCGTGGACATGTCAACATGAGATGTGCGCCTCGGAAACTTGACGGTGTAATCTATGTTTCCTAAGCACAACTCGGATAGCCTACGACGAAGGGATTGTTAAACATATGTGATGACATCGACTTGTATAGTTTAGAAAGGTCGTTCGTGTTTTTCGCGAATTTTGAGATGGTCGAATTGCGTACATATAAGTTAGGCTTATATGACGAACGTGTCTGGACTTAAAGAGTCCCACAATATGAAGTGTACTCGTTGAACACTTGGGTAGCCGATAATTTTTTATAATAAATAATATTTGATATTATAATTATCAACTAAAATAATTAAGTGTTATTGGATAACATTAATTATTTACTTTTATCCAATTGGATTAATCCAAAATCACACAAGGGTTTTGTTGTAATTTCATAAATATCTATACCATTGGAGGATATTTTGGTAATTAGAAATAAGTAATAGTAGGTGTATTTGGCTTGATTTAATTGGATTAAATCAAAGTGGTAGACATATAACTAATTCATTAATTAAAAATTGTCTTGATTTAATTGGATTAAATCAAAGTGATAGATAAAATGTGATTAGTCACACTTAATTATACATATTTAAACAAATTAGATTAAACCCACATAAAAGTTGGTTAAACCTTTTATTAATTAAAAATTGCATACGTTTTGCTATAAAAAGCAAGCTTGAGCAATGTTTTAATAAAGCTTGAGAAAGCTAAAACAAGCAAGAATTAGAGATATTAGCCTAAGTAAAAGAAGAGTTTAGAGAAGCTTTGGAAGTTCTCTACAACATTGCAATAAGGAGAAGAAGATTGGATCTTGGAATCAAGCTTGCTAGCTTTGGGAATTCTCTACAACAATAAGAAGAAGAAGATTGGATCTTAGAACCAAGCTTGCTAGCTTTGGAAGTTCTCCATGATATTTCAACACGGAGAAGTAGATTGGATATTGAAATCAAGCTTGCTAGGTAAGTTTGATCTTCTCCAAAACTATGTTTTCATTAGTGAATTATCATTAGTGAGACATATAGTGATGAATTATGTATTGGATACATAATAACATAGCTTGATATTGAAATTATGCTAATTAATTTTGTACGGATGCTAACACAATATGCTTGTAATTGGGTCAAAATGTTCAAGTTGGACATGAAACATTAAATTAGAGTTTAGAATTCTAAATTATAGCTTGGAGTTATGACTACCATTCTAGAATTACTTGACCACCTTTGAGTGACCTAGAATTGTTCATGAGTCACTTCATTGTGAGATTCTAATTTGATTTGTGTTTTGATTCAAATAAATGCATATATATATTTAGAATACATGTATGTTTGTTGTATAATATGTGTTGATGTTGGTTCTGATGTTAAAATTGGATTTTAGGTGTATTGAAGTGTCTGGATAAAATTGGAGGTGTTTAAAATTGATTTGTAAGCTAAAATGTTATCTGCCAATATTTTGCACAAGGCAGCATCGCGACCCTGATTTCTAACGTCACGACACTGAGCTTTCAGACTTTCTTGCATCGTGACGCTCACTCTTGCGAGTCACGACGCCGAACTCTAACAGGTTGGATGTTGTGAACTCCCAAGCCTGCACGTCGCGAAGCGCTGAGAGTCGTTGCCAATGAATGCTGAAACTTCATTTTCTATGTTTTGGAGTTTCTAGACTCCGATTTGGTCCATGTTTTTTCCTACGGACTCATAACGAAATATAGTATTCCATAAAATAATTTAAAAATGCACCCATGCTTGATATCCATGGGTTAGACCCACTTTCACTGCGCAGGACACCAATCCGACCCTATGGGTCCCACCTCCGCCCCAATAGAATGGTATGAGGGCAAATCTTAACCACACAACACGTGTTGTATGTTTGACATGTTTTTGAATCTATTCCTCTATAATTTTAATTTAATTATGCATAAGTCATATTGGATATGCATTACATATTTTAAATTAAAATTTTATTTTGACCGAAGCATGTTAATGACTTGATTGTCATAAATCTCCCATGATTAGATGATTACTTTATTTTAAGTAATAATATTAATAATGTTAGAGAATTATTGGATGATATGTCTTGTCAAAACGGAGATGAATGATTTATTACTACTTATGCCTAATAGCGTCATTATTGTGAGGGTATAAGTGCTCGAAACTTAGGTCGCTCCGGTAAAACATTAGATGTAGCGTGATGAGTTGACGTAGTCACCCAACACCGTCATTATTGTGAGGGTGTACTTACGAAGGTCATTAGTGCACATTGACAAGTATACACCTGGAACATGTCTTAATACAATACCATCCTTATTGTGAGGATAAGAAACGGTTTAGGACCAAACTCAGGAGTCACATGAATGTAATTGACCTTGAAGGTCTACTTAATGAGTTTATGAAGACCAAGC